>JZKD02S1669192.1:49139-60463 GCA_000966675.3 Picea glauca | reverse complement strand
ATCTTCCAGCTACATCTTGGTAAATTTGTGTTGGTTTACTTAGATGACATTTTGGTTTTCAACAAAACTGGTTCAAATAAATTTCAACATGTTAGCACAATTTTGGACCTCTTTTACTAGGACAGCTTGTAGGCCTAAATGAAGAAGCCATTCTTTGGACAAACTTTTGTTGTGATTGATGAGACTGGACTTCATGTAGATCCTACAAAAGTCTAGGTTTTGAATGAGAAAACAAAGAAGATACATAACCTACCAATCCTTGCATGCTTCACATTGAGTCATAAAGACATCAGGGTTGTACGACATTTCACATTTGCAGTGCCTACAAGAAACAGACAGACAGAAGGCATTTTGTTAAAGACACATCCAGAGGTCGACAGATCGAAACCTCGGGAGGTGAAAAACAAAGAGAAAATTTCACAACAGATCTCGCTGACTTGCACAACCACCCTATAGGGAATGAACCCTCTGGTTGCAGCATTGTATTCAAAGTGGAAGAAATAGTCTTCAGAGCCGACGCTGTCCAGTTTGGTGTAGTTCTTGAAAGTATGCACACTGCATTTTCCCTCAATTGTATTGACACTCTGCTCGTCGAAATGATCTGAAAGGAAGAGCTCCTTTGTGCCGTGGAATTGGCGACAACCTCCTATGTTTTGAATTAGGCCAGAGAGCCTAGAGGCTAAAGGCCAGTGAGCCTATATTTGTGTACATCTCATCATTAATATAAAATACATCGTTGTGCGTAGACTGACCATGATAAAAGAGTACGAAGGAATAAACTACACTACTTAGGGAAAGGGAGGGGCCTAAAAGTTAAGGAAAAGGGGCTATGATAGGGAGCTTAAGCCAAAAAGGAATATTATATTAATATTTCTTAAATCATAAAGTATGGATAATTATTTTATCCTAAGTTCTAAACTTGGAGACAAGTAGGCCAAAGAAGCTCCCAACATGGCAAGTGTCAAGTTGGGAACATGCATACATATTGTTGGGACTTAGTTCGTTTTCCCATCTTTTCCATCATTCTTCTCATCATTCCTTCCATCATTCAATCATCCAGTCAATCATTGATGAGCATGTACACACCCATTGAGATATCCTTTGTATCTTCATGACTATACCTGAACTCGTATCCATAGCAATTTTTGTGTCGGTATATCTAGTTAGCTTTGGAGCTGGACAGAAGAAGCAGGTTGTCAGGCCCATGGGATATTGAAGAGGTGGGTTGTCAGGCTCGTGAGCAATTCTATGTGTGAGAGAATTGTTGGGGATTGATTTCTTGAAGGTGCTGAACTGCAACTATAGTGTTCTAAGACTTCATGTTTGGCCTATTGCTGAAGCCCAGAAAGGAAGTGGGGTAGCCAAATGAATGTTGAACAGAGAAGGGGAACACTTCCTGGGTGGGGTAGGCATGTGGGGAATGAGGGACTGTAGGTTGTTAGTTTGAGTTGGCACCTGAGACGGAGTCTTTCCTGTTGTCTATGATCCTTTAGCCTAGTTAGGAATCCCTTTACCCGGGTGGAGTTTAGTCCCAGCTCGGGGGTGACTCACTGATGAGAGTGATGAACAGTGTGGTCTAAGGCTGGGAGGTTCGTGGAAGGTCTGCACGTAGTTGGTGACATTCTTACCAAGATAAGTGCTAATTGTGTGATAAATTTACATGTTACATTGTTATTTACGTGCTTATTTTTATGGGTTATCATATGTGCGGTTATAACTGTGTTTATTTTTATGGGTATTTCCTGTATATGTTGTATGTATATGTTATTTCTATTTCAGTGTGAATCCGTTCATTTACAGATGTATTTGTATGTTTACATTTTACAGATAATGCTTCCACAAGAGTTCTGTGTGTATATATTTTAATTGCATACAGTTCAAAAAATTTATGTGGCATAACTCAGTTAGATGTTGGGTATGTTACAGTATGTTCCGCGGAGATAACGGAAGATTTCTCTAGCGTAGCATGGCCTGGCATGGATGTACGGGGACGTTACAACATGTTATCAGAGCTAAGTAAAACATCTGAGTAGTGGCATTGTCTGGCTTGTTGGTGGTCGAGGATGTTACAATATGGTATCAGAGCTTCAGTTTTCAACACTGAGCTTGGATGGGCCGAACAAGTTGAGTTGAAGAGAAATGTCACAAAGGATTTATTTCAAAGTGGCCAAATTTCGAGTTGCAGAATGTCCATGAAAAATTTTAGAAACAATGATGCGGAATTGGGAAAAGCCCCAATTTCTGTTGTTAAATTCACGGGAAAATCGAGAAATTCGACCAAGTGGTGAGATATTATTGGTTTAATATCTTTTTTAGCAAATTCAGACCTGGAATGGGTCGAATTTGAAGTTACAGTAAAGCCATGACAAATGGAGCGAATTTAGTAATTAAAATTCTCAATTTGTGACTTGAGCTTGGGAAAAATCCATTCCAGAAATGTCAACCTACAACGATTTGTTGTTGCAGAGGTCGAATGGGTGTTAATAGGGTGAAATTGAGAAAATTTCATAGTTGCAGAATTTCTTTGGAAGAAATTGGGAAAAAGTTAAGCAAAAGCCCCAATTTCTACAGCGGAATTCACGAGGAATTGATGTGCATAAAAGTGAATTTGCACAGGTGGGCGCACTAAAAATGTATGATGCATAGTGAAAATATTGTGATAGGTAAAATTCAGCACTGTGCAACAAGATATTGGTGTGCTGGTGTGCACACTAAATTTTGGTTCCACGCAGAAAAATGTTAATGTGCAGGTGTGCGCGCTAAATTTCGTTGTTGCGAGGAAAAACTTTAGTGTGCGGGTGTGTGCGCTAAATAGCGACGTCGCGTAGAAAAATGTTGGTGTATAGGAGCGCATGCTAAATTTATCATTGTGTGGTGTGCACACACATAATAATGATGCGCATGGTGTGCGCAGTGTTTTTAGAACGCAAAGGATTTTTGTTGGTGCACACACAATGTGGGTATATGTTGACGTGCGACAGTTTAGTTAGTGGTGCGCGCAGAGTTTTGGTGCATTGTGGAGACATACTAAACTCTGGCATGGTGCAATGCGTAGATTATAATGCATGCAGAACATCAACGTGCGATACAAAAATTGCGCACAGTAGGTAATAGTGCAAGAACCAAAACTATGTGCGGTGAATATTATCGCACAACACAAAAGTAGTGTGCAGTTATTGGCACAACAAAGAAGTGATGCATAGTGGTTATAGGTGCGTGAAGATAGATTTACCTTGTGATGTTGCTGCACATGGTAAATATGGGTGTAGAGATTGAAATTTGTGCGCACGAAGTCGTTTGAAGGGTGAAGAATAGCAGAAAACCAATGATTTTCTGTGACATTTTATACTATTTGAATGTCATCTTTTTGTAGTGCGTTTTTGAGGCCCTTAAAAGTGTTTTTAGCAACACAAAAACCATGATAATAGAGTGTGAAAAGGCACACTCTCTCTTGGAAACTCAAATAAAATATCCCGGAGAGATATTTCTAATGGTGTAAACCGTTCGTCAAACAAAGATTTTATGAGAAAGTTATAGTACAAACAGTGAAGGGTAAATTTTAAGACCCAACTAACTTCAAGAAGCCATAACTTTCTGCTCTGGAATCGGATTGAGGTGCAGGAGCAGTCAATGGAAAGATATTGAACCATAGAAGACATTCCTAGAGATGAATTGAATTTCTGGGCATGTTAAAGATGTTTAATATGACAAAGAATGTACCTATAGCATATTAGTTACAATATGGTATTTTGGCCTAGAACTTTAGCCAGCTGTAACTAGCAGCCTGTAACCCAGAAAGAGGTGGAACTTAGATAGACTGTCCAGAATATGCATAGGAAGAAACCCAATGAATATCCCACGAAAATTCCAATGGATTAGGTGCAAAAATTCATATTTACCGTGTAGAGTTGCGCCAAGTTGAAGAATGAACAAAAAAAAAAAATAATGGCCAATTTTTAAATAACCATAACTTTTTGGTCAAGACTCGGAATTGAGCATGGGAGAAGGCGTTGGAAAGGTGTTGGAAAGTGGAATATAATTATCCACCTGGAAAATTGATTTGGGCATTCCATGTTTTAGGAAATCAGAAGAAATAATTCTGATATGTATTATTGAACCAGAATGGTTCATATTTTCATAAAATTGTTCAGTCAGTTAACCTGACAAAGTTTTATTGCCTGCACATTTTACAAAGTTAAATTTTTTTAGTTATTAATAGGTGAACAGGTTGAAGTTTAGTTAAAATTAAGTAGAGGTACTCAGGGAAAGATTTCTATGACAAAAATATTTAATAAGATTATCAAAAGCCAAGATCCCAAAATGTCAAGGTATGAATCTTGGCGCAGCCATAAAGTATTTGGAAGCCACTACAGGAATTCCTCTCATGTTATTAAATTATTCAATGGAATTTGGGCAAAGGAATAGATCATGTAGTGAAGGAATTAGTGAACACTCCCAAAGAAACCAATATACAAATTAAGCAATGCATTGGAGTAAGATCTATTATAAAAGGAATTGGCTATCATAATGATAATAATTAGGTAAAGAAATAGGCTTATTGCATATTTGGATAAGAAGTGCATCATATCCAGGGGTTAGCTATGAAATTAGAGTAATGATTCCCTTATGGTTATCAGAGTGTGTAGTGGAAGCATGTTATGAAGGGCATCAGTATGGCATGATAGAAGTGGATTGTGCAAGGCAGGTTGAAATCAGATTGGTCGAGACAGGGGAAAGTAATAGCCAGCAAGAAAATCCAAGTGATAATATGATCAGATAAGGAAAGGGTAAATCAAGTACCTAAAAAAGGAAGTTGGTGTAACTTTCCAAGGTTACTTAGAAAACATGACTGGAAAGATAATTAAGTGATGTAAGAGTTGGATTAGAGGAATCCAAATAATAGTGAAATGCCGAAAATTAATATCAGCATAATATGTAGTTGCAAGTCCATGAACATGCTAGGATAATGGAAGAACAATTCATGGGGTAGATATCAAGAAAACGAGAATGCATGAAAAACACTCCAAGAGGGAAAGAAAGAATATTAGTAGATATTATTGATGCATTCCAAAGGTATTGAAGATATTTCCACAATAGCATGGATATGTCAAAGCCAAGAAAGACTTAAAAGTGAAATGAATCTATGTAGAGAGTCAGTAAAGAACCATGTAAAGGGAAATGGTTTTATGCATGGTTTTGAATGCAAAAGAGATGGTGCCTGAGAAGAATCCATCTCAAATGGCATGGATCCATGAGTGACATTTACAAGGGGTGGAAGTACCACTTGAATTATGTTAGTAAATAAAAGGTAGCATTAAGTGCTTTTAATTAATTCTATGCAGCTAGAGAAGGAGGATATGTGCATCCCTACAGTATGATAAGATATTGGATATGCAGGCCAAGTTTGAGGCTAGTTGGCAAGGAGTAGAGAAGAATGGAAGAAAATTCAAATACTAAATTATTCAGTCAAGGAAGAACTGAAATAGTTCAGTCCGAAAAATAAATGGATGTTGAAGATCCATAGTCTATAAACCAACATGATTGGAATTATAATTCATCCAAGTATGAGTTGGGATAGATGGATCCAGGAAGTAATTAAAAGATGAAGTTTAATATCAGTTTAGTATTTGGATGGAAAAGAAAAGGAAGCCAAGAGTGATTTGGCTAGAAAGTGATTAGACCAGAAATATTCATGCACAGTGGTTACAGTGAAGAGCACATGAAGATTCAAGAATCTAGAAGAATGGAAGACTTCTGGGATAAACAAGGAAAGGTGATATAGGGGAAAAGAAGTTGTTGCAATTACTGTAGCAACAAGTATTTTATGGCTTGTTGGGACAACCATAAAGTGAGAATGCTTGCATGTTTGCAAGTGTTCTTGATAATGTTGTTGCACATGGAGGGAAGCAACAGAAAGTTGGAATGTTGAATTATAAGGCTGATAAAGAAGCATGAGAACTTATATTGTCATTAGCTAATCAAGTAGCATTAAACTTGTTTAATGGAAGCCATGCAGGTAAGTATCTCTCTTTTGGAAATTATGTTGTATAATTTCCAAAGGGAAATATAAGTAAGAATTTCCCCAAATTGAATTTTATACTGCGTTGTATGGTATTGTTAAGTGCATTGATGGGATTAAGTTACCACTAGGTGTGGTAAAGGCTAGAGGCATGTTATAGTTATCAAAGATTTTATCTTTTGAATGCACACACTAACATAGTATCATGTCATGTTAATTTGGTTATGAGACAATAAACAAAGAAAATAAAAGATAAGAACTTCTTATAGGAATGATGCTAAGAAATCTAGTCATGTATGAGACCGGGACATGGTTGGATATGGCAAGGTATGTTTATAGAAAGGTTATGTGCCACACAAATACCCAATGAGCTTCCTACCTTTAAATAAAAATTGGACTGCAACCTTTTTGCTAACACTAATAAACACTACAAAATTGTATTCTTGGTGTAGTGTTCAGGTTGGAAAGGAAGGTATCCAAGTAATTGTGAAGACAATGGGAAGTGTGGAGATGTGTCAAGACATTGGCCAGATTTCCAATTTATGGATGGTGAGATGCATGACTTAGATAAAGCTCATTCTGAAAATCAATGCAAAGGTGCATTGAATAAATAGGCATTGAGAGTTACACTCATGCCTAGTAAGTGGTAGAGTTGCACTCATACATGATGGAATTGTATACATACATGCATTTTTTTGAATGCATTTTGTGAGTGCATGTATATATGTTTTTGCATGGAAATAATTATACTAATGGTTGAAATTTTGCTAACTCAAGAAGTTGAGAACATTTCAAGAACTGTTAAACATTGCAACAAGAAAGTTGCAAGTGAGGTAGTCACAGGAATAGTAACTACAGAAAATTTCTTGTTCAAAAAATTGAAGAACTGAACTTACTGTTGTTAATTATGAACATGCATATGCATAGAATGATGAGTCCTTATATTTGGTTAAATTGTTTGTTAATTGTGATTGAATTTCTAGGTGTAGGCAATTCTAAGAGCATGTCATAAGGTGTTATACATGTTGAATTATGATGTACAGAAAATACTCACAATCGGTTGGTTGTATGCAATATATGATCATTGCAGGAAAGATGGTATTTAGCATGTGCTTGCTGAAATCCATAAGGAAAACTTTATTCTATTATTCCAACAACAATGAAAAAAAAATTATGTAATAGAATTTCATATTTTGGGAAAAAGTCGAATTCCTTATGAAATCAATTGGATTTCTAAAATGGAATTTTTATAATGCTCTCTCATGATAACTTCATGTGTATGATGCAAGTGAGATGATAGTGATTAAAGTTGGAACTCCTGGAACCATGGTGCTCTGAGACTTCTTGTTTGGCCTATGTTGGAGCCCTGGAAGGGAAGTTGAGAAGTTGATGAACTGTTGGACAGTGAAGGTACATACTACCTTGGGTTGTACAGGCATGTGGGGAAGAGAGACCATTGGTTGGAGTGCTACTGAGGTTTGGTAACTTGGCCTAGACTATGCAGATATTGATTGTGGGTTGTGGTTATCTTGGGAAGCCATTGCCCTGATGGAGTCATAACCATGCTCGGGAGTGGTACGTTGTTGAGAGTTTATCAGCAGTGAGATCTAAGGTGGGTGGAACGTCATGGATCTACAACCAGTTGTTGCTTCAATGAAGTTTAATTGAAGCATGTAATAAGGAACAATGAGATGATTTATTTCCTGAAGAATCTCCATGGAATAGAGCAATTGACTTCCAGTTGCAGTATGAGTATGAGAATTGGTGCTGGAAAGTAGAGCACCAGATGGATACCAATATTCCATTAGCTAAAACTTGGATATTTTAAGAATTTGAATGGTACATGGTATATAATGCACTGAGGACAGTGCATAAATAAGGGGAGAGGATTGTAATATCCTTAGGTCAAATCCCAACTGTAAATGTAATAATGTACTTAAGTTGGTGAGTTGTTTTATATCTTTTTGGCATGCATCTTTCATGGCGTAGTGTGTGCATGTATTGCGCAGTAAAATGATGGAATGAGCATATTCCAGGATATCGCGCGCAACAACTTAAGTGCGCACGATATTGAGGCCAGGGAGCCTTTGTGTATATGTTGTGTTTTATAGGCTCGTGAGCCAGTTATTATAATCTAGGATGCTTATGTTTTGAATTAGGCCAAAGAGCCTAGAAGCTAAAGGCCAGTGCGCCTATATTTGTATACATCTCATCATTAATATAAAATACATTGTTGCACACAGACCGACCATGACAAAAGATTATGGGGGACTAAACTCCACTACTTAGGGAAAGGGAGGGGCCTAAAAGTTAAGGAAAAGGGGCTAAGATAGGGAGCTTAAGCCAAAAAGGAATATTATATTAATATTTCTTAAATCATAAAGTGTGGATAATTATTTTATCCTAAGTTCTAAAGTTGGGGACAAGTAGGCCAAAGAAGCTCCCAACATGACAAGTGTCAAGTTGGGGACATGCATACATATTGTTGGGAATTAGTTCATTTTCCAATCTTTTCCATCATTCTTCCCATCATTCCTTCCATAATTCAGTCATCCAGTCAATCATCGATGAGCATGTACACACCCATTGAGCTATCATTTGTATCTTCATGACTGTACCTAAACTCGTATCCATAGACATTTTTGTCGGTGTATCTGGTCAGCTTGGGAGTTGGACTGAAGAAGCAAGTTGTCAGGCCCATGGGATATTGAAGAGGCAGGTTGTCAGGCCCGTGAAAAATTCTCTGGGTGAGATAATTGATGGGGATTGATTTCCTTAAGGTGTTGAACTGCAACTACAGTTCTTTGAGACTTCCCGTCTGGCCTGTTGCTGAAGCCTAGAAAGGAAGTGGGGCAGCTGAAGGACTGTTGAGTAGAGAAGGGACACACTTCCTGGGTGGGGCAGGCATGTGGGGAATGAGGTACTGTAGGTTGTTAGTTTGAGTTGGCACCTGAGACAGAGTCTTTCTTGTTGTCTATGAGCCTTTATCCTGGTTAGGAATCCCTTTACCCGGGTGGAGTTTAGTCTTAGCTTGGGGGTGACTCATTGTTGAGAGTGATGAACAATGTGGTCCAAGGTTGGGAGGTTCGTGGAATCTCTGCACACAGTTGGTGACATTCTTACCAAGATAAGTGCCAATTGTGTGATAAATTTACATGTTGCATTGTTATTTACGTGCTTATTTTTATGGGTTATCATATGTGTGGTTATAAGTGTTTATTTTTATGGGTATTTCTTGTATATGTTGCATGTATATGTTTACTGTTATTTCAGTGTGAATCCATTCATTTACAGATGTATTTGTATGTTTACATTTTATATATAATGCTTTCACAAGAGTTATGTGTGTATATATTTTAATTGCATACAGTTCAAAAAATGTATGTGGCATAACTCAGTTAGATGTTGGGTATGTTACAGTATGTTCCGCAGAGAGAACATAAGAGTTCTTTGGCGTAGCGTGGCCCGGCATGGATGGTCTGGGATGTTACAACAGAGAGGTTCAAGAGGTATCGATCAACAAAGATCAATTGATATTAGCAAAGATCAATTGATAACAAAATTGGTATTCGATCAATTAGTATCAATCCTCAATTGATATACCTATGAAATATCGAAGAAGAATAAGAAGCAGATCAAGAAGATCAATAAGATTCATACTCTTATTCTATTTGAAAAAGTAAATCCAATAAAAACTTAGGGGGAGTATTTTGGTTATCAAATAAGAAAGTAATTAGATTAGGTTTAAAAGACTTGATCACTATAAATTGGTATCACTACAAGTTGGTATCATTGAGAAGACTACTTATTTGAACACAAATATCCCAATGGACTGAGATAAGCAATTAGTAAATTCACAGGGGGAGAAAAATAGTCAGAGCCTCACTCTTTGTCATTGATGTCAAAGGGGGAGAGAAGCAGTAAAACAAATTTAAGCATAAAACAAATATACTATCAGATAGAAAAGAATATCATTGATAGGGGGAGAAAAGATATGAACTCATTTTGTTTTACAGATATGTTTCCCTCAATGAAAAAGGGGGAGAATGGTGGAATTATTGATTGTGTGTTTTCATTGATGGAAACATGAGTGAAACATGTACAGTAATTAGATAAAAATTAAGATCACCTTGGGGCAGAGGAAGATCACCTTGTGGTAGAAGCAATTTGTGATCATTGTTGATCGCAATAGGATCAACATTGATCCTATGATTCTAAATCTCAGGAGATGTAGCATGGAGAAAATCCATGTATAGCAAGAGTAACGAATCACAAGGAATTAAAATATCAGGAGGGTTAGAGACTGAAAATCGGTGCATAAAAGAATGCACAAACAATTATTAAAAGATTAGGAGAAATAGAGATGAACAGATCATAAGGAAGAACGTTAATCGAAGCTCAAAAGAGATGGCGCATTTGAAATATCACAGGAGAAAAAGTTCTATGAGTAAAGAAAACCTTTATAAAGAATCAAGCAACTGGAGCCATTCATCCAGAATTCAGATGTAAATCTAGTCGTTGGATCATAGAGAAAACCTGCATAAAGGAGGAGAGAATAGTGGTTGTATGATTTAAGATTCCGGAGTGACTTAAACCATCAAATCGTGTAGGAGGAACAATGGTCAAATTCAACACTGACTACTTCGGATAAAATTACCCGAAGAAAAATATATTTTTGCCGAAGACGAAGTCCCGAAGTGGACATGAGTCATTCGGTTTAAGAAAGATTTTGGGAGTTATATTGACCATCCAATCAAAATAAAGTGGAAGGATAGGATAAGCAAGGCCAAGGTATGAATTCCATGACTAAATGAAAACCGTCAGATAGCATCAGGAAAGATCTCAGTCGTTGAAGTAAAGTGGAAGGATAGGATAAGCAAGGCCAAAGGCTCGAGATCCTGAATAGCCAAATTCTCGACAACTGTTGGATTGTGTTAAGCTTTTCAAGTTAAAGAAGGACCATTAGATGAAGTCAAGTCACTCAAGGTTTATTCTTCGGGGAATCTCACTCCGAGTGTTACAAGGGAAAAACTCTCTATGGCCAAGGGTAAACCACAACAGACAAGTATGACTACATAAATCAACTCAATTCCAACATGTGCTATATAAACTAATATGCAATACGAGGAAGAATCCTACCTCGATCCAATCATTTGATGTCGTTCCACCGTTGAGCACTTTGACCCAAATCTTTACACCTGCAAGAAGTTCTCAACAAACAAGCGATGCAAGTATATAATGACAATATATAAAATGAGTTAGCACATCAGATAGCACAATCCATTAATAAACATTACAAACATGC
>JZKD02S1669192.1:24209-35155 GCA_000966675.3 Picea glauca | reverse complement strand
CATAATCTCTACCGTTAGATCTGCGACCTTATAATGAACGGTCTAGATTTACAATGAAATTACAATATACTTTTACAAGGCAATTTTTTCTTCGGGGGCTTCGCCCCCGAACCCCACAGAGGGGGTACCCCCCCCTCTACACTCCCCCGTGTGGAAGAGTGTACATACTTCTGGGGTGTAAATACTTCATGGGGTATAAACACGGCTGAAAACAAGGACCTATGAATCAAGAAGATAATCAGGCTCCACAACCAACAAGACCAACAAGGGAAGACACGAGAATATCTCAGAAACTATGCTAGACGAATTTCTATAACTAATGAAATAAAAGAAGTCAGACGGTTGATTGATAGACTTATTGATCATTTTGAGAGAATGCAAAGAGGATCAAAGACCAATCAAAAGTTTGTTCCAGTTATCATAGGAAAGAAAAACAAATGACTTCAACCCACAATTTGACCTTGAAATTGATGCCCATTTGATCAAACAAGTTGTAATTGACTTCGGATCTCAAGTAAATATCCTACCAAGAGAAACATGGATCTGAATCAGTAAACCCATGCTTCAACATACAATGAATTTTCTTAAGTTAGCAGATCATAGGTTCATTGAACCAATTAGAATGCTTAAAATTATAATAACATCTATAATGGGAATTCTGAAGTGAGTCGATTTCAAAGTAAACAATCTGGTCAAAGGAATTCCTTCATACCCTGCATTATTTAGATGACCTTGGGGTCAGAATATGAAAGCTACAATCTCACTCGAGAGAGATAGAATCAAGTTGAAAGGAAGTGGCAGAAAAATCATAATCCCTCTAGATCCAAAAGAAGGTAAACCATGGGTTGAGACATGGGACGAAGCCGACAAATCCCAATGGCTATACCAAGTAATGAATGAGAAAAAGTATAACGTCGAGCAAAATAGTGAAGGAGAAATCTTAGTCGGGTCTCCATTGTCAATAGGAAAAAAATTGGATACGAAATTATACAATTGGCAAAATGGAAAACTATGAAACATAAGCAAAAGAGTGCTAGTCGATAGAAGTGATACCATAATATGATCCAAATCATTCTTCTTAGTACAAGTAGTACCTATTGTGGATGAAATAAATTTCAAGCAAACACCAACACTAATTCTGACACACTCATAGATGAAACAACCCCTATGGTTCAGCAAAAGGAACTCCCCATCGATGCATGTCAACAAAGTTTCCAAGTGAGTCAGCAAACATGGAAGAGTGCAAAGTCTATTCAAATATTTTATAGGCCAAGAAACTCGATGGTGGGAGACACATGCACCCCAAATACAAAAATGGAACATTTCCACCCTTTACTTCATCGAAAGATTCGGTGGAAAACAAACTATCAACCAATATTGATATCACAAATTTTAAACTTGGGTTTGACCCAGTCGTTCACATCTATAAATGTGAGAAAGAATGGAGGAAATCATGCTACAAAGACGAGAGAGTGTGGCCACATATGTTTCCAAACACATTAGATGACATACCCCACAAGTGTTATAAAATTGAAGAAGTGTGTGGTCACACATTTGACTAGAATGAAATAAAAAATAACTTCATTAAAGACTTTGAATTCAGACCTGAAGAAGCATAGTTGAAGGAAGCAATAAGAAAGATAAATAACTTTTTAGAAAAACCAAGTCCCCAGGAGATTAAAAAAAAAGGAAAATTTAAAGTTGATATGGGCTCGACTTCGACTTGTAATTTAATATCGACACATAATCCAAATAATTTCATACCTCATCTAATAGACATGGAAAACATAGGTTTTCCGGGACAGAGCTTTCGATGGAAGAAAAAACATCCAAGAGTACAAAACTATGTAAAAATAGTGTACTTCGTGACTAAGGAAGAGAAAGATGATACATAAAAACATGATTTCCTGTCAATTTATTGTTATCCTCAATTTTAGGGATAACTAATGATATGATGTCACGAGTCCCTCAAGTTGTAGACATGGAGTATCGAGAGACATCTTGACCAGCAATGTCCACTTGCACAGATAGAAGCTCACTTCACCACCAGAGTTCCAGGTTCATCATGAGGGTATCCACCACACCATCTTGCTTTCGGAGGACATTGAATATTTCTCCATGACGTACAATCCAGGTATTATGGTGAGGGTCATTTCAATATTTGAGGCATTTGGGCTTATTGCATTTAAAACTTCTTTTGATTATGTAACATCTTATTGAACATTATGTTATTTTCCCTGTTTCACCTTGGTGGTTGACATTGTTCCCTAGTAAGTGGTCACCGTTAGGGATTAGTTTTTTATTGGGAGGTCCCCTTTATGAGTCATTGTGCCATTCCCCACCATACTTGAAACTTTCATCCCTCCATCTCCTTATATTTAGGGTTTTAGGTTGTACTGACCCAAGAAGGGGTTGACCCTCATTTCATGGGAAGAAGGGGTTGAAGGCCCAAAGGGGAGATGGATGGAAAAAGGTAAAATCTTAATTATGAACCTTCTATATGTTCTCCAAAATAGGTCTTGAGAGAAGTGAAACGCTTCTCCTAAAAAATCAAAGACCTGCAAAAGAAAACACATAACATAAATGTCCCACTTGATTGAGGGATTTACACAAAGTGCATTACAAGATAGATTATACCCCCATGGAACTATGTGTACTTCTCCTTTCTAGTGACACTTTGGTACTGCCTCCCAAGATAATCGATTCACCCTAGGTAGTAACCAATATTTGGACCTTAATTAATTAATGGCAATGAATGAGATTTGAAAAAGGATGCATTGAAAACGAAGGTGCAACACACCCTCTACAAAGGCACCCATAAATGAGACACTACAATCCCTTGAATGTCATGAACCCCATGCCCAAAATTCTTGCCCCCATTCATGGCACTTCATCCACATGATTTAGATGAAGGTCCACTCGGGAAAAAATCCTAAATATGAGGTATGATTCACCCAATATCTCGCTTTGTCAACCCTCCCATACTTAAACTTGGAAAATTGCATAGGGTCTTTGAGAACTTGTTTATTTTTATAAGGTGGTTTTTTATGTACATGCTTAGATGGATATTTTATTGACTTGATTTACTTATCATGATGCATTTGAATTGATATCCTTAGAGGGCATATTCATTATCTTTGTAGGACCTAGTTGGTGAACAGTTTTGGAAGAACAAGCCTAGCTTAGGCTTCATTGGGGCTTGAATCCCACTGGTTGGATACCATAGCCCACACACTGGACGATGATGCTAGAATTTGGAGGTCTGAGGATATACCATGGAAGATATAACCCATACCTTGGCCAGCCCAACAATTTTCTCTTGAGGCTAAAACGACACTTTTGAGGAGGTTGACGTCTCCCTAGGGCTAAGGTTGTGGTGGTGGTGTTCTTGTTGCTTAACACTTGGAATATTTAGATGGAGAGGAGTAACTTGAATACCATAACACTTGAGAGGGAGTCCTTTGGAAGCCCAAATTTTCATCTCCAAGCTCAATGATTTCTTAAAGGTGCCAAAATGTTGCCCTAAAGGGGTGACGTCATGCTTATTTAGGGTTTCTTATGTGCATTTTAGGGTTAAAATTGAATTTTATATTGTAAAGGGGAAAAGTAAGGGTTTTTTTCCCCTTAATTTGTGTTTTACCATACAATTAAGTGGACAAACACTTGTATTAGAATTTGTATAAATAGATATTATTTCATTTCATTTTCAACATAACTCTCCCATCTTGGAGAGGATTCTTCGCTGAAATTTGCATCCTATTTGGGAATTTTTACATATCTATCTTGCTATTTTTTTTGGCTATTGGATTAAGAAATAAGGTGCTATCTTTCTTGGAGGCTATTCTTGCTTTTATGGTGGATTTTCTTGGTTAAAAGGAGTTTATCTTGATAATGTTTGGACCAGGTAAGGAATCTTTCATGTTATTGTTTATTTTCTTGGTCACAAGATTAATTTGTTAATATTTTGGGGAGTATAATGGCATACAACCCCACTAAGCCCATCATAATTGTCTTGTAACAATTTGTTGCACAAAGGAATACTAGGAGGAGTAAAAGGGTTTACACCCTCCTAGGGTTTTCCTTAGCTAGTTTCGCTTAACTTGGGGAGTAAAATGGCTTACACACCCAAGGAGGTAGCACAACTAGATCTTTCATTTTTAAAGACTCCATAACCAAATAGTTAAAGGCACTAATATCCTTGCATTGGAGAAACAAAATCATTGCATTGGGATGCATGAAAACACGAGATATTGTAATTGTCTAAGTTGGAAACCTTTCCTTATGCTTTAAGCTTGCTTGAGCCACTAGGGTGTTTTGACTGGTTAAGGATATATTCTTGGTGTTACAAAATTATGCTACAACCATTAGGGTTGCTTCAAACTCTCTTTTTCAAGATTAATTTCTCACTCTTTTACCGCTGAAAATAGTTGGCAAGTTGCTATTGTTTATCAACTTGATATTGCCTATTGTTGGGAAAGTTGTTGGCTACTTTCTTGGGGTAATCGTTGTTGTTGTAGAAAATATTTTCTACAACCATTTGGATGCTCTAAAAAAACTCTGAAAACATCTCTTTGCAGCCCTAATTCTCCATCGAAACTTGTGATAAAGTATTGGAAAGTTATCTATTGGTTCAGTGCTTCATTATCCAATAATTACTTGATAATTTTGATGGTAATTTATACAGTAAATGATTGATTCCATTTATGATATATATATATTTGTTTAGTTCTTTAATTTAGGAAAAAAATCTTCACTTTATTTTCCCTCTAACATTTAGGCTTGTATCTTGGTTATTTTTCTTCTCTTGGACAGATGTAACACTCTGTTGCCGGTACCCAAGACTTTGGAAACCATCCTCCATCCTCGAGACTCGTTATCAAGACACTCTTCACTTAGAAACTTGAACTATAGGGGAATTTATTGTATAGTCTCACTTTCCATCTCATTTCCCCCTAGGGTCACTCGAGACTCCCCCCTTGTATTGGATTCTTCCTTTACTAAATCAAGGGGAGGGCTTATCTGAGGTGACAGTGGGTAGACCCTCCCACCATTATCACCATATTGTGGATTGGGTCAGGATTTTCTCAACTTACAATTTTTGCGATAACATTTTGGCATCGTTTCCAGGGAGGATTTTGAATCCTTTTGCATGCCCTAACGGCACTTTGAAAATATTTCCTAAATCCCTTTCCCTAGATTTCCTAGCGACTCCATTTGAGGGAAGTACCCTTTCCTTTTTCCCTTTCTTGATGAGATAAAACTCATCTGGCGACTCCACTTGTGGAAAGTTCCCTTTCCCTTCCATCCATTTTTAATGAAAACTAAGTTCATCTGGCGACTCCATTGAAGTGACATTCAGGATAATGGAACCATGGCATCATGATATTTACCATGGGACTTCCACAAGGTATACCCTTCTATGAACATTCAAAATATCCTTGGATACTTGAACCTTTTCCCTGTAGGGTGGAGGGAAAATTGCCCCAAATTCAATGGTGACACAACTCTAGCAAGCACCCATGTTGTGAACTACATGAGGTATGATTCAAGTATAAATGTAATTGCATGAGGATGTACTAATGAAAATTTTTCTATCTTCTATGGACTCGAGTCAAAGGAAGTGGCTTGCAGACTCATGTGATCCGAAAAGAATCTAGTCTTCTACAAATCTTGTTGAAGAATTTATCAAGTATTGGGGGCCAGCTACTCGGGATTTGCATACTACCCTCCAAGAGCTCAAAGATGCCCTTTACATAAATTGTTTTTTGATGGATGACGATACAACAACTGAAGAGTGTGAAGTTGAAGAAGAGTATCAATTGTATTTTCTATATGAGATGATATTGTATGTGAAGATATTATTACAATTATGAGTGTTCTATATATATAGAACATATGGTGACCATCCATGAAAGGATGTGTCCCTTGGATAATAAATAACTACATATTTATTATATATGTATTTATACTTTGTATTATAAATATCATTTCATATATTATATGTTATATATATATATGGAAGAATGTATTCCCAATGTTGTTCAAACATCAACACTCCCTATCAACGAGGGAGACATTCTTCATCATGCCAAATCTTGTCTCTAAAGTATACAAACTTTAAACACTCCCTCTTAACTAGGAAGGAATTACTTTTTTTCACACGAGCTCATTGGATATCCATAGTACAACATGACTTCACAGCCAATGCATCCAAGACCTGTGGGTAGCTCTCAAATAGCTTCATCATGTCACCATGACATCCAATACCCCACAATGCATATGTACCTCATCATGTGTACCCCTATGACTTCACAACCAATGCATACAAGGCATGTGGGTAGCTCTCAAATAGCTACAACATGTCCCCAGTAAATCCACTACCCTGCAATGCATTTGTACCTTGTCGTGTGCACCCCTATGACTTCACATCCAATGCATCCAAGGCCTGTGGGTATCTCTCAAATAGCTACAACATGTCCCCAGGATATCCACTACCCTGGAATGCATATGTACCTTGTCACTCCCTCTGAAGAGGGACCACTCCAAGCTATCTTTCTTATTTTCACGAGCCCTCCTGTGAGGGAGTTAAGCCCAGTCCCGCTCTGATACCATGTTGAATTTTCTATATGAGATGATATTTTATGTGAATATATTGTTACAATGATGAGTGTTTCTTATATATAGAACATATGGTGACCATCCATGAAATGATGTGTCCCTTGGATAATAAATAACTACATATTTATTATTATTATTATTATTATTATATATATATATATATATATGGAAGAATGTCTTCTCGATGTTGTTCAAACATCAACAATATCACCCACGACCTGTAGAAGAGGTGCTTGAAGAACATATCCATGAAGAAAGTTGTCAAGAAGATCTCGATGATGAAGACGTTGATGAGACATCAGTGTCCATTTTCTCTCCTTGATGAAGGTGAAGTTATATGTCATTTCTTTCCTCCTGCACATGAAGATAAAAAATCAATTGGCTTCAATGATACAAATGATCTCGTAGAGGACCCCTCTGACATGGTTGATCAACACATTGATGATTTCATACATATCGGGAGGTGTAGATGGGATGTGGTTTGTTTCACTTTTGATAAAGATCCCATTTATGACGTTGAGAGTAGTCCTCAAACAAAATGGGTTGAGTTGTTTTCTTTAGAGGATTGGTCTTCATGCACATATGATTTAGATGTTTTGCATCCTGGTAGTGGTATGATCACAAATTTGTTCCAGGATGATTTGTCGCAACATACTCATGAATATTTCCAACCACATTCATGCTCATATCTTGATGGATACCATTCATGCTCATATCTTGATGGATACCAGGTCGTGGAAATCCTAGAGTGGTCAAAATATCACCCTACAAAGTGAAATAATTTTCATCTTGAAGCTTTTTACAGTGATTTATGGATGATAGGAAACGTCTCTCTTTATCCAGACATGAGATGGTCCCTTACCTCTTTTCTTCTTCTCTAAGGAATCATCAGGCTTTCATGGGATCTCTCATGTCTCCTCGGTCTTCAAGAAGCAACGATCATGCTAATGGGGATGAAAATGAGACATCATCTACATATGGTAGCCCTCTTCAGAGATAGATTTATCGAGATTGTGGCTATCCTTTCGGGCAGGATTTTCAAGATGATCAGAATTTTGGCTACTCTTTTCAACAATATTTCCTCCCTCCCACCCATCTCCATGAATATCATTTCATGATTGATTATATGTGTATTTATACTCATGATTATTATGTTCTTAACTTATCTTTGGTGTATTACATGATTAAGCATAAGGGAATATACCTTGATGAAGTTATGGGCAGATGGTTGCACTGGTTGTATGACTTCACATGACATCACCTATCACCTGATCTTTAGGGCCCTATATAAGTAGGTAGGTCATTCTGATTTCCTACATCTACATTTTGATTTCTCATGGTATTTTAGTAGCATTTCATTTTTCTTTACTTGCATTATTGATTTACATGCTTCTATTTTCATTATATATGTATAAAATGCAAAAACAATTATTTTCTAAACTAGTTGTCATTTTTGGTTTTTGATTATATGGACAAAGGATGAGTAAGCCATCCTACTCTTAAGATTTTTTTATTTTAGTGTGTGTAGGATCAACTCTATCGAGATATTTTGTGGTTATCATGCACTCTACGGTGAGTACATGTCCCCAAGTAGGAGCCAGGTGTTATCCTTGATTTTAGGGATAACTAAGCAGATGATGTCTCAAGGCCCTCAGGTTGTAGACATGGAGTATCGAGAGACAGCTTGACCATCAGTGTCCACTTGCACAGATAGAATCTCACTTCACCACCACACTTCCAAGTTCATCATGAGGGTATCCAACACACTAGCTTGCTTTCAGAGGATATTGAATCTTGCTCCATGAGGTACAATCCAGGTTTTATGGTGAGTTTCATTTCAATATTTGAGTCATTTGGGTTTGTTACATTTAAAACTGCTTTTGATTATGTAATGTATGCTTGGACATTCTTCTCTTTTCCCTGTTTCACCTCGGTGGCTGACGTTGTTCCCTAGTAAGTGGTCACTCTTAGGGATTGTTTTTCTACTGGGAGGTCCCCTTGATGAGTCATTGTTCCATTCTCAACCATACTTTTCACTTTCCACACTTCCTCCCTCTATCTCCATATATTTTGGGTTTTTGGGTGTACTGACCCAAGAAGGGGTTGTCCCTCATTTCATGGGAACAAGGAGATGAAGGCCCAGAGGGGAGATGGATGGAAAAATATAAAATCCTAATTATGAACCTTCTATATGCTCACCCAAATAGGTCTTGAGAGCAGTGACACGCTTCTCCTAAAAAATCAAAGACCTGTAAAAGAAAACACATAACATAAATGACCCACTTGATGGAGGGATTTACACAAAGTGCGTTACAAGATAGATTATACCCCCATGGAACTATGTGTACTTATCCCTTCAAGTGACAGTTTTTTTATTTCCCCCAAATGTTATTGATTCACCCTAGGGAGTACCCAATGTTTGGACCTTAATTAATTAATGGCAATGAATGGGCTTTGAAAAAGGATGCATTAAAAATGAAGGTGCAACACACCCTCTACAAAGGAACCCATAAATGAGACACTACAGTCCCTTGTATTTCATGAACCCCATGCCCAAACGTATTTCCCCCATCCATGTCACTTCATCCACATGACTTAGAGAGAGGTCCACTTGGGAAACACTTCTAAATATGAGGTATGATTCACCCAATAGCTCGCTTTGTCAATCCTCCCATACTTAAACTTGGAAAATTGCATAGGGTCTTTGAGCACTTGTTTATTAAGGTGGTTTTAGATGTACATGATTAGATGGCTCTTTTATTGACTTGATTTACTTATCATGATGCATTTTACTTGAGATACTTGGAGGTCGTATTCATTGGCTTTGCAGGACCTAGTTGGTTAACAGTTTTGGAAGAACAAGCCTAGTTTGGGCTTCCTTGGGGATTGAAGCCCATAGGTTGGATACCATGGTCCACAAACCAGATGATGATGTTGTCCTTTCAAGGTCTGAGAAAATAACATGGATTACATAACCCAACCCTTGGGCAGACCAACGATTTTCTCTTGAGGCTAAAATGTAACTTTTGAGGAGGTTGACATCACCCTAGGGCTAGGGTTGTGGTGGTGGTGGTGGTGGTGTTGTTTCTTGATACTTGGCATATTTGGATGGAAGAAGTACCTTGAATACCCTAGCGCTTGAGAGGGGGGCCTTTGGAGGCCCAATGTTTCATCTCCAAGATCAACGATTTGTTAAAGTTGCCAAAATGTTGCCCTAAAGGGGTGATGTCATGCTTATTTAGGGTTTCTTATGTGCATTTTAGGGTTAAAATTTAATTTTGTATTGTAAATGGAAAAATTAAAGGTTGTTGTTCCCTTACTTTTTGGTTACCCTAAAATTAAGTGGACAAACACTTGTAGTAGGATTTGTGTAAATAGAGATTATTTCATTTCATTTTCAACATAACTTTCCCATCTTGGAAAGGATTCTTGGCTGAAATTTGCGCCCTATTTGGGAATATTTGCATATCTCTCTTTATAATATCTCTTTATATTGTTTTATTTTGAAATTGGATGAATAAGTAGGGAATTATATTTCTTGGAGGCTATTTCTTTCTTTTATGGTGGATTTTCTTGGTTAAAAGGAGTTTATCTTGTTAATGCTTGGACTAGGTAAGGAATCTTTCATGTTATTGCTTCATTTCTTGGTCACAAGGTTAATTTTCTAATATTTTGGGGAGCATAAGGGCATACAACCCCACTAATCCCATCATAATTGTCTTAGAATAATTTTTTTCACAAAGGAATACTAGGAGGAGTAAAATGGTTTAGACCCTCCTAGGGTTTTCCTTAGCTAGTTCCTCTTAACTTGGGGAGTAAAAGGGATTACACCCCCAAGGAGGTAGAAAAACTAGCTCTTTAATTTTTAAAGACTCCATAACCCAATAGTTAAAGGAACTAACCTCCTTTCATTGGAGAAACAAAATCATTGCATTGGGATACGTGAAAACACGAGATATTGTAATTATCTAAGTTGGAAACTTTTCCTTATTCTTTAAGCTTTCTTGAGCCACTAGGGAGTTTTGATTGGTCAAGGATATATTCTTGTTGTTAAAAAATCATGCTATATCTATTAGGGATACTGCAAACTCTCTTTTTCCATCTTAATTTCTCACTCTTTTATCGCTGAAAATAGTTGGCAAGTTGCTATTGTTTATCTACTTGATATTAGCTATTGTTGGGAAAGTTGTTGGATACTTTCTTGGGGTTAAATTTTCTTCTATAGAAAATATTTTCTACATCCATTTGGATGCTCTGAAAAATATCTGAAAACATCTCTTTGCAGCCTTGATTGTCCATCGAAACTCGTGCTAAAGTATTGGAAAGTT
>JZKD02S1669192.1:0-21020 GCA_000966675.3 Picea glauca | reverse complement strand
TTATCCCTCCGTGGCCCAACTGTTTGTAGTGGTCGGATCGTATATTGGGGGTCACTGGAAGGTATACCCATGATTATGTGTGGGAGCCTTTCAAGTTGATTTCGGACTTGTTATCTTACCCATACGTTCCGATTGGACTATCGACTGTACCCACCCAGGGGCTGACTACGAGTGGGTGACCTTAGTAGCCACAATCTTTAGGGTCTCACACAAGGTGAAGGTGAAGGGAAGTCTCACTGTACCTGGAACAGACGTTGGTCAAAATCACTTGGGCTCCTTGGAGGGTAAATCCACAATTACTGCGTGGAAGCTTGCACCAAGGTGTAAGTCCATTAAGCAGGTCGCCAACGTAACTGATCCACCCGCTCTATCCCCGACCCTTCCTATTTTGATCTCGCGACGTTGGATTTCATCACCAACTAGTGGTTTCATCATAGGAAGGTTTGTTTGATTGATTGCTTCTCAGATTCATAGCATGTGTTGTTTTTTTTACTTAGTGGACCTTAGGTCGAGTCAATGTTAATGGCATCAAATCCTGGGAGTACCAATGGAGGAACCCCTGCTCCTGGGGAACCTTATACCTTTCCTTCATTTGGAAACTTTGGTCCTCCATATGTTGCCACACTGAGTCTTCCAGGACTCACTATTGGATTACCAGTTTGGTTGTTCCCCACTCCGGTGATCCCGAATCCTCCCAATGTTTCGGTTGCACCTAATACTTTAGATGTCGGTACACCACCCACACATCAACCTCACGTCTAATTTTCACCTCCTTCACCCATTAAGTCTCCTTCCATTTCTCCTTCTTCGCCTAGTGAAAGCTCTAAAGCAAGTAGCCAGGTTGATCAGAAGAAGAAGAAACGGAAAGAGAAGAAGAAGAAGAACCTGAAAAGGACAAAGGCCCCAACAACATCAGATGTTGGCTCTAAAAAACTGGTTACTATTAATAGTACTGGGAGTGTTGATGAGGTCAACAAACCTAAAATGAAGAATCAAAAACCCAAATTCCCTTGCAGCCTTTGTAAGGGTGACCACTTTCTGAGGGATTGCCTCGATCTTACCCAGGTCTTAGAAATGTGGTCCTCCACGTCATCGGCCTCTGTCGGTCATGTCGATGATACCCCATCAACTAGTGATGTTCAAGTTGGTAAGAAGAAGAAACTGTCAAGTTCCCTTGCATGTTATGTAAAGGTAATCATTACTCTCACCTTTGTCCTCGCATGGACGAGGCTTCTTCTCTTTTGTAAAAACTTCAACTTCCAAAAGGTTATTGTAAGATTTCCTCTAACCCATCGTTGGTTGATGGACTGGTCAATCCAGTTCCATCCTCGGTCAGTCCGGTTGATCAGGTGGTCGATCTAGTTTCCTCCTCAATTGAGCCACGAACCCAAATAGTTGATCCAATTCCGCCATCGATCAGCCCCGCTCTTCATCAAGACAGCGACACCAAAGCGGTTGATCCGTTTCCACTCGTCGACCCCATTCTTCCCTTGGAGAATGAAACTCAAGTGGTCGATTCAGTTTCTCCATCGGTCGATCACATTCCTCCATTGAGGAATACTAAAGTGACTGATCCATTCCCTTCCTCGATCAGTCCCACTCTTCCTCTGAAGAGTGCCAAAGTGGTTGATCCAGTCTTGCCATCGCATGATCCCATTCCTCCATTGAGGAATGTCAAAGTGACTAATCCAGTTCCTTCCTCGGTCAATCCGACTCTTCCTCTAAAGAGTGCCAAAGTGGTCTATCCAAGTCCACCATTGGTTGATCCGATCTAATCATCGGTCGATCCTACTCTCCTTATAGAGAGTAAACCTGATATTGCCCATGTTTTCTCATTAATACAGACTCTATCGTACCGAGGGGCATTCCTCCTTCTCCTACGAAACCCCCTCCAAGTACTGAAGCCATCCTTTTTGATTGGGGTGTGCTAACTGGACCTCATCTTCCCTCTCACATTCCTTTCCAAATTACAGTACAGGTTCATGATCGGGACGTTCCTCAAACGCTGATAGATGAAGGTGCATCAGTTAGTATTTTGTCTTCTGTTGCTTGGTATGCTTTGGGTTGTCCGCAGCTTGCATCGGTTACACAGAATCTGTTAGATTTTAACAGAAGAACTAGTCAACCTTTAGGGATACTTCCTCAGTTTCCTATAACTTTGGGAGGGAAAATTGTCTTTATCGATATCATGGTAGTCCGAGACCCCTTGGATTTTTCTTTACTCCTTGGGAGGGATTATGTGTATGCTATGAAATCTCTTGTATCCACCCTTTTTTGTGTGATATCTTTCCCTCACGATGGAAGAATTGTGACTATATCAACTTTCATTCATCGGCCCCGACTAGGTTACCTCCCTAAGTGGTTCTTATATGCAGACAGTATCAACCCCACCGCATGTCAATTATGTGGCGTTTTCTCCCATGACCTCAACTTCCAATGATTTGGATCCGGTAGTTGACATGGTGATCTCTTCGGTAGGATTATTGGAGCCTGATCTCCTTACTCCTATCACGACCATTGACATGTGTCCTTTCTTGAGTGATTATCTTCCATCCAGCGAATATCTCCTGGAAGCCATGACCACGTTTTATCCATTGACATGGTACTCTTCCAGAGAATTATCCTCTTGGAAGCCATGATCCGGACGAAACTACGAGCATAGTTTCTCTTCTCCGTGGCAAGCCCGTTAAAAAATGAAACTGAGGCTTTGAGCATAGTTTTCTTCTCTGTAGCAAGCTCGTTAAAAAATGAAACAACAATCTAGGGATCAAACCTGGAACCTTGAGCATAGTTCTTTTCTTGTTTCAAGCTCGTTAAAAAATGAAACAATCACCTCTCCCTTCAAGTTGAGTCTTTCGCCAGATCTCATAGATGTCAAGTCGAGTCTTTCATTAGGTCTCATTTTTGAACCTTCATTTCATCCACCTGTATCCTTTTTCTCCATCTAGCACACAAATTGGTGACAACCTCAAAGTCGGTGAATGAATTGAAGCTTGGGGGGCATGTCTCCAGTCTTTGATGATCATTCTGGAGTCAAGTCACTAGCTTTCAAGCTGGGGGTAGAGTACCAAGCTTAGTCTTTGTTCTTTCTCGTGCTCGTAAATACATGAGAATGCATCCGGGTAAACTTTTATATATTTTTTGGACCTATATGGACACCCGGAAAAGGAACCCCCTGGAGTCTCCTTTAAGCTCTTTTTAGACTCTCTAAACATGAAAAGATTGCCGAGTGATCTTGCTTCCTTTCCCACTCATTAAACGGTTTGAAAGGGCGTCTTTTGAGTGATAATTTATCTCTTTTTCGGCCTCGCGAGACTAACATTACGAAAAAGGACAACACTGGAGTCATCTTTAAGTCCTTTTCAAACTCTCTAAACATGAAAAGATTACTGAGCGACCTTGTTCTCTTCACGCTCGTTAAAGTATTTGAAGAAAATGTCTGTTGAGTGATAGTTTATCTCTTTTTCGGTCTCGTTAGACTACTTTACGAAAAAGGAACTGAGAGAGTTCTCTTTTGAGTGTTTTTCCAGACTCTATAATCATGAAAAACCTTCAAGTTTTTTGTCTTTGGACTCGCTAAACAAAACATCGACAGGCCCATATGGGATTGAACCCTTACTTCTTCCAGTTTGTTAAACTAAGGAAGAGGAACTTACCGAAGGTGATTTATATAGAGCATGTGTTACCCTCCTCGAGCTCGTTAAATTAAAAAGAGGTACTCGTCTATCTAGATGGGGGAAAATTTGAAAGAAGCAATCCAAGCAGTCTCTTGAGAACATTACCAAGTAATTCTTAGAGTCACCCTTGAACATGGCACTTTGTCATATGCACGCATTATAACCCGTTGAACCTCTGCACTGAGCCAATCCTTTGAGTTTTCTCACTCCTTTGGGTCACCTGACGTAAGTCACAGCATCCACTGCATCATCGAGTTTTGGTCCATGTCATGTTTTTGTTGTTGTGCCTCAGTGTTCAAGGGAAGTATCCACCTCTAGAGTCAGCCATCACAAATATCTTGTCTCAAAACCCGTGTCAGTCCATGTTCATTTGATCTACCAATTACATCTCTATGTCTGTTTCGTGTCGTTGATGGGGGATACATCAAGGCCCTCCTTCGACGAGCCTATTTCTGTCGACCTCAACACATTATCCAGGAATTAGGCTTAGAAACTAGTTAGTACTTTGGGACCTGCATGCCTCAATGGCAGGCCTCCTCATATTAGACAGTAGGTTTACATCATTGACCTCTGATTGGATGATTCCACAGATGTTCGACTCCAGCTCATCCATTCACATTCGTTGGAATGTACTAGGGTACCTTGGGAATCATTGACATTAATGGTGATCTCCCTCGCACTTGTTAACGGTTCACACCATTGACCAATAATCAAGTGGTTTCTACCATGTTCGACATCAGGACATCTATTCACATGGTTAGATTCATACCACATTGGGATCGGTAAGAAGACCCTGGGTTGAGTGATCACTTTGATATATACTTTGCCCAGGTTATGAAGGAGTTTCTCTTGGACGAATGATACATACATTGTTACATAGATCCACTTTGTATTGGTCATGGTTATGTCTTATCATCTCGTAGATCCACCGTGTATTCTTCGTGGCTACAATCAGTTCAGGTCATGAGAGTATAGATCCACAATGTAAATTCAGTGGCTATACCCTTTTTATCAATACAATTATGGATCCGCAGTGTATTTTATGGCAGCCATATCTTGCAAGTCTTGATCACCCAAGCATAGGTATGCCTACCTTGGGTTTGAAACATGTCATAATATTTGTTGGATGTTTGTGTGTAGCTTCTGTCAGGTTCTCTGTGTCTATACCCTTGCTTGAAAGTATACAAATCATTTCAGTTATCAATTCCTGTCTTCTAACTTCATACTTTGGGGGGCAATCTGTTACATGTCAAAATTACTCACTTTGATAGTGTCGCAAGTGTCATCATTACAAAGGTCGCAAGTGTCGCATTTTTCTCACAAGAGTCACAAGTGTCAGGGAAGCATACTGCCATGATGCTTATGTCGTGCCTGTAACGACATGAGAAGGACACTTGAAACACCTCAAATATTTGATTTGGAAGAGGAGAAATGAGTCAGGAGGCTTACAAACCTTTTGTCATCTAAAATCACCTCAAAAACTGAGTTTTTGGAGGGGAGCGCTCCCCTATACCTCTTCTGGGAGCGTCGGTGCTCCCCCTTACACTATCTGGGAGCGTTATAAAGCTCCTCTGGCCCTTTTGAGGGAGTGTTATGGATTTTGAAAGCGTTGGTGCCCCCCTAAAGCCTACTAGGGAGCGCTACAGTGCTCTGATGGTCCTTTTGAGGGAGCACTACCTATTTTGGGCAGTGGTTAAGTTGTTGAGATGAATGGGGGAAGGATATTTTCATTCTTAGAAGGCAGTTGAGCTCAAATCCCTAGTCCAACCATGATCTTAGGGCAGATCCTCAACTGAAGGAGGAAAATCCTCACCTTCCCCAAGGATATCTCAAGTTGTTGAGCCTCTCCAAGGCTATATAAGCAAGCTTTCTAATGGTGAAAGGGGACTGGAAAGAGAGAATCACACCAAACTTATGATCTCATAAGTGGTGCTGGAACAGAGATATTTTGGAAGCAAGAGACCTATGATCTCGTAGGGAGCAATTGGTGAAGCTATCATCATTCGGATCATGGATCTTTTGAGCAAGGGGTAGACAAGGAGGACTTGGCAGAGTTGCTGCAATTCATCTATGTCTATAAGCAATGTTTTGTCCTCATTAATATAATTTGCTTGGCCTGTTTCTTTCTAGTTTGTGTCTGATCTTACATGAACTTATCGTTGATAGATAGATCTATTTTCAAGTTGATATCAATAGAGTAGGAAGTGGTCGTACTGTTGTTTTGTCTACAGGGCTCATCGAGGAGCGAAAGGTTGGAGCTCAACTCGAAGCGTGCAGGGACAAACGTCGATAAAAAGGTACTTTTGTTCTCCTTCCTCCTCATGCATTAGTTTGTATAGATCTGAAAGGAAGTCAGTGTCCACGTTAAGCACTTTCTGTCTTAGATTTAAGAGTCTAGCTCTCTAAGGCGATCTACCTATCCGCAGGGAGATTTTCCTACAACAGCTAATTGGACGAGTCAAAAGCACTCGAATGGATGGATGAAGAAATTAAAACCAAAGAATTTGACATTTCAATAGATGATTGAGAAAAAATGGCCAGAATAAGTGACTATTGGTCTGACAAGAAAACCATGGAAATAGTCGACCTACTAAAATAATACCAAGATGTCTTTGCACATGAATAAAAAGACCTCAAAGGATTGGTACAAGAGATGGTTGAAAGGAAAATTGACCTCATCCTTAGTGCCAAACCTGTCAAAAAATGACCATATAAGTTAGAAAACAAATATATTCCCATTGTGCAAAAAGAAATTGAAGCAATGCTCATTGTTGGAATTATATATTTGATCGATAAGTCGGAATGGGAAATCCCCAAGGTCGTGCAAGCCGAGAAGCATGACCCAAAGAAATTAATAATATGTGTTGAATTTCGTGGATTGAATAAACTCACGGTGACTGATCCATTCCCCATGCCGTTTGTTGATGAGATTATTAATGAAGTAGCATGACATGAATGTTACTTGTTGACAGACGACTTCTCTAGATACAATCAAGTACCTATAGCAAAGGAAGACCAAGAAAAAACTACATTCATTTCTGAATTCATATCTTTCACATACAAAGTCATGTTATTTGGCCTTAAAAACGCCCCAACAATCCTCTCTAGGATAGTGGTAAAGTCATTTCAAGAATATATTTATAAAAAAATGGTTATGTATTTTGACGACTAGACTATCTATAACTTACTAAAAGACAGCATTCAATGGTTCAGAATGATGCTAGAAAGATGAAGGAAAATCAAATTGTCTTTAAAAATAAAAAAGTGCATATTTTCCATGCCTATAGGAATACTGTTGGGACATATTGTATGAAAGGATGGGATAAAAGTTGACATGGCCAAAATTAAAATCATCCTTGACTTGAAAAAACCAGTCAACTAGAAACAAATCAAAATATTCCTCGGACACACAGGATATTACAGAAAGTTCATCTGACACTATTCCAACATCATGTTCCAAATCGATGAGCTTTTAAAGAAAGAAGTCAAGTTCTAGTGGAGCCAGGAATGTGACAAATCTTTTGAACTATTAAAAATAAAAATGGTAGAAGCGCCCATCCTACGATTTTCTTACTGGTCAAGGAAATTTCATGTACATGTCGACGCCTCAAATGTCATTGTTGGCGTGGTCTTAGCCAAAACATATGAAAACAAGGTCGATGAACCAAATTCATACACCAATCAGAAGCTAAATAAAGCAGAAAGGAATTATTTGACAATTGAACAAGAAGCCTTAGCAATGATTTTTTTCCTGCAAAAATTTTGACACTATCTATTAGTGAATCCATTTACATTTTTCACAGACAATCAAGAATGGAAATATCTAGTTAATAAATCAGTCCATCAAGGGAGAATATGGAGATGGATGCTACTTGTAAATGTGAATGAACCTGCATAGATAATATATAGCTAGTAAATGACATACACAGTTTGCAGAAAAATGATAGAAGAGAGAAATGAGAGAGTGAGAACAAAGAATTTGCATTAAACCAAAAGAATGAATGATAATTTACACATGATATACACTTTATAACTAAAATAATGCACACTAGAGGAGAATCCAATGCACCATATTGGTGGTGTAGAGTGATTTGGACACACACCAACAGTTACGGGAGTAAATTGTTGCCTAGTCTTAGTTAACTAGTCTCTCAGTCTTCAGTTAATTGACTGAAACAGAGTGAAGTGAGAAGGATATAAAGGAATCATGAGTAATGTTCTAGTCTGGTGATAATCCCAAGGACAATGCACATTAGTTGGTGATTATCCTAATGTTGCATGGTGATGATCCCAATGTGACATCTAGACTCCACTCAACTGATCAAACTGAAGTGTGAATTGAAGATAATATTCTCCTAGAATGTAGGAAAAGGAATATTCTCCCTAAGCTATAGGAGACTGAATAATGACTAATAAACATAGGGAAAACCTTAGGAAAAATAAATCCTAGGTTTGTGTGAAGTATCTCCAACACCCCCCCTGAACATCACTATGGTGAAAATAAAGAATGGGTCCCGACAACGAGGCCATGTTAGGTACCCAAATAAAAAAGATACACTAAAATAAATGAGGAAAGAGGGAAAACCTCATGGGAAAGCCCCTCCTCAAAGTACAATGTATGTAAAAAGAAGAATTGACAGTTGTCAGGCACCTATGTCCTTCACTCCAAGATGACTGCGCAGAGAATGGAACTTCTGCTCATTGAAGGTATTGGTGAAGATGTTTGTAGTCTATTTTTCTAAAGGACAGAACTGCAGGTTGATGATCCCCTTGTGTACTAAGTCCCAAATGTAGTGCATGAGGATCTCGATGGGCTTCTTTTGTTGCCTCTGAACTAGATCTCTGCAGAACTTCAGAGTGCTCTAGTTGTCACACCATATGACGATTGCCCGATGAAACTGAAAGCCCAACTCAGTGAGAAAATGTTGTAGTCACATAGCCTGAATGATTATGTTGACTAACCCTCTGTACTCTTCCTCGGTTGAAGATAGAGAAATAGAATCCTACTTCTTGATCGACTAGCAGATGGGCTCAGAACCTAGACTGAGTGAGTAACCAGATGTGGACTTGCAATCAATGCTATCTCCAACCTAGTAAGAATCAATGAATATGATAAGGGCAAATGTAGATTCTACTGCATAGTGAATCTTGAAGGTGATGATGTCGTGTACATATCGAAGGATACACTTTGCAACCTTCCAATGTAGCTCATGTGGCTCTTGCATGAACTTGGAGACTACTCCAATTTCATAGAAGAGGTATGGTATGGAATGTGTGAGATACAACAAGCTCCCCACTAGCTGTATGTATTGTATGTTGTCCATCAGTGGAGTGTCCCCGCCATCCTCAATTCTGACTCTTGATAGGAAAGGAGTCAGGGAAGACTTGCAATCTTTCATGTGAAATCTTTTAAGGCCATGTTCGCCATAAATAACCTATCATGCATAATCCACTTGTCTGCAATAATCGTTGAAGTTGAGAAACCAATGATCAACAAATCATCAACATACAAAACTAGGAGTAGAATTGAATCAGTCGTCCTGAGCATGTAATCATTTGGGTCTGACTTACAACATATAAATTTTTGTGACAATAGGTAGGAGTCCATCTTGGCATACCATGCCCTTGGGGCCTGCTTGAGGCCATAAATAGACTTCTTTAGTAGACAGAAAAAAGATGAATCCTGCACAAATCCCTAGGGCTACTCCATATATATCTCCTCAGGGAGATTTCCATGAAGAAATGCATTCTTCACGTCCATTTGATGTACTTCCCATCCCTTGGTTTCTACAATGGTAAGATCCAAACGTATGGAATCCATCTTTTCTAGTGGAGCGAAGGTCTCATCATAGTCAATGTCGTGCACCTACTGAAAGCCTTTGGAAACTAGCAAGACTTTGTATCTGCTAACCTGTCCATCTGCTACACTCTTGGTCATGTAGACCCATCTATACCTAACAAGTTTCCTTCTTGGAGGAAGGGGAACTAGATCCCAAGTCTGGTTCTCGAGGAGGGAGTTTCACTCCTCTTGCATGGAGGATTCCTAAAAGGGATTCCCAATAGCCTCGCCATAGGAATATGGATTTGAATACTAAACTAAGAAAATATTCCTAGGTGGCATCGGTTCAGTGGCAGTGAGTGCAAGAAGAGGCTCCTAAAAATCAGATCGAGTCCTTCTAGTATCAATTGGATCCCCAACAAGATCTCCTGCATCCTAAAGAGTAGTCTTGGCCCACTTGGGCCTCTGAACTGACTCTTCATCTGCATCTGCATGCACTAACTTTGCATCTTACTGTATTGACTCAGTATCTAAATCATATGAATTAGAACTCTCATCTGAAGAAGATTCGACATGTGCTTTCTCATCATCTCTGACAAGTGGAAGAATAAAAGTGTTTGCATGTGACTTGTAAGGTACACACGAGATACTTTCCTCGAATTTGACACTATGCTCAATGATGAGCCAGTTCGAGGAGAGATCACTGAGTTTGTATCCCTTCACACCATAGGGGTATCCAACAAATATACACTCTATTCTCTATGGATCAAGTGCCTTCCTCTTCTCAGACAGAATCCTAGCCCATGCACGAGAATCGAATATACAAAAGTGGGTCACTTCCGGTTTGAGGCCACTCCAAGCCTCATAGGGGGTCTTATCCTTGACAGATCTATGGGGAGATTTGTTTTGGATGTAGGTTGCACAATTAAGTGCTTCAGTCCATAATCTCTGTGGAAGTGACTTTGCATGTAGCATGCAAGATACCATATGTTTCAGAGATCTATTTTTCCGCTCAGCAACTCCATTTTGTTTTGGAGTATAGGGAAATGTGTGTTGCAACTAAATCCCAGCCTCAAGAAAAAAATTATGTATCTCATGGTTGACATACTCCCCCCCATTATCTATTCGGATGGATTTGATCTTCTTTCTTGACTGTGTTTCAACAAGGGATTTGAAATCTTTGTGGTGTTGAAAGGCCTCTGATATTTTCCTGAGAAAGAAAGTCCATGTGAGGCATGAGAAATCATAAACAAAAATGAGCATGTACCTTTCTTTAATGATTGATGGATGCAGAAAAGATCCCATTAGATCACTATGGATCAGATATAAAGGAAAGGAGACCTTCTGAGTCTTTCCTTTGTCGAATTTCTCTTGAGGGTGTTTTCCAAGAACACATCCCTCACAAATTCTTTTGGAGAAGTGGATGTCAGGTAGACCATCAACCATTCCCTACTTTATAATCTATTTCATATATCTAAAATTTAAATTCCCAAACCTTTCGTGCCATATCCTACTGCTTTCGTCATCATGGGTAAGCAGTAATGTAGAATCTGGTTCAATAAATTCAGAAAATGTGTAGAGTCTGGATTGATGATTTACCTCACTGGTAGCAACCTTGGAATTGGTTTGCATGTCATAGATATCCACAAAATCATGTGTGAATAAAACTCTCTTTCCAGTGCCGGAGTTTTTCATTTGATACATGGAGAGAAGATTGTCAAAATGTTTGGGAACGTGTAGCACATTCTCGAAGCTTTTGTTTGTGAGTTCAATTCTTCCTTTTCCAGTGACCTCGACCTGAGAGTTGTCCCCCATCAGAATAGGAGGACCTTTGCATGCATACAATGAAGAGTAGACTTATTTGCAGTATCCATGTGGTGTGATGCACCTGAATCTACAATCCAAGCATTGGGAGAGGGGTTTATTGTTGAATTTTTAATGGTGACTCAAGCACATGTAGTTTCTTTTCAATTTAGCATGAACTTGAACCATAAACAATGCAACATTACAATAGTTGCAGTAAACCAAAATCACAAGAAGAATAACCATGCATAAGACACAGTAAATTATCCTGGGAAAACGCTTCTCAAACAAGGGAAAAACCCAGCAACCCTTTGGTATATTGCCAAGAGAAGAAACCCTCTCCACAAAAAAAAAACCTAGCACACACAATAGGGTGCTCTATGACCAAAAAGCCTAGCGCATAGAAAGGTGTGTACTAAATTTCAGCTCTCCAAGTATGAATTGTAAGAGAATGAGATGAATGATCCACAATGGGGATACTAATAAATACATGACCTAACTCAGTGAATAGATGTGTCCCTTCATTGGCACAATAGGGCCGACTTGTACAACTCAAAAATACAATTATAATTGCATAATATATAAATGTATTTTTACAGTGGGGCCGACGTGTACCCTTCACAATAAAAAATAGCGTTTTACAATAGTATTAATCTTTGACAATATAGCAAGGGGTCTGTTGGGCCTGAGATATGATCACTTTTATGACGGTTATTATACACTTTTGTTGCATGTACATATGTGTTTTTCATATTTTAAAGGCGCTTTTTGAAGAATTTTATGATAAAACAGTATGATCGACATAAGGTACGTGTAATTCATGTTTAATGATTACATTGAGTATAATTTGTCATGTTTTATGATTACCAAGATCTAATTCACATTTTTATGGTGTTACAAGGAAAAAAACGCACTACGTTTCTAGTTCTGACACTTGATCCGACACTCATTCTGGCACTCGATCCGCCACTCTGTCCGGCACTTCGTATTGCATAGAAATGGAAGGCGACTTGGCGGTTAAGGAAATGGCGGCCAGTGATGGGAAAATCGGGCACGTGGGTTTTGTTCATGATTGCCCCCTTCAGCTATTGAGCTCCCGACAACTCAATTTCAGTTGTTCAAGAGGGCGATTATTGGCTCGTTCTATTTTATCAGTTAGGGCATCATTTATTGTAATTTGCCGAATTTAGAAGTGGTTCAACCCTCCTGTGGTCGACCACTTGGTCTGTAAGATTATAAATACCACTAGGATAGTCAGATGATTGTTAACCAAGTAAAAGAACCAGTGTATTGGAGACAAACTCATTTTTACTCTTTTTTGTTATTTTACATTGCCAGATTACATAAGAAATGTGTTTTTGAGTTTTTATGGTGAATTCATCTTGTTGAGCTCGTGGTGTGCTTTTAGGAGGTGACCACAACTTGTTGGGGGGCCCACCAGCAGTCTGGTAACTATCTTCATGTTTGTTTTTGCATTTCATAATTTAATTGTTCTCTTTATTTTCTGTACATGCATATTTTTATTGTGTTCATTAGTTTGTTGTAGTTTAATTGTTTTGACTCTCTTTTGCAGGTTAGAATGATGAGATGTGTTAGCATGCATTGATCTTGTAGATTAGGAACAGACTTGAAAGTCTCTATACTAACCCCATGTGCATTTAGATGTTAGATTATGCTTGATTTGTGATTTTATCGTTAAAGTTTAAAACAGAGTTTAATTAGAATAGCAAAAAGTTTGATTTGGGTTTTCTTTAACAGGGATTTGATGGATGGATAGAGTTAATTCCAGTTTTTTATTATAGCTTACTTATTTCAGTTTTATATAGATCTCATTTAATTAGTTGTTGGTTAATTTACTTTCATAGTTTAATTTATGTTTTTAATTATTTCCTTATTGCAGTTTGAATGGTTAGAGTAGACATAGCATAGTTTTATTTTATTCAATTTCCTTTCCTAGAATTAAAATGCAATGATATTTCTTAGTTAATGGTTGAATCTAGTTTTGCTTACATAGTGTAGAAGTATAATGATGATCTCGTTATGTTGTCAATGGTTTATACATGAATATGAAGGATATTTAACATTATTTTTGTCATGGATAAATTCTCATTGAATTGTCTAATCCATACCTTTCATTTTGCCATTGAGATGAGTGTTGAGCTTATACCATTGGAATTGTCCTTTGTTGTCAAGTGCCATTGAGATATTATCCGACACCGAAGACATTCACACAACCACCAACATTATATTTGAATTGTCATAAGTTAAAAGATAGTTTTCCTGTTTTTCATAGATTAAAGAATAGTTTCCTGCTTTCGTAGATCAGAATAGATAGTTTCTTGCTTTCATAGTTTAGAAAATAGTCTTATTTGTTGTTGTAGGGTAGATAGACTTTTCTTTGATAGATTAGATAGTAGTTTGTTTGTCATAGATTAAGAATTAGTGGTAGCCTTTCTTGCTTTCAATAAAATAGATTTCCTTTCATGCATTAGAAATAGTTTTGCATTGAGCATTTAGTCCAGTTGCCTCTTAGATTTCCTTTCATGCATTAGAAATAGTTTTGTATTGAGCATTTAGTCCACTTGCCTCTTAGGCTAGATAGTTGTTCAATGAGAAGTTTTAATTTGATTTCTTGCAGTAGTTAGTTGTCTTTGCTTACTTGTCTACTTTCTTTAGTAGGTTAGTTAGTTGTCTTTGCTTACTTGTCTATTGCTTTAGTAGGTTAGATAGTTGTCTTTGCTTGCTTGTTTACTTGATTTAGTAGGTTATTTAGGTGTCTTTTCTTGATTTTTTATTTACTTGCTTTCATAGGGTAGTTACTCATTGAATATAGGTTGGCAAGTTAAAATAGTTTGCTTTTGTCATTTTCTTATTATGCTTAAATAGTTGCATTTGCTTATTGTTATGAACTAGTTTGCTTCAAGTAGGGTTTTTACTTGCTTTCTTAAAGAACTATCCATCGACCCTTGGCCCAAAAGTACTTAGGTTACCTAGTTTCAAGTTGCTTAGTAGGGTTTTCTCATTAGATAGTTTTTCTTGAGTAGATTAGCCTTAGATAGATACCTTCGTTAGTTAGACTAAACTCCTACCAACCCTTCTACCTTTGGCATATATTTTGCTACAACTCTAAGTTTACTTACCCCGGATTGAAAATTTAATTGATGGTTTTTACTGTGTTTTTAGTGCATATATAACACCCATCAAGGTCTCACACACATCCTCTACTTCTCTGCCACTAGGGAAAAGTTCACATGTACTCAACCACAAGGGATGTCACTCTCAATATATCAACTCAACTAAATCCATAGGAGTACGAACTGGAGATCCATCTCAATTTGACTCAAATAAGTCCATAGGAGTACGACATGAGACCATCTCAAGTCATCTCAACTCAATCTAGAGGAGCACGATAAGAGACCTACACACATCATCTCAACTCAGTAAAGAGGAGTATGATTCACCTATCACATAGGTGTTCTCACAAATCATCTCAACTCAGTCCAGAGGAGTACGATATGGATAATGTCTCATGAAGATGAAATCATCAACACTCCCTCTCAGCTAGAGAGGCATTCTCCACCAGGCCAAGTCTCTCACAAAAGTACTCCAACTTTGTCCAAGCAAGCGGTTTGGTGAAGACATATGCAACTTGCTCGTGTGTAGAAAGGTATTTCACATGTACGGATTTCCTCTGCACCATATCTATGATGTAATGATATTTGATCTCGATGTGTTTTGATTTATTTTGAAACACGGGATTCTCTGAGAGCTTCACATATCTCTGGTTATCCCAATGGATAAAAGTGGAATCCATCTAATGTCCAAATAAGTCTGCAAGGAGCTTGTGAAGCCACATTGCTTCGCGGACTGCCACACATAATGCAATGTAATCTGCTTCTGCGGTACTCAAAGCCACAGAAGTTTGTTTTCTGCTGCACCAGGAAACTATGGTAGATCCCAAATTAAAACAACAATCGAAGGTGCTCTTCTGGTCCACTGCATTCCCTGGCCAATCTGCATCGGCATATCCCTGCAATATCATGTCTACATGGGTGGCATATCTTATTTTATGACCAATTGTGCCTCATAAATATCTCAACACATGCTTCACTTTTATCCAGTGTGTCTGTCTCAGCTGACTCATAAATTGGTTGAGTACACTCACTGCATAGCATATATCAGTTATGGTGTTAACCATATACATCAATGATCCAATCACCTATCTGTAAATATGTGGATCAATCTCGCCTGAATCGGAAGAAGTCTCACTCAATTTCTTCATATTCATCACCATCAGTGCAACCATGGGCTTGCAGTCTGTCATCCCGAATTTCTTCAATATATCAATTGTGTATTTCCACTAACTCAGGAGAATATCATCATTCCTCTGCCACACTTCTAGTCCCAAGAAGTAGTGCATCATACCAAGGTCCTTCATCTCGAATTCAGAAGACAATGCATGCTTGCATTCAACAATAAGGATTTCTGAACTGGTGAGGAATAAGTCATCAACATATAGGACCAAAATCAAGCACTCGTCACCAACAATGTTGTAGTATAGGTTGGGATAAAAAACACTCTTGTTGAAGCCCAAACTCATCAAGTATCCATCAATCTTCTCATACCATGCACGAGGTTCCTACTTTAGTCCATACAGGGCATTATTCAACCTGGACACATGAGACTCCTTCTCATGTATCACAAGTCCATCTGGTTGCTCGATGTAAAATTCTTCCTCAATATCTCCATTGTGAAAGGTTGTCTTCACATCCATATGATGTAGTATCCAACCCATGGATGTGGCAAGGAAAATAATCGTACCTATGGAAGTGTATCAGGAAACAGGAGAAAATGTCTCTTCATAATCTATTCCCTCCACCTAAGAGAATCCTCTAGCCACAAATATATCTTTGTACTTCTCAACATTTCCATCAGTTGCATGTTTGATCTTATAGATCCACTTGGAATTCACTACAAACTTCCCTTTCGGTCTCAGAACAATATCCCACACATCATTATTCATGATGGACTGATACTCTTCGGTCATGGCATCTTGCCAAACCTGCTAACCTATTGCTTCTCCATGATAAGAAGGATCGGTATCAGTGATGTGGCTCATAGTTGAAACATAGCTTGAAAATATACGTGGTCTCTTTCTCTCTCAGAATGTACCACGAGGAGATGCATGTCCCTCTACATCCTGCAGAGTCTATCAAGCCCATCCAAGCCTCTTCCAACATACTGGAATGTCTCTGGGAACATCAATTCGAGCTACGGGATCAACTGGATCATTAATTGTCTCCCTCTAAACTGCTGGAGGGGGAGAAGGCGTTGTCTCTTCTTTCTTCTTGTTGTCAATATCTATCTGAGATTCTCTGGATCTTCTGAAGGATATATATTCCTCAAAGGTGACATCTCTACTAAATTCGATTTGTCTCTGACCAGGGATGTAGATCCATTATGCCTTTGAAGATTCACTGTAGCCCACAAATGTACCCTTTCTACCTGAACGGTCCAGCTTGGTCCTCTTTTCCTTGGGTACATGAATGTATACGGGACACCCAAATATCTTGAAGTGTCCAACTTCAAGCTTCACTCTGGTGAAAGATTCTTCAGGAATCATGTTCTTCAGAATCTTATGGGGCCTCTTGTTCTGAATGTACACAACTGTCATGGATTCCTTTGCCCACAGAATCATAGGTAGATTATGATCATGTATCATCACTTTGGTTGCCTCAAAAATGGATTTGTTCTTCCTCTCTGCAGCCCCATTCTGCTGAGGGTTATAAGGAACGGTGTACTCCCTCTTGATCCTTGCCTCAATACAAAAATCATTGAAATCCTTGAAGGTGTCCTCTCCTCCATTATCTAATCTCAGCACCTTGATCTTCCTCCCGGTCAGGTTCTCAACCTGAGCTCTAAAATCTTGAAATCTCGCAAGGACTCCATACTTGGTCTTCAAGAAGTAAATCCACGTTTTCCGAGAGTGATAATTTATGAAGAGAACATAGTACAAGTATCCACTCAAGGAAGAAACAAACATGGATCCACAAGCATCTGTATGTATCAAGTCCAAGATCCCTTTGGATCTACTGTCACTGCTCGGAAAGGACCCCTTGACATTATTTCCAAGAGAAAAACCTCTACAAATGCCATCATGCTCAATATGTATCTTGTCACCATCTTCCCCAGAGTGGGAAGGGATCTATAATGTAAATGAGCAAGTCTCATATGCCATACCTAGACAGATAAGATATAGTTAGCAAATGACATACACGGTTTGTAGAAAAATGATAAAAGAGAGAAACGAGAGAGTGAGAACAAAAAATTTGCATTAAACCAAAAGAATGAATCATAATTTACACATGATATACTATGTATAACTCAACTAATGCACACTAGAGGAGAACCCAATGTGCCATAGTGGTGGTCTAGAGTGATATGGACACACACCGACAGTTACAGGAGTAAACTACCACCTAGTCTCAGTTAATTGGTCTCTCAGTCTTCAGCTAACTGATTGAAATAGAGTGAAGTGAGGAGGAGATCAGGGAATCATAAGTAATGCACTAGTCTAGTGATAATCCCAAGGACAATGTGCATTAGTTGGTGATGATCCCATTGTTGCATGGTGGTGATCCCAATGTGGCATCTAGACTCCACTCAATTGATCAAATTGAAGTGTGAACTGAAGAGAATATTCTCCTAGAATGTAGGAAAAGAAATATTCTACCTAAACTATAGGAGATTGAATAATGACTAATAAATGTAGGGAAAAACTTAGGAAAAATAAATCCTAGGTGTGTGTGAAGTATCTCCAACACTACTCTTTCAAGAATTCGACTTCGAAGTAGTAGTCCAACCGAGAAGGAAGAATGTCGGCCCAGATAATCTGGCCCAACTTGAAACAGGGGAAGTTACGATAGGGATAGATGATGATTTACAAGATACGAATCTATTTAGGGTTGAAGCAGTTCCCAAAGAGCTAGAAGAAATTGCAAATTTTCGAGAAGAAGGGAAAGCACTTGAATATCTCCCAACCAATAAACGTAAAATCCTAGCCATGAAATATACACCATTCACTCTCATGAATGGATATCTTTACAAGCTAGGACTCGACAACATTCTACAAAGATGTGCATTAGAGCATGAACGTGAAGACATCATTAACGAAGCAAATGCAGGCCCAGCAGGGAGTCACTTTCAAGCCAGCATGACTGCCATGAAAATCCTTCAAGCCTGTCTTTGGTGGTCGACTTTACACAAATATTGTTGATAACATGTAAAGAAATGTGACAAGTATCAAAGGATAGGTCGACCGTTGTGGAAGAATGAAATTCCCCTGCACTCGATAAACACCAGTTTACCATTTGAAATATGGGTTATTGATTTTGTCGGTCCTTTCCCAAAACGAGCAAAAATGTCGAGAGAAAAATACATTATTACAGTCATCGAATACCTAACAAAGTGGGTAGAAGCATAACCAATTGAGAAATGCACAAACGAAACAACCACAAAATTAATTTACAAAAATATAGTAACCATATTTGGCTTCCCCTTAACAATAATCAATGATCAAAGCCCACTTCATCAATAGTACAATTGAAGTATTGTTGAGAAAATTGATGATCAACCATAGAAAAACAACTACATATCACCCACAAGCTAATGGAGTTTTTTAGTCTTTAAAAAAAAAAAATCATAAGGGCCTAACAAAAATATGTGAACTTGATAGAGACGATTGGGATGATAAAATTCCAGCTATACTGTGGGCATATAGAACAACATACAAAAATTTGATTGGCCAAAGACCCTTCAAATTAGTCTATGGTCAATAAGAAGTGATCCCACCTTATTTCTGTGAAAACACAGGTCAGATAGCCTCTTTCTTGGAATTTGGTCATGTGTTGGACACAAGACAACTCTTCTACCAACTAAACCAATTATAAGAATAAAGGATGTTGGCGTAGCAACATCAGGGAATTCAAAAGAGTTAGTAGAAATCTTGGCATGATCGATACCTTAAGAAGAAAGACATCAATAATGGAGACTTGGCACTACTATATGACAGTAGAGTAAAAGGTAAACCCAACAAGCTATAGACTACATGGTTGGGTTCGTACATGGTTGAGGACATCTGACCTTCAGGAGCAGTACAATTGAAAACACCACAAGGGCACCCCTTCAAGAAACTAGTCAATGGGGATCATTTGAAAAGATATCACACATGGTATTCTAAAGTCCTACTAGTGAAAATCCCCCTTGGGGGCGCTAGTGGGACTCGACTTGGTCGAAAACCTTTGGGGTGACCTGAGTCGAAATTAAAGCTAATAGAGAAAAAGAAAAAAGAATAAATAAAGAACAAGACAAAGTAATAAAAGTAAAAGGAAGATTAAAAACATACAATACAGGAAATCAAAATTAAGGAAGTAGTAAACAAGTCAGTTACTAGAATTAGGTACAAAAACTTATCGACAAACTATAAATTATATGATTGATTCACAATACATTCATTCACACCAAAATACTCTAAGATGAGAAGAGAATAGAATCCTGGGGCAAAAATTAGAGAGGAAACCCAAAAACCAAGAGCAAGCTCTACACCAAGATAAGATTTGTGCCATTACCTAAACAAGTGAACCAATCGATCAATTGAAAGAGAAGAACATCAGTCAACAAAAAAAAAAACTTAGAGATGTGAATCCCAAAGATCAAGCGAGTGGGAAAAATCTCATCCAAGGGAGCATGTAAACAATACTTCAAACAAACAAGATTATCCTAATCAAAGAAAGAATGTATTCAAAAGGCCAAGCATTCATCAAATTGATAGAAAAGAATAAAGAAACATGGTTGGACGCTTCGACTAGAGGTCCCAGGCCACCCGAAAGGATCAACCCAACCAAGCAGCGTAAACAAATATCACTCAAGTCGAGTGCACACCCCAAGGAACTAAAATCGACAGAGTCTATGTGACTAAGTCGCAGAAATGAAATAATTCCATTAATGCTCGATAGGACAAGTTTGATCGTCAGGCCGTCATCGACGCAGAAGTCCCATCACATGAAAAAATAGTTAATTTTGACACCAACATCGAGACAGACGAATTAATATCCCCACTGGAAAAATTAAAGTCCCCGCTCCACCTCCTACCTATAAATTTGGACGAGGCATGCAACTTTTCCTCACTTCTATTCACACCTGAGCATTCACACAATCAAGCCATAGAACTCCCAACTGCACATTTGAGCCCCAAACTCTAGAAACAACAACCTGAACTCCAAGAAATCATAGAAAGGTTGAGAATGATAGGTCAGGTCGAAGATTCATTGGTCGAACCTCGAAAAAAGTCCAAGTTTGATAAAAACCAGTGTAACTGAACTGCAAGCACACATGGAAAACATACATAGTTCCCAAATAGAAGAGATTGATTGGTCTCAACACTGGAAAAACTCCATGGCATGGGGGATGGAAACTAGTGTCTAGAAAGAAGAAACAAATTTCCTTGAGTCAACAAGTATTCGTCACTTCCTCGGTGCACCTCAAGTCACAAATTTTGATGGGTGGAAGGAAGAAGCTTCCAAATTCCTTGTTATTCAATACCATAATGGCCATCTGTGGATATATTTCCCAGTCAAGATCACAGGAGGAATGATCCACCAAATCACGGGAATTCTGCACAGACGCACCCTAGTTCCCAAAACTTTGAACCCTACTGACTAGATTCAAGATCTCACTGGAGGAACATCATCAAATAATTTGAA
>JZKD02S1669191.1:707996-747761 GCA_000966675.3 Picea glauca | reverse complement strand
TCCATGAGAGCTCCTCTCCTTTTATAAGTTGAAGAGGATAAGGTGAGGAGGTTAGGATGATCCCACCAAATCATGAAAGCGAGTAAGATCCAAACCATTTGGATGCCACCTCACCGTGGAAGTTTCTCCTTCTAGAAGATTCGAGAAAATGCTATTTTTTCCCACGTGTAAGCATTCTCGCACCCTGCCTATAGAGCAACCTACGAACCTCTCGTAACCCAGATATGGTGCAACCTATGAGAATCGGGCATTCTCGCACCCTACCTATATAGCAACCTGTGAACATCCTCTTTAATAAGGCTTTTACAAAGGAAAATGCAACTTCTTTTCTCAGGAAAATTTCTTCTCTCTTCTTTCTTCAGGAACTCAGGCCACTGACCCTCTTAAGGCAACATATAGGTTTACATCATTAACGGTCACAGGGATGACGAAAATAATGTGTAACAATGGGACCTGGAAAAGAGATTGGGGGTGAATTAATCCACAACAGAGGGGAGTGTCTAGGATAATGACCAAGAGGGGTCTAAGGGGGGAATTACCCATGTATATTAATTCAACCCATTTTCCTAAATTTTCTATTGTATATGAATATTCCTATTTCTAATTGAGTGTTCCTAAAGATAATCATTGAATACATGTAAGGGGGTGGGTATGAGTGGTCACATGCCAAAGTTATTGGGCACATGGGGATTGAGTACAATCATCTTGGAGAAGAGAGTGAGTTAAGAAAGGCATGAAAAAGAGAGGAAATTTGTATGGGTTAGGATAACAATTTACACATTAAGCCTTTTGTGCATGAGGATCAAGGAGAGAGCAAGAAAGAGAGCTTGGAGTTGGTGCATCAATGGAGGGTGAATTCTAGAGAAATATGGAGCATATTGGAGTGTATTTGGAGTTGGAAACTAAAGAGACAAATTTTTAGGCCTAAAGGGTGAACTCTTGGGTGAGTTGCACTACAACAACAAGTGTTTGTTGTTTTTTGTTGGTAGTTTTTCCTAGCAGTAGGTTCCCTTCAGTTCCTAGATGACTTGTTCCAGAAAGACCCTGATAAATGAATGAGATGATTGAGGGACTGGGATCAATGAAGGGGTACATTCCTTGGGTTGGGAATATCAAGAGGAAGAGAGTTGGTGGGAAATCAAAATAGATGTAGTAAGATATTAATGGGTTGTGAGTTTTATGATTTGTGATTGGACAGTGAGAGACGACCCTATTTTGTGGATTACTAGCCTTAGCTCGAGGGTGACTGGCTATTGAGATTTGGAAAAGTCAGTCTATGGTTGGGTGGAATGTTCATCCCAAGAAATTGGCTGCACAACTCTTGTTTAAAGATAAGTGTTTTATCTTGTTGTTGAGTTATTTACATGTGTTATTGTTGTGCATGAACTTTGTGTAAATAAGAATGATTTATTTTCTCTATAATGAGTTGTTCAACTGCATTTCATGTTGATTATTAGCATGTTGTAGATGCTTCTATTTTGTGGTTGTAGACAATATATATCTATTTTAATGCGTAGCTGAAAGCTACAGGAAATTAATTAACTATAAATGAATTAATTTAGTTAGCAAATTTTTTGTTTTTATGAGTGTTTTGCATCGTAATGTCCATCATATGGGTTGGAGGACATTACATTATGGTAATAGATCATTCCTTGGGTTAGCCTTGATAAATGGATGGTATAGACCTTGGGTTAACCATGATAAATGAATGGTGCATTCCTTGGGTTATCCTTGATAAAAAAATGGTATATCCCTTGAGTTAACTCTGATAAACGAATGGTGCATTCCTTGGGTCAACGAGTTTAGAGGAACATGAGATTATGGTTGGAGCTACTGTTGGAATTGTTAAAATTGAAGAACTTTCATTTGTAAGTATTGGGATGCAAATTTTCGTATATGTATATAGACATAGAGTGCACCATGGATGAAACACAATTGTAGGGGTGGGATGAATGTAACATCCCCACTATAATCCCCAATTTAATTAATTCTTATGTAGATATAATGTGTGGCTACAGTCAACACGATGTAATATGTGAATTGTATTTCAATGTTTTAATAATAAAATGTGATACCAGTTGCTAATGGGACATGGACAGGATATGGGTGATGAACTAATCCACAAAAGAGGGGAGTGTCTAAGTTAATGGCCAAGAGGAGTCCAAGGGAGGAATTACCCATGTATATTAATTCAATCCATTTTCCTAAATTTTCTATTGTATATGAACCTTCCTATTTCTGATTGAGTGTTCCTAAAGCCAATCATTAAATACATGTAAGCGGGTGGGTGTGACTGGTCACATCCCAAATTTATTGGGCACATGGGGGTTGAGTAAAATTAGCTTGGGGAAGAGTGTGAGTCAAGAAAAGCATGGCAAAGAGAGGAAATTAGTATGGTTTTGGATAACAATTTTACACATTGATTTTTTTGTGCATGAGGATCAAGGAGAGAGAAGGAAAGAGAGCTTGGAGCTGGTGCAACATGGAGGGCGAATTCTAGAGCATGCTAGAGCATATTTGGAGTAAAGTAGAGCTGGATAACTACAGAGCTAGGTTTTTAGGCCTGAATATTGAACTCCTAGGCAATTTGCACTATAACAACAAGTGTTTGTTGTTGGTTTGCTGGTAGTTTTCCTAGTAGCAAATTCCCTTGAGTTCCCAGCTGAGATATTCCTAGCTACTTGTGCCAGAGAGGCCTTGATAAATGAATGGGATTCCCGATAGATTGTTCTCATTGAATGGGTACATTGCTTATGTTGGGCAGGTCAAGAGGAAGAGAGTTTTGGGAAAATAGGGATAGTTGTAGGAATATATCAATGGATTGTGAGTTTTTTGAGATGTGAGTGGACTATGAGAGACCGACCTCTTTTGTGGATTACTATCCTTAGCTCGGGGGTGACTGGTTTTTGAGACTTGGAATAGTTAGTCTATGGTTGGGTGGACTGTCCATCCCAAGAAGTTGGTTTCACAACAGATTTAAAAGATAAGTGTTTTATCTTGTTGCTATGTTATTTTACATGTGTCATTGTTGTGCATTAACTCTGTTTTTTTGAGAATGATTTATATGTTTATGTAATGAATTTTATTAGCCACATTCATGTATATTTTATTATTCTTTATATGCATCAATGTATGACAATGAATAATAGAGAGTAAGTAGAATCTCCTTCATGTATATCGTGAAACCCTAGCGCTCTGCAACAACAAAGCTTTTGATGCGCGCCCTGACACCAGAGCTCTTCCACTAAATTCCAAACTTGGAAGGTGAGAACCTCACGAGATCATTACGCACCCAGAATGAGTTTGGGAGAGGGGGGGAAACCCCCCTCGTACAGCGACATCACCGCCAATGACAGGAATGGACTTCGTGCTAAGCGACCTACCTTTGAGACACCGGCGCACCTACGGGATGAGCTCTTCATCCAAGAACAAGGACTCAGAAAAGAAATGGAGCTAGAACCCAGCATGTCTCATCCAAAAGCTTCCAAAGGATGGGAACCGGGCAAGTGTATATTGAAAATGGACAAACCCCCACACTATCACATCAAATCAATATGGGTAGGGGAGCACACTCAGTTCATGATGGATCATGCATTGATCGATAAATTTTTGGGCCTTTGGCCGACCGAACAAGATCTCACACACTGAATCGAGGACTGGTGGAACCCCAAAGGCGATTATGAAGTCCAACTTAGCTCCAAGGGATTTTTCACAATAATCTTGTACAATCTCGAAGACAAGGACAAAATCTTCGACAATGGACCGTACTTCTATAATTCAGCGGGACTATTTATGAGATTTTGGACAGACAGATTCATCCTGGAGAAGGAGGACTTTACAAGAGCACTAGTGTGGATCCGTCTGTACTCATTGCCCCAGGAATTCTGGCTAGAAGAAATACTCATGGGCATCGAAAACACCGTGGGACGATACGTCAAAGCTTCGGAGGCTACAAATATGAGGAAGTACACCTCATACGCCTTCATCTGCATCTATATGGACATCTCAAAGGCCCTGCCAGTATATATCATGCTAGAATATCAGGACGACGACTGGAACCAAACAATCAATTATGAACACATACCCTTTCGTTGCAGAAAGTGCCACGAGCACGACCACCTATTCAGAGATTTCCCTCTGAATGCTACAGCCACCAAGATCAATGAAAGCAAGCAAAAGGATGGCTTGGCCAATGCCACAGGCAAGCGAAAAACCCCATCAAGGAAACAGAACCAGAGCATGATTCCAAAGATCCCAACTAAAAACTCCTATGACATTTTGAATCAGCTGCCAGAAGAGGAGGAAATACAAACCCCCATCAAGAAATAATGCAGGCAAAGGGAAAAAGTACCGAAGCACCAAATACAACCCAATCAAAGGAAACAACCCATGCAACACAAACAGGTACAGACGGAGACACCACCATGCTCATGGATGAAACAGATCTAGTGGACATAGACCTGAAAAAGATGGAGGAATCCCTCAATCAAAAAGACCTGCAACATATCCTGGTAGATCAGCTCCGCAAAGTTCATAAAGTGTTCACCAACTCCACAGCGGGATCTACAGCTAGACTGGGTATTACGGTAGATCCAATATCATAACCCAAGAGAGTAACCAAGGAAAACAAGAGAAGGGGACGCAAAACAACCCATCATCTTATTAAAGAGGCAGGACACCTGATGATCAACTCAGGCCAGATATAGAGGTTATCGGAGGGATACCTCCACCCCCCTCCACCTTCCTCATGATGAAGATAATTACTTGGAATATCATAGGGCTCAATGGTAGATCCAAGCAGAGGATCCTCTGAGAGTGTATTAAAGTTGAAAACCCAGATGTCCTTCTTCTGCAAGAAACTAAATGTGCAGGCCAAGAAGCTGAAAATATATTCCGACGCAGCTGGAGAGGTTGTGATTTCTTTTGCCAAGATTCAATGAGAGCCTCTGGAGGACTAGCCATTCTATGGAATCCACACACAGTCTCTCTGCAACATCCCTTCTCCACAACTGACATTCTAACGACTTACTTCATAGTCACAGGATCCACTAAGGAAGGAGCCATCACAAATGTCTACGGTCTGCAGACGACCCAAGAAAAGGAGAGCTTCATGCAACTTCTTCAGCATGTCAAAACTCTTTTACATATGCCACATTGGATCATAGGTGGAAACTTCAATATGATCCTGACACTGGAAGAGAAAACTGGAGGAACAAAACGGCTGGAGTAGAACAGTGGTAAGTTCAAAACCCTAATAGAGAAACTAAACATGGTTGACATGGAGACCTGAAATGGAATCTTTACCTGGTCCAACGGAAGAATAGGACACCAACATGTAGCCTACATAGTAGATCGCTTTCTCGTTGTTCAAGCCCTTCTTGAGAGTGATCAGGCAATGGAATCAAACATAATGCCAAAACCAGGGTCGAACCACTGGCCTATTGCCTTCTGCCTGGACCCAAGTATCACCCCCATACCCAAACCCTTCCGCTTTGAAAATTTCTGGCTCTCCCACCCAAAATTCCACTAGTTGGCTCACACCTGGTGGGCCCAGGCAGAAATAGATCATGGTACTCACATGTATAAATTCCAGCAGCGCCTCAAGAACTTCAAGAAACAATTGAAGAGCTGGAACAAATCCACCTTTGGAAACATCTTCCAAAGGCAGAAGGAGATCGAGTGCCAACTCGAAGACCTACATCGAACCTTCATCTCAGGAAGCATAACTCTAGACCTAGTGAAGGAAGAGGAGAAACTACAAGAAGAAATTGAGGTATGAAGAGAACAAGAAGAAATCCTTTGGACACAAAAATCTAGGGTTCAATGGCTTAAAGAAGGGGAGCGAAACACAAAATTATTTCACAGAGCGATGACACACTAAAGATACATCAATCAAATCACCCAATTGGAGGATGCTCAAGACATCCCCATAAGAGATCATGACCAAATTGCGGAGGAAATCAACTCCTATTACAAAGATCTCCTCACAGAGACCACTATGAATAGGGAAGAAGCAATCCAGAAAATAACCAAGCAGATACCCCCACTGATTACCCCTGAGCAGAACAGAGCACTGCTAAGGCCAATCACTTAGATGGAAGTGGACACGGTAGTAAAGGAAATGCCCCCAGGGAAAGCACTAGGTCCGGATGGCTTCACCACAGATTTTTTCCATCACTGCTTGGACATGATCAAGGAAGACGTCTGGTTGGCGGTAGAAGAATCAAGAACCTCTGGACAAGTACTCTCTACACTCAATGCAACATTCATCACTCTAATCCCTAAGGATGAGCGTGTCACTCACCAAAATTAGTTTAGATCAATCTCCCTCTGCAATGTCATATATAAAATAATCACAAAGGTTATTGCTACTCGCCTCAAGTTGCTCCTACCTTTCATTATTTCCAAAGAGAAAGCCGGCTATGTAGAAGGAAGACAAATCATGGACAGTGTCATTCTGTCCAATGAGGTGATCCGCTCTCTGAAAGTGAGAAAAACACCAGGTATGCTTGTTAAACTCGATCTCTCAAAATATTCGATAGATTAAGCTAGCAATACTTATGATCAGTGCTAGAGTCCTTTGGCTTTGATAAACTTTGGGTCAACTGGGTTCTCAAGCTCACCTCCTCTGCTTTATTTTCCATTCTAGTCAATGGGACACCCTCCCAGCCCTTCCATTCCACCAGGGGAATCAGACAAGGTGATCCTCTCTCCCACTTCCTCTTTGTGCTTATGGCAGAAGGACTAGGTTTCTATCTCAAAGCAGCGGTTCTTGAAGGATCCCTCAATGGGATGCCCCTTCATAACCTCCATCTGGCACCCTCGCATAGCCAGTTTGTCGATGACACCCTACTTATGAACACCCCTACTGTCTGAGAGGCTACAAAGCTCAACTCAATTCTCTCTGACTTCACGGAAGCCTCGGGCATGCTTCTAAACCTGGACAAATCCAAACTCTACTTTTTCAACACGCCAGCCATGGTTCAGAATCATCTTTCAAGACTTCTAGGCATCTCTAAAAGCTCCCTTCCTTCCATTTACCTAGGCATACCCCTCACTGAAGAGCCAACGTGATCCATCTCATGGGACAACCTACTCCTGTCTATCGCCAATAGGCTGAATAACTGGACCTTTAGACCTTTGAATATTGCTTCCAGACTAACACTTCTCAAATCAGTCTTGCAAGCTCTACCCACCTACCTCTTCACTGCTCTGGCAGCGCCCATTTCAGTCATTCGGACAATCAGGAGCCTCCAACGGAATTTCCTGTGGCAGGGACACCAAAACAATAAAAAGTGGGCATTAGTTGGATGGCATAAACTTTGTAAACCCAAAAAGTTTGGAGGGCTGGGACTACGTGATCCGGGAAATCTTAACCAGGTCATGGGAGCCAAAATGTGGTGGAGATGGCTGCAACATCCGAAAGAACTCTGGGCACAAATCTGGAAAAAAAAGTATGCCCCAAACACACATCCTGACCAATTAATTAGATTCAATGAACATATCTAGGGATACAATATATGGAACACTACCTGGAAAAATTGCCCTCTGATCCAGAAGCATGCTTTCTGGGAAGTGAGAAACGGGGAAAGCGCACTCTTCTGGCAGGACTCATGGAAACAACTACTGCCTCTCAGTGACTTGGAAAGCCTCAATCCTCTCAAACAAAGGTTACATCCGAATATCTTCAGGAAATTTAAATACCTCTGGATTCCAACTCACAGAAGCCAACCCTGGAGACAGTGGAAAATAGAGCGAATAAAATTATAGCTCACGGATGATATCGACCTTCTACCTTGGCAAGATTGTGCACTACATCAGAAAATTCCAATCAAAGAGGGACCGGATATCCTCCGATGGGGCCACTCTATAGCAGGTATCTTCTCAGTTAATGAAGCATACTACCTACAGGGAAACTACCACAACCAAATCCTTGAAACAATCTGGAGTAAAATATGGCAAAGCTTTCTTTGGCCCAAAGTATCCATTTTTCTTTGGCTCATAGCTCAAAACCGTATCCTCACATGGGATAATCTTTTAAAGAAAGGATTTATAGGTCCCTCTAGATGCACCCTATGTCAACAAAGAGAGGAAACCATGGAACATCACTTCAACAATTGCCACTACAGTCAACAGATCTGGGATTGGGGGGCCCAAGCCATGAAACGCTCCAACCGAAACCGAGGCAGCATCAGGGACACACTCGCTAATTGGGAGATGATCTCCTTCCATAATCCAATTCTCCAACGCATCTAGAAGCTGCTCCCAGGATTCACCTTATGGGCAATTTGGAAAGAGAGAAATAAGCGAATCTTCCACTCAAAAACCTCCCTTCCCACCATTACATCGGAGAGGGTTAAGAAGCTAATCCGAGAAACAATCCATAGTAAACCTTGGCACCACGAAGACCTGCAATGCATTCCCGAGGAGGAAAGCATACCTAGAGGCTGGGACATGCAAATTCGTGTGCAAAATCAGGTGAAGACTAAAGGAAAATGACCCAACAACCCCACGTTATGGACCCCACCCCCATTAGGCTTCATCAATCTAAACTTTGATGGGGCCTCTAGGGGAAACCCTGGACCAGAAGTTTCAGCACTGTCCTTCGGAACCACACTAGTGGGATCATTCACCTGATGGCTGGCTTTTGGGGTGAGAATACAAACAATGTTGCAGAGCTCATAAGCCTTGTCAGGGGCCTCCAAGTTTCCATTCAAAACCATTACCATCAGGTCATCCTTGAGGGAGATTCCCAAATTATTATCCAACTCATCTCCAAAATCCTTCATGGCGAACACCCTAGGCGAATCTCCCCTAGCTGGAGACTCTCAGGCCTTCTGGAGGATTTTGGAGATCTCATCCACCCCAATCTCACTTTAATCCCTTCTCATGTGAAACGAGAAGCAAACAAAGTTGCAGATCACCTGGCGATACCGGAGTTGATACCAAGTCCGAACTCATACATTAGCAAGCCCATCTCTCTGACGATACAGATCTCTCAAGGTGATGCAGAGACCTTGCGAACAGAGTTTCCTCAGCCCCAGATGGGGTGACACGCGGCGACACCTTGCCACATGGCTCAGTATCAAGCCACAGATTAAATGTTGTAGGCCACTCCCCATCCCTTCAACATTTATGATGGTAGCCGACCATTACAACCACTATACGGAGGCCGGACTTCTCCCTCGTGCGAACGCACTAGCACAACCAACATTCAATATGACATAGTTAATAGGAAGCCATGCGATGCCGTCGTTTGGAAATTCGAAAGTAGGAGAGCCTAGACAGAGCTGGTTCATTCTCGTTTTTGACCTCCCCATCGGTTGGGAGCTCTGGTGCAGTTTTCTCTGTATCTCCATTCACCCCTCATTCGCAATGACAAGGAATCGAGGCAGGCCTTGTCAAGGCTCGGCCTGGTACACCCACAAAGAGTAGAGGCAAAGAAGGCAGAACCTTGAGCGTGCTCTATCAATGGTGACTTCCATCNGATACCAAATACTAATGGGTGTATGCGATCAAGGAATCATATAATAAAACACAACAAGATTTATAGGAAAGAATCATATTACTGTATCATATTAAATGTGAAAGAGGGATTACAACCATGGCCTTGATGTCGTAAAGTCCCTTCCAATTGTCCTTCGTTCCCCACACACTTTCACTCCAAGAATTTTGAGAGCACAGATCTGATAATATTCACAATCTATCTTGACAAAGGCAAAAATCAAAACCACTCTAACCAAGCCAATAATTCCAATCCAAATCCAACTTAGCTAATCCCAAAATCTCCAAAGCTAACTTTCTCCATGAGAGCTCCTCTCCTTTTATAAGTTGAAGAGGATAAGGTGAGGAGGTTAGGATGATCCCACCAAATCATGAAAGCGAGTAAGATCCAAACCATTTGGATGCCACCTAACCGTGGAAGTTTCTCCTTCTAGAAGATTCGAGAAAATGCTATTTTTCCCCACGTGTAAGCATTCTCGCACCCTGCCTATAGAGCAACCTACGAACCTCTCGTAACCCAGCTATGGTGCAACCTATGAGAATCGGGCATTCTCGCACCCTACCTATATAGAAACCTGTGAACATCCTCTTTAATAAGGCTTTTACAAAGGAAAATGCAACTTCTTTTCTCAGGAAAATTTCTTCTCTCTTCTTTCTTCAGGAACATATAGGTTTACATCATTAACGGTCATAGGGATGACGAAAATAATGTGTAAAAATGGGACCTGGAAAAGAGATTGGGGGTGAATTAATCCACAACAGAGGGGAGTGTCTAGGATAATGACCAAGAGGGGTCTAAGGGGGGAATTACCCATGTATATTAATTCAACCCATTTTCCTAAATTTTCTATTGTATATGAATATTCCTATTTCTAATTGAGTGTTCCTAAAGATAATCATTGAATACATGTAAGGGGGTGGGTATGAGTGGTCACATGCCAAAGTTATTGGGCACATGGGGATTGAGTACAATCATCTTGGAGAAGAGAGTGAGTTAAGAAAGGCATGAAAAAGAGAGGAAATTTGTATGGGTTAGGATAACAATTTACACATTAAGCCTTTTGTGCATGAGGATCAAGGAGAGAGCAAGAAAGAGAGCTTGGAGTTGGTGCATCAATGGAGGGTGAATTCTAGAGAAATATGGAGCATATTGGAGTGTATTTGGAGTTGGAAACTAAAGAGACAAATTTTTAGGCCTAAAGGGTGAACTCTTGGGTGAGTTGCACTACAACAACAAGTGTTTGTTGTTTTTTGTTGGTAGTTTTTCCTAGCAGTAGGTTCCCTTCAGTTCCTAGATGACTTGTTCCAGAAAGACCCTGATAAATGAATGAGATGATTGAGGGACTGGGATCAATGAAGGGGTACATTCCTTGGGTTGGGAATATCAAGAGGAAGAGAGTTGGTGGGAAATCAAAATAGATGTAGTAAGATATTAATGGGTTGTGAGTTTTATGATTTGTGATTGGACAGTGAGAGACGACCCTATTTTGTGGATTACTAGCCTTAGCTCGAGGGTGACTGGCTATTGAGATTTGGAAAAGTCAGTCTATGGTTGGGTGGAATGTTCATCCCAAGAAATTGGCTGCACAACTCTTGTTTAAAGATAAGTGTTTTATCTTGTTGTTGAGTTATTTACATGTGTTATTGTTGTGCATGAACTTTGTGTAAATAAGAATGATTTATTTTCTCTATAATGAGTTGTTCAACTGCATTTCATGTTGATTATTAGCATGTTGTAGATGCTTCTATTTTGTGGTTGTAGACAATATATATCTATTTTAATGCGTAGCTGAAAGCTACAGGAAATTAATTAACTATAAATGAATTAATTTAGTTAGCAAATTTTTTGTTTTTATGAGTGTTTTGCATCGTAATGTCCATCATATGGGTTGGAGGACATTACATTATGGTAATAGATCATTCCTTGGGTTAGCCTTGATAAATGGATGGTATAGACCTTGGGTTAACCATGATAAATGAATGGTGCATTCCTTGGGTTATCCTTGATAAAAAAATGGTATATCCCTTGAGTTAACTCTGATAAACGAATGGTGCATTCCTTGGGTCAACGAGTTTAGAGGAACATGAGATTATGGTTGGAGCTACTGTTGGAATTGTTAAAATTGAAGAACTTTCATTTGTAAGTATTGGGATGCAAATTTTCGTATATGTATATAGACATAGAGTGCACCATGGATGAAACACAATTGTAGGGGTGGGATGAATGTAACATCCCCACTATAATCCCCAATTTAATTAATTCTTATGTAGATATAATGTGTGGCTACAGTCAACACGATGTAATATGTGAATTGTATTTCAATGTTTTAATAATAAAATGTGATACCAGTTGCTAATGGGACATGGACAGGATATGGGTGATGAACTAATCCACAAAAGAGGGGAGTGTCTAAGTTAATGGCCAAGAGGAGTCCAAGGGAGGAATTACCCATGTATATTAATTCAATCCATTTTCCTAAATTTTCTATTGTATATGAACCTTCCTATTTCTGATTGAGTGTTCCTAAAGCCAATCATTAAATACATGTAAGCGGGTGGGTGTGACTGGTCACATCCCAAATTTATTGGGCACATGGGGGTTGAGTAAAATTAGCTTGGGGAAGAGTGTGAGTCAAGAAAAGCATGGCAAAGAGAGGAAATTAGTATGGTTTTGGATAACAATTTTACACATTGATTTTTTTGTGCATGAGGATCAAGGAGAGAGAAGGAAAGAGAGCTTGGAGCTGGTGCAACATGGAGGGCGAATTCTAGAGCATGCTAGAGCATATTTGGAGTAAAGTAGAGCTGGATAACTACAGAGCTAGGTTTTTAGGCCTGAATATTGAACTCCTAGGCAATTTGCACTATAACAACAAGTGTTTGTTGTTGGTTTGCTGGTAGTTTTCCTAGTAGCAAATTCCCTTGAGTTCCCAGCTGAGATATTCCTAGCTACTTGTGCCAGAGAGGCCTTGATAAATGAATGGGATTCCCGATAGATTGTTCTCATTGAATGGGTACATTGCTTATGTTGGGCAGGTCAAGAGGAAGAGAGTTTTGGGAAAATAGGGATAGTTGTAGGAATATATCAATGGATTGTGAGTTTTTTGAGATGTGAGTGGACTATGAGAGACCGACCTCTTTTGTGGATTACTATCCTTAGCTCGGGGGTGACTGGTTTTTGAGACTTGGAATAGTTAGTCTATGGTTGGGTGGACTGTCCATCCCAAGAAGTTGGTTTCACAACAGATTTAAAAGATAAGTGTTTTATCTTGTTGCTATGTTATTTTACATGTGTCATTGTTGTGCATTAACTCTGTTTTTTTGAGAATGATTTATATGTTTATGTAATGAATTTTATTAGCCACATTCATGTATATTTTATTATTCTTTATATGCATCAATGTATGACAATGAATAATAGAGAGTAAGTAGAATCTCCTTCATGTATATCGTGAAACCCTAGCGCTCTGCAACAACAAAGCTTTTGATGCGCGCCCTGACACCAGAGCTCTTCCACTAAATTCCAAACTTGGAAGGTGAGAACCTCACGAGATCATTACGCACCCAGAATGAGTTTGGGAGAGGGGGGGAAACCCCCCTCGTACAGCGACATCACCGCCAATGACAGGAATGGACTTCGTGCTAAGCGACCTACCTTTGAGACACCGGCGCACCTACGGGATGAGCTCTTCATCCAAGAACAAGGACTCAGAAAAGAAATGGAGCTAGAACCCAGCATGTCTCATCCAAAAGCTTCCAAAGGATGGGAACCGGGCAAGTGTATATTGAAAATGGACAAACCCCCACACTATCACATCAAATCAATATGGGTAGGGGAGCACACTCAGTTCATGATGGATCATGCATTGATCGATAAATTTTTGGGCCTTTGGCCGACCGAACAAGATCTCACACACTGAATCGAGGACTGGTGGAACCCCAAAGGCGATTATGAAGTCCAACTTAGCTCCAAGGGATTTTTCACAATAATCTTGTACAATCTCGAAGACAAGGACAAAATCTTCGACAATGGACCGTACTTCTATAATTCAGCGGGACTATTTATGAGATTTTGGACAGACAGATTCATCCTGGAGAAGGAGGACTTTACAAGAGCACTAGTGTGGATCCGTCTGTACTCATTGCCCCAGGAATTCTGGCTAGAAGAAATACTCATGGGCATCGAAAACACCGTGGGACGATACGTCAAAGCTTCGGAGGCTACAAATATGAGGAAGTACACCTCATACGCCTTCATCTGCATCTATATGGACATCTCAAAGGCCCTGCCAGTATATATCATGCTAGAATATCAGGACGACGACTGGAACCAAACAATCAATTATGAACACATACCCTTTCGTTGCAGAAAGTGCCACGAGCACGACCACCTATTCAGAGATTTCCCTCTGAATGCTACAGCCACCAAGATCAATGAAAGCAAGCAAAAGGATGGCTTGGCCAATGCCACAGGCAAGCGAAAAACCCCATCAAGGAAACAGAACCAGAGCATGATTCCAAAGATCCCAACTAAAAACTCCTATGACATTTTGAATCAGCTGCCAGAAGAGGAGGAAATACAAACCCCCATCAAGAAATAATGCAGGCAAAGGGAAAAAGTACCGAAGCACCAAATACAACCCAATCAAAGGAAACAACCCATGCAACACAAACAGGTACAGACGGAGACACCACCATGCTCATGGATGAAACAGATCTAGTGGACATAGACCTGAAAAAGATGGAGGAATCCCTCAATCAAAAAGACCTGCAACATATCCTGGTAGATCAGCTCCGCAAAGTTCATAAAGTGTTCACCAACTCCACAGCGGGATCTACAGCTAGACTGGGTATTACGGTAGATCCAATATCATAACCCAAGAGAGTAACCAAGGAAAACAAGAGAAGGGGACGCAAAACAACCCATCATCTTATTAAAGAGGCAGGACACCTGATGATCAACTCAGGCCAGATATAGAGGTTATCGGAGGGATACCTCCACCCCCCTCCACCTTCCTCATGATGAAGATAATTACTTGGAATATCATAGGGCTCAATGGTAGATCCAAGCAGAGGATCCTCTGAGAGTGTATTAAAGTTGAAAACCCAGATGTCCTTCTTCTGCAAGAAACTAAATGTGCAGGCCAAGAAGCTGAAAATATATTCCGACGCAGCTGGAGAGGTTGTGATTTCTTTTGCCAAGATTCAATGAGAGCCTCTGGAGGACTAGCCATTCTATGGAATCCACACACAGTCTCTCTGCAACATCCCTTCTCCACAACTGACATTCTAACGACTTACTTCATAGTCACAGGATCCACTAAGGAAGGAGCCATCACAAATGTCTACGGTCTGCAGACGACCCAAGAAAAGGAGAGCTTCATGCAACTTCTTCAGCATGTCAAAACTCTTTTACATATGCCACATTGGATCATAGGTGGAAACTTCAATATGATCCTGACACTGGAAGAGAAAACTGGAGGAACAAAACGGCTGGAGTAGAACAGTGGTAAGTTCAAAACCCTAATAGAGAAACTAAACATGGTTGACATGGAGACCTGAAATGGAATCTTTACCTGGTCCAACGGAAGAATAGGACACCAACATGTAGCCTACATAGTAGATCGCTTTCTCGTTGTTCAAGCCCTTCTTGAGAGTGATCAGGCAATGGAATCAAACATAATGCCAAAACCAGGGTCGAACCACTGGCCTATTGCCTTCTGCCTGGACCCAAGTATCACCCCCATACCCAAACCCTTCCGCTTTGAAAATTTCTGGCTCTCCCACCCAAAATTCCACTAGTTGGCTCACACCTGGTGGGCCCAGGCAGAAATAGATCATGGTACTCACATGTATAAATTCCAGCAGCGCCTCAAGAACTTCAAGAAACAATTGAAGAGCTGGAACAAATCCACCTTTGGAAACATCTTCCAAAGGCAGAAGGAGATCGAGTGCCAACTCGAAGACCTACATCGAACCTTCATCTCAGGAAGCATAACTCTAGACCTAGTGAAGGAAGAGGAGAAACTACAAGAAGAAATTGAGGTATGAAGAGAACAAGAAGAAATCCTTTGGACACAAAAATCTAGGGTTCAATGGCTTAAAGAAGGGGAGCGAAACACAAAATTATTTCACAGAGCGATGACACACTAAAGATACATCAATCAAATCACCCAATTGGAGGATGCTCAAGACATCCCCATAAGAGATCATGACCAAATTGCGGAGGAAATCAACTCCTATTACAAAGATCTCCTCACAGAGACCACTATGAATAGGGAAGAAGCAATCCAGAAAATAACCAAGCAGATACCCCCACTGATTACCCCTGAGCAGAACAGAGCACTGCTAAGGCCAATCACTTAGATGGAAGTGGACACGGTAGTAAAGGAAATGCCCCCAGGGAAAGCACTAGGTCCGGATGGCTTCACCACAGATTTTTTCCATCACTGCTTGGACATGATCAAGGAAGACGTCTGGTTGGCGGTAGAAGAATCAAGAACCTCTGGACAAGTACTCTCTACACTCAATGCAACATTCATCACTCTAATCCCTAAGGATGAGCGTGTCACTCACCAAAATTAGTTTAGATCAATCTCCCTCTGCAATGTCATATATAAAATAATCACAAAGGTTATTGCTACTCGCCTCAAGTTGCTCCTACCTTTCATTATTTCCAAAGAGAAAGCCGGCTATGTAGAAGGAAGACAAATCATGGACAGTGTCATTCTGTCCAATGAGGTGATCCGCTCTCTGAAAGTGAGAAAAACACCAGGTATGCTTGTTAAACTCGATCTCTCAAAATATTCGATAGATTAAGCTAGCAATACTTATGATCAGTGCTAGAGTCCTTTGGCTTTGATAAACTTTGGGTCAACTGGGTTCTCAAGCTCACCTCCTCTGCTTTATTTTCCATTCTAGTCAATGGGACACCCTCCCAGCCCTTCCATTCCACCAGGGGAATCAGACAAGGTGATCCTCTCTCCCACTTCCTCTTTGTGCTTATGGCAGAAGGACTAGGTTTCTATCTCAAAGCAGCGGTTCTTGAAGGATCCCTCAATGGGATGCCCCTTCATAACCTCCATCTGGCACCCTCGCATAGCCAGTTTGTCGATGACACCCTACTTATGAACACCCCTACTGTCTGAGAGGCTACAAAGCTCAACTCAATTCTCTCTGACTTCACGGAAGCCTCGGGCATGCTTCTAAACCTGGACAAATCCAAACTCTACTTTTTCAACACGCCAGCCATGGTTCAGAATCATCTTTCAAGACTTCTAGGCATCTCTAAAAGCTCCCTTCCTTCCATTTACCTAGGCATACCCCTCACTGAAGAGCCAACGTGATCCATCTCATGGGACAACCTACTCCTGTCTATCGCCAATAGGCTGAATAACTGGACCTTTAGACCTTTGAATATTGCTTCCAGACTAACACTTCTCAAATCAGTCTTGCAAGCTCTACCCACCTACCTCTTCACTGCTCTGGCAGCGCCCATTTCAGTCATTCGGACAATCAGGAGCCTCCAACGGAATTTCCTGTGGCAGGGACACCAAAACAATAAAAAGTGGGCATTAGTTGGATGGCATAAACTTTGTAAACCCAAAAAGTTTGGAGGGCTGGGACTACGTGATCCGGGAAATCTTAACCAGGTCATGGGAGCCAAAATGTGGTGGAGATGGCTGCAACATCCGAAAGAACTCTGGGCACAAATCTGGAAAAAAAAGTATGCCCCAAACACACATCCTGACCAATTAATTAGATTCAATGAACATATCTAGGGATACAATATATGGAACACTACCTGGAAAAATTGCCCTCTGATCCAGAAGCATGCTTTCTGGGAAGTGAGAAACGGGGAAAGCGCACTCTTCTGGCAGGACTCATGGAAACAACTACTGCCTCTCAGTGACTTGGAAAGCCTCAATCCTCTCAAACAAAGGTTACATCCGAATATCTTCAGGAAATTTAAATACCTCTGGATTCCAACTCACAGAAGCCAACCCTGGAGACAGTGGAAAATAGAGCGAATAAAATTATAGCTCACGGATGATATCGACCTTCTACCTTGGCAAGATTGTGCACTACATCAGAAAATTCCAATCAAAGAGGGACCGGATATCCTCCGATGGGGCCACTCTATAGCAGGTATCTTCTCAGTTAATGAAGCATACTACCTACAGGGAAACTACCACAACCAAATCCTTGAAACAATCTGGAGTAAAATATGGCAAAGCTTTCTTTGGCCCAAAGTATCCATTTTTCTTTGGCTCATAGCTCAAAACCGTATCCTCACATGGGATAATCTTTTAAAGAAAGGATTTATAGGTCCCTCTAGATGCACCCTATGTCAACAAAGAGAGGAAACCATGGAACATCACTTCAACAATTGCCACTACAGTCAACAGATCTGGGATTGGGGGGCCCAAGCCATGAAACGCTCCAACCGAAACCGAGGCAGCATCAGGGACACACTCGCTAATTGGGAGATGATCTCCTTCCATAATCCAATTCTCCAACGCATCTAGAAGCTGCTCCCAGGATTCACCTTATGGGCAATTTGGAAAGAGAGAAATAAGCGAATCTTCCACTCAAAAACCTCCCTTCCCACCATTACATCGGAGAGGGTTAAGAAGCTAATCCGAGAAACAATCCATAGTAAACCTTGGCACCACGAAGACCTGCAATGCATTCCCGAGGAGGAAAGCATACCTAGAGGCTGGGACATGCAAATTCGTGTGCAAAATCAGGTGAAGACTAAAGGAAAATGACCCAACAACCCCACGTTATGGACCCCACCCCCATTAGGCTTCATCAATCTAAACTTTGATGGGGCCTCTAGGGGAAACCCTGGACCAGAAGTTTCAGCACTGTCCTTCGGAACCACACTAGTGGGATCATTCACCTGATGGCTGGCTTTTGGGGTGAGAATACAAACAATGTTGCAGAGCTCATAAGCCTTGTCAGGGGCCTCCAAGTTTCCATTCAAAACCATTACCATCAGGTCATCCTTGAGGGAGATTCCCAAATTATTATCCAACTCATCTCCAAAATCCTTCATGGCGAACACCCTAGGCGAATCTCCCCTAGCTGGAGACTCTCAGGCCTTCTGGAGGATTTTGGAGATCTCATCCACCCCAATCTCACTTTAATCCCTTCTCATGTGAAACGAGAAGCAAACAAAGTTGCAGATCACCTGGCGATACCGGAGTTGATACCAAGTCCGAACTCATACATTAGCAAGCCCATCTCTCTGACGATACAGATCTCTCAAGGTGATGCAGAGACCTTGCGAACAGAGTTTCCTCAGCCCCAGATGGGGTGACACGCGGCGACACCTTGCCACATGGCTCAGTATCAAGCCACAGATTAAATGTTGTAGGCCACTCCCCATCCCTTCAACATTTATGATGGTAGCCGACCATTACAACCACTATACGGAGGCCGGACTTCTCCCTCGTGCGAACGCACTAGCACAACCAACATTCAATATGACATAGTTAATAGGAAGCCATGCGATGCCGTCGTTTGGAAATTCGAAAGTAGGAGAGCCTAGACAGAGCTGGTTCATTCTCGTTTTTGACCTCCCCATCGGTTGGGAGCTCTGGTGCAGTTTTCTCTGTATCTCCATTCACCCCTCATTCGCAATGACAAGGAATCGAGGCAGGCCTTGTCAAGGCTCGGCCTGGTACACCCACAAAGAGTAGAGGCAAAGAAGGCAGAACCTTGAGCGTGCTCTATCAATGGTGACTTCCATCCTCCGGCAAAGAGCACAAGCCGATCGATTGGAACTCCATGCCATTATAGTTGAGCCCGGGATAGAGCGTAGCACGCACACCCTTGCAATTAAGCTTGTAAGCTGTCTAAAGGGAGTCACTGCGGACGAGTTTCTAACCTGTTATGTCAAAGAAACATCGTACCTAGAGGATTTCGCAACCACCCTGGAACCCCATGCCACGGTGCCTGAAATACAGGCTGGAAGCGGTCTAAAGGGAGAGCTTGCAGAAGAATTCCCAATTTGTTTTGTCGAAGAGATACCATGGACGGGTGACTACAGCCCCACCAGCCATGCTGAGAAGGCAACGAGCGAGGACGAGGCTCGGGACAATGCCTGTGCAGAAATGAATGTGGATGAGACCAGAGCAGGGATGAATGTGGACGCAGCCAGAGCAGGAATGAACGTGAACGAGTCCAGAGCAGGGATGAACGTGGAAGTGGGGAATGAAACCTTCGACGAGGCAGTAAACAATGATTTGCATGGTCCACTCCTTCGTGCAGAGCATATGGCTCTAGTGTTCGAACTCCGAGGCCACATGGCAGACCAGGAGCAGAGAGCCCTCCTCATGGGACAACGTTTGGACCTGCTCCTTGACACGTACTCCAATGCTCCAGCAAAGCGGAAATGTCCAATGTGCGCGCAACCGTTTTCCATCCCAGCCAGATCCACGTGTCAGAAAGGCAATGGCGACAGGTCACCGGGTATCTGAGTTCTCCTATGCTAGTTTGTTGTTTTCATCATGATGTTGCTCAATGTTAACTTGAACTATGGCCACCTGTCTTGGTTTCCTTCGGGCAGGACAGAGGGAAAAACAGTTTTTAGCTTATCTTCCTAGACTCATTTCACTCCAAACTATGTTGGTTTCCAGTAAAACAACATCATTTTTGGTGGCTCAGGACAACTATATCTCTGTGTATTTTGTCAATGTTTCTGTGTTAACTTAATATAGTAGGTACTACCCTTTTTTACTTAAAAAAAAAAAAATGTATGAAAACGAATAATAGTTAAATATGTTTTAATTCATAGCTGAAAGCTACAAGAAATTAGTTAGCTATGAAATAATTAAATTAGTTAGCATATATTTCATTTTTATGAGTATTTTGCATCGTAATGCCCCTCGGTTGGATCGGGGGACGTTAAACATGGGTTTGAAACCACCATTTCACTTTTTACATTTTCACATGCACGCCTTTTTAATATACTTGTAGACATATATAAAAATCAATATGGGAAATGATGTGTGTATTGTAATGTTTTAATATGACATCATTAATCCTTTGACATCAATGAGAATAATTCCAACAATATCATCAAGGAAAACCCCTTATTATACTTTATGGTGAGCTTGTATGTCTATGTTGAGAAGGATATTAATTAGCTAAAATCCCAGTGAAAGTATGTAACACCCTCAAAACTTGGTTAACCCAATAACATCATTTTTTTTTCAAAGTATCAAATAGAGTAATAGCATCACACCCTAATATAATACAACATCATATAATACTCTTACGTCAACATTTTCAACATTCACATATTAACTTGCATGAATATTTTATTTTATTTTTATTTTATCTAACTCGACATACCTTCTCCATTTAGAGCTACATCATATTGTGGTTGGAATTGACCTTAACCAACATATTTACACATCTGGTTTCACATCCATGGAAAACTCATTATTCTTCTGGGAGAAGACTAGAGAATCAATTTATACTTATACTTTACACAATTGGTCATTCTTTGTGACATATTTTAAACATCAGTTATTAATCAGTAAGGAAAATTTGTTGAACTTTATAATCATCACCAAAAGAGAATAACCTAACTTATACTTCATAGATTCTTTAAGTTTACAGGTTAAAATGGACCCATCAATTTAACCATCCAATAATAAACTATTATGTTTACTTCAGTTTACAATGTATCTCATACAACAGAAGGAATGAAATTGATCGATACAAATATTAACACAACAACTTAATTTATGTAATTCCCATCCAAATTAATGCATTTGATAAGTAATCTATTTATTTTCTTAACCTATTTGTGTCACCTAGTGGATGGTATTCTTCTTCAGATTCAATTATCTAAATAATTCACAATTTTGTTAGAGTTATAGTTAACCTTCCATATCTCTAATTTCATTAAATAGGTGCACATCCAAACTCTAAGATAGGAAAACATGTCTAATACGACATAAACCATATGAAATTGGCTTAATCCTCACAATTCATTACTTAATCATATAACTGATTATGACACGCTCAACATTTATTAAGAACATGAATCATGCATAGAAGAGTTATCTAAATAAAGTAGGTTGGTATTCTGGAGGATCATTGGGTAGTTGAGTGATATTTAATTGGTAAAAAAAAGACATATTCAAAGGTTTCAATAAGGTAAACCTATGGTGAGAAAACCATCGATTCTAGAGATCTCAATCTGAATAATTAGATATGTGGTGGTGCAACCAGCAACGAATAGTCACCAATGATACATAAAGAAATGAATAACTTCTCAAATTCATGGTTACCTTAAATACCTATTGACAATAAGCATGTTAAATAATTATTCTTAACTAAATATTTTACAAATTGGCGTCCCAAAGGTCAAGGTTAGGGATGTTCACATAATTCTGTTCTCATAACTAGCATGGGTTGCTAGTCTAGTGATTTAGTAGTTGAGTTCGGCCCAGGTTTTCAATCTTCAACAATATGGATTACAGTATCAAATTTGCAAGTTAATGGACAAGTAATTTGCGGGAAACTTCATTACAATAGACTAGACATAGTTTGTTTTTATTTTCTTATTTGTTCTACTTCCTTCATGCAAGAATCAAATTAGATGCAGTAACATTTGGAGAGATTCGCTTGAATTTGGTAAAATGAAAATTTGATAGAGTTAAGGAATTTAATCCGAAGAATTATAATGATGAAGAAAGGAACACCTGCTCAATTTAATTTGATTTATTCTAGACCTAAGAGTGAAGGGTTTCAAGAAAAAGAAGATCTCCAACAACGAAGAGTAATAACATGTATACAAATTGTACATACTAGTATCGGTTACTAATATTCTGATTTATCAAATTAAGGTTGAAGTAAAATCAATTTAAAATACTTTACATGATTAATTAACTAAACAATTAAACCTTACTCATGTCGAATAAAATTCTAAGAATCCTTTCACTATTCACATAGTGAAGATAATAATAATAAATAGTTGAAGTTGAATTTGTAATGAACAAGCCAATATTACAATGTAGTTAATATACAAATATCATTTAAAGAAAAGAATTATAAATTAAAATAAGCAACTTAAATGTGTACCATCACCAAGATGCTTGAAACGTTTGATAGAGTCTTGCGTCAATTTGTCAACGGTTGCATCAACTTTCTGAACTTATCGATCATTGAAAGGACTCACTGGATGCCTCCCTGCCAATGCAATGGGTACTCTTCTTCCCCTTTTCTCCCCAAGCCACAGAGGGGTTATACAAAACCATCCACATAACTAGCTATGAAGTGTCCACTCACAAGTGAGAGGATGCTACCTCTTAACCACTTTGTTGTCCACTTGAAATATAAACTCTCAAGTCGTCAATAATTACGATGGACATCCAACAATATGGTAGAAAGTGATCCCTCTCTTCACCCAATACCTTTATTTTATAACCCCTCCCAGTAATCAAGAATTTATCAATTAAAAATATAAAATAAATTATTTCTTACTTTCGTAAAATTACTCCTAGATGTTTCTTATCTTTTTCTCAAGATTCCTTAGCTTTTCTTCTAGATGTTTCCTAGTTTTTCTTGTCTTTAGATTTTCCCTTAAATGTTACCCTGCTTTTCTTATCTTTAGATTTTCCCCTATATGTTTCCCTTCTTTTCTTGTCTTTATATATTCTCCTAGATGTTTCCCTTATACAAATGTTTCTCATGAATTTAATCATTGTAAATTATTTATTCACTTGTTTAATATCATGCATGTCTTTTAGTTTCCTTCCTAGTTGTTTGTTTTTCTTTAATATTTTTTTTTCTTGCACTCTATATTCCCTTTAACCATAAAGTTCTTAGAATAATTAATTGTTCCCTAAACATCAACCCTTCCAATAAATTTGAATTTCAAGATTTCTAGCAGGACTCTATCATTTACTTTATCACCTTACCCTTAGGTTAACTTGCATGTTCCACTTTATACTAGAATTTTAATTTGAAACAAAGGCTAAGAGTGCCATGAACGCCATTCCCTTTAGGATGTACTGATGCACTCCAAGGGTTTCATGAATCATTCCCTTCAAGGGATTTTTACCTTGAGCATTGGGAATATGGCACAACTAGTGGAGATATTATTACTCTTAAAGTTGCCCCTATTATGAGACCTCTGGATGCTGAGGAATAAGGCCTCCATGTTATTGCGTTCCCCTCAATATACCTCACGAATTACTGAGACCTAGTCTACCCTCACGACATTGTGAAACCGTTTGAGCAAGAGTGTCCCTCACTCTTCAACTCCGACCATGGAGGGAGTTCTAGTGAGTGGAAACATGGATGCTATTCCACCCCTCCCTTTTTGAATGGTTTGGTTCTGTATAGACCCACTACTCCTTTTATGAGTCAGATCAACAAGCATGATCTATGTGCCTGCATCCACTAAACAAGATTTAATCAACATGTCCATAATCAACATAAGTTATTTATTCAATATTTCATCAATTCATTTACTCCCTCACTCAGTCTGGATTCCTAGGTTCTTGTTGACGATACTTGTGTCAACCAATCATTGAGCTTCCTGTATACTTAGGAACTCATTAGTAACATCTATACAAACACGATCATCCATAAATTCTACTCAACAACACATAATGCATAAACAATCATTTTCACATTTTACATTTTAAGAATTTCATAAAAAGTGTAGCATTTATCAAGTATTAATTAACCGGGTCATTTGTGAGAAAACGCCTTCAAAGAATAAGTCTGTCGTTTAAGTAGTTAGATGGAACGAGTCATTACATAGTAGGAAGTCTTTAAAAGTGAACCTTAAGCTATTTCAATAAAATAATAGGAAAAATATTCTTATGGATCATGTTTTTATGATATTTCTTTAATTGGTTTACCATTATCATGTGAGTTGAAATATTATTATTGAATTCCATCCTAGGGGAAAAATCTCATTCTAAAATTGTTGTCTTCATTTAGCTAAAAAAACTTTGGTTACTATTGAGTTAGCAAGTTTACATGGAGATGAATTCATACCAATACCTTTACTATTGTCTCCTCATAATGGTGAAAATCTAATGCATGAGTGTATGTTCATGTATTTGAGCGAGGTATAATATGATTGGGAAATCATTTATGTAGGAAGGATTGTTCAGATCAAATTTTTTTATTAAAGAGTTGAAATTAAGAATTTCTAGAGTAGGGATTGTCTCTTAAGATTACGTAATAGTTAAATTATATTCTTATACATCAGCTGATAAGAATCTAATTAAAAATTTGCTGATGTGAGTCACAATCCATTTGGAACACTTTATTCCAACTCAACAACACTAGTTTAGTGATTTTATAGTCTTCTCCTTTATTTCCTCAAAACTGCATTATGCTACTCTACTACACTACAATGTGTTATATTTCATGCATTCTATGATTAGTCCAAATATACAAACCAAACTTTATATGAGATTTCTATAAAAAAACACAATGCAATGAAAATTCCTCACCTTAGAGACATCGTGTGACTTGCACTAATCCAAACTCACCTTTATCTTCTCAAGATCCATGAAAAAACCTTCCTTTGACACAATCAATTCCAAATATAGCAACTCATCCTTGAAGAGCATGCACCTTTTCAATTTTATACACAAATATTCCTTCCTTGATGCTTCAAATACCATCTTCAAATGGTGTAGGAATGTGTTTCTAGTCTTACTTAAAATTAGAATAACATATGTGTAAACAACTAGAAAATTACTAATGTATGACCTTGTTAAGCCCTAAATAGTNTCCGGCAAAGAGCACAAGCCGATCGATTGGAACTCCATGCCATTATAGTTGAGCCCGGGATAGAGCGTAGCACGCACACCCTTGCAATTAAGCTTGTAAGCTGTCTAAAGGGAGTCACTGCGGACGAGTTTCTAACCTGTTATGTCAAAGAAACATCGTACCTAGAGGATTTCGCAACCACCCTGGAACCCCATGCCACGGTGCCTGAAATACAGGCTGGAAGCGGTCTAAAGGGAGAGCTTGCAGAAGAATTCCCAATTTGTTTTGTCGAAGAGATACCATGGACGGGTGACTACAGCCCCACCAGCCATGCTGAGAAGGCAACGAGCGAGGACGAGGCTCGGGACAATGCCTGTGCAGAAATGAATGTGGATGAGACCAGAGCAGGGATGAATGTGGACGCAGCCAGAGCAGGAATGAACGTGAACGAGTCCAGAGCAGGGATGAACGTGGAAGTGGGGAATGAAACCTTCGACGAGGCAGTAAACAATGATTTGCATGGTCCACTCCTTCGTGCAGAGCATATGGCTCTAGTGTTCGAACTCCGAGGCCACATGGCAGACCAGGAGCAGAGAGCCCTCCTCATGGGACAACGTTTGGACCTGCTCCTTGACACGTACTCCAATGCTCCAGCAAAGCGGAAATGTCCAATGTGCGCGCAACCGTTTTCCATCCCAGCCAGATCCACGTGTCAGAAAGGCAATGGCGACAGGTCACCGGGTATCTGAGTTCTCCTATGCTAGTTTGTTGTTTTCATCATGATGTTGCTCAATGTTAACTTGAACTATGGCCACCTGTCTTGGTTTCCTTCGGGCAGGACAGAGGGAAAAACAGTTTTTAGCTTATCTTCCTAGACTCATTTCACTCCAAACTATGTTGGTTTCCAGTAAAACAACATCATTTTTGGTGGCTCAGGACAACTATATCTCTGTGTATTTTGTCAATGTTTCTGTGTTAACTTAATATAGTAGGTACTACCCTTTTTTACTTAAAAAAAAAAAAATGTATGAAAACGAATAATAGTTAAATATGTTTTAATTCATAGCTGAAAGCTACAAGAAATTAGTTAGCTATGAAATAATTAAATTAGTTAGCATATATTTCATTTTTATGAGTATTTTGCATCGTAATGCCCCTCGGTTGGATCGGGGGACGTTAAACATGGGTTTGAAACCACCATTTCACTTTTTACATTTTCACATGCACGCCTTTTTAATATACTTGTAGACATATATAAAAATCAATATGGGAAATGATGTGTGTATTGTAATGTTTTAATATGACATCATTAATCCTTTGACATCAATGAGAATAATTCCAACAATATCATCAAGGAAAACCCCTTATTATACTTTATGGTGAGCTTGTATGTCTATGTTGAGAAGGATATTAATTAGCTAAAATCCCAGTGAAAGTATGTAACACCCTCAAAACTTGGTTAACCCAATAACATCATTTTTTTTTCAAAGTATCAAATAGAGTAATAGCATCACACCCTAATATAATACAACATCATATAATACTCTTACGTCAACATTTTCAACATTCACATATTAACTTGCATGAATATTTTATTTTATTTTTATTTTATCTAACTCGACATACCTTCTCCATTTAGAGCTACATCATATTGTGGTTGGAATTGACCTTAACCAACATATTTACACATCTGGTTTCACATCCATGGAAAACTCATTATTCTTCTGGGAGAAGACTAGAGAATCAATTTATACTTATACTTTACACAATTGGTCATTCTTTGTGACATATTTTAAACATCAGTTATTAATCAGTAAGGAAAATTTGTTGAACTTTATAATCATCACCAAAAGAGAATAACCTAACTTATACTTCATAGATTCTTTAAGTTTACAGGTTAAAATGGACCCATCAATTTAACCATCCAATAATAAACTATTATGTTTACTTCAGTTTACAATGTATCTCATACAACAGAAGGAATGAAATTGATCGATACAAATATTAACACAACAACTTAATTTATGTAATTCCCATCCAAATTAATGCATTTGATAAGTAATCTATTTATTTTCTTAACCTATTTGTGTCACCTAGTGGATGGTATTCTTCTTCAGATTCAATTATCTAAATAATTCACAATTTTGTTAGAGTTATAGTTAACCTTCCATATCTCTAATTTCATTAAATAGGTGCACATCCAAACTCTAAGATAGGAAAACATGTCTAATACGACATAAACCATATGAAATTGGCTTAATCCTCACAATTCATTACTTAATCATATAACTGATTATGACACGCTCAACATTTATTAAGAACATGAATCATGCATAGAAGAGTTATCTAAATAAAGTAGGTTGGTATTCTGGAGGATCATTGGGTAGTTGAGTGATATTTAATTGGTAAAAAAAAGACATATTCAAAGGTTTCAATAAGGTAAACCTATGGTGAGAAAACCATCGATTCTAGAGATCTCAATCTGAATAATTAGATATGTGGTGGTGCAACCAGCAACGAATAGTCACCAATGATACATAAAGAAATGAATAACTTCTCAAATTCATGGTTACCTTAAATACCTATTGACAATAAGCATGTTAAATAATTATTCTTAACTAAATATTTTACAAATTGGCGTCCCAAAGGTCAAGGTTAGGGATGTTCACATAATTCTGTTCTCATAACTAGCATGGGTTGCTAGTCTAGTGATTTAGTAGTTGAGTTCGGCCCAGGTTTTCAATCTTCAACAATATGGATTACAGTATCAAATTTGCAAGTTAATGGACAAGTAATTTGCGGGAAACTTCATTACAATAGACTAGACATAGTTTGTTTTTATTTTCTTATTTGTTCTACTTCCTTCATGCAAGAATCAAATTAGATGCAGTAACATTTGGAGAGATTCGCTTGAATTTGGTAAAATGAAAATTTGATAGAGTTAAGGAATTTAATCCGAAGAATTATAATGATGAAGAAAGGAACACCTGCTCAATTTAATTTGATTTATTCTAGACCTAAGAGTGAAGGGTTTCAAGAAAAAGAAGATCTCCAACAACGAAGAGTAATAACATGTATACAAATTGTACATACTAGTATCGGTTACTAATATTCTGATTTATCAAATTAAGGTTGAAGTAAAATCAATTTAAAATACTTTACATGATTAATTAACTAAACAATTAAACCTTACTCGTGTCGAATAAAATTCTAAGAATCCTTTGACTATTCACATAGTGAAGATAATAATAATAAATAGTTGAAGTTGAAGTTGTAATGAACAAGCCAATATTACAATGTAGTTAATATACAATAATCATTTAAAGAAAACAATTATAAATTAAAATAAGCAACTTAAATGTGTACCATCACTAAGATGCTTGAAACGTTTGATAGAGTCCTGCATCAATTCGTCAACGGTTGCATCAACTTTCTGAACTTATCGATCATCGAAAGGACTCACTGGATGCCTCCCTACCAATGTAATGGGTACTCTTCTTCGCCTTTTCTCCCCGAGCCACAGAGGGGTTATACAAAACCATCCACATAACTAGCTGTGAAGTGTCCACTCACAAGTGAGAGGATGCCACCCCTTAACCACTTTGTTGTCCACTTGAAATATAAACTCTCAAGTCGTTAATAATTACGATGGACATCCAACAATATGGTAGAAAGTGATCCCTCTCTTGACCCAATACCTTTATTTTATTTAACCCCTCCCAGTAATCAAGAATTTATCAATTAAAAATATAAAATAAATTATTTCTCTCATCCAATTTCTTACTTTTGTAAAATTACTCCTAGACATTTCTTATCTTTTTCTCAAGATTCCTTAGTTTTTCTGAAATTCTAGCTTTTCTTCTATATGTTTCCTAGTTTTTCTTGTATTTAGATTTTCCCTTAAATGTTACCTTGTTTTTCTTATCTTTAGATTTTCCCCTATATGTTTCCCTGCTTTTCTTGTCTTTATATTTTCTCCTAGATGTTTCCCTTATACAAATGTTTCTCATGAATTTAATCATTGTTAATTATGTATTCACTTGTTTAATATCATGCATGTCTTTTAGTTTCCTTCCTAGTTGTTTGTTTTTCTTTAATATTTTTTTTTTCTTGCACTCTATATTCCCTTTAACCATAAAGTTCTTAGAATAATTAATTGTTCCCTAAACATCAACCCTTATAATAAATTTGAATTTCAAGATTTCTAGCAGGACTCTATCATTTACTTTATCACCTTACCCTTAGGTTAACTTGCATGTTCCACTTTATACTAGAATTTTAATTTGAAACAAAGTCTAAGAGTGCCATGAACGCCATTCCCTTTAGGATGTACTGATGCACTCCAAGGGTTTCATGAATCATTCCCTTCAAGGGATTTTTACCTTGAGCATTGGGAATATGGCACAACTGGCAGAGATATTATTACTCTTAAAGTTGCCCCTATTATGAGACATCTGGATGCTGAGGAATAAGGCCTCCATGTTATTGCATTCCCCTCAATATACCTCACGAATTACTGAGACCTAGTCTACCCTCGCGACATTCTGAAACCGTTTGAGCAAGAGTGTCCTTCACTCTTCGACTCCGACCATGGAGGGAGTTCTAGTGAGTGGAAACATGGATGCTATTCCACCCCTCCCTTTTCGAATGGTTTGGTTCTATATATACCCACTACTCCTTTTGTGAGTCGGATCAACAAGCATGATCCATGTGCCTGCATCCACTAAACAAGCTTTAATCAACATGTCCATAATCAACATAAGTTATTTATTCAATATTTCATCAATTCATTGACTCCCTCACTCAGTTTGGATTCCTAGGTTCTTGTTGACGATACTTGTGTCAACCAATCATTGAGCTTCCTGTATACTTAGGAACTCATTAGTAACATCTATACAATCACGATCATCCATAAATTCTACTCAACAAGACATAATGCATAAATAATCATTTTCATGTTTTACATTTTAAGAATTTCATAAAAAGTGTAGCATTTATCAAGTATTAATTAACCGGGTCGTTTGTGAGCAAATGCCCTCAAAGAATAATTCTGTGATTTAAGTAGTCAGATGAAACAAGGCATTACATAGTAGGAAGTCTTTAAGAGTGAACCTTAAGCTATTTCAATAAAATAATAGGAAAAATATTATTATGGCTCATGTTTTTATGATATTTCTTTATTTGGTTTACCATTATCATGTGAGTTGAAATATTCTTATTGAATTCCATACTAGGGGGAAAATCTCATTCTAAAATTGTTGTCTTCATTTAGCTAAAAAAACTTTGGTTACTATTGAGTTAGCAAGTTTACATGGAGATGAATTCATACCAATACCTTTACTATTGTCTCCTCATAATGGTGAAAATCTAATGCATGAGTGTATGTTCATGTATTTGAGCGAGGTATAATATGATTGGGAAATCATTTATGTAGGAAGGATTGTTCAGATCAAATTTTTTTATTAAAGAGTTGAAATTAAGAATTTCTAGAGTAGGGATTGTCTCTTAAGATTACGTAATAGTTAAATTATATTCTTATACATCAGCTGATAAGAATCTAATTAAAAATTTGCTGATGTGAGTCACAATCCATTTGGAACACTTTATTCCAACTCAACAACACTAGTTTAGTGATTTTATAGTCTTCTCCTTTATTTCCTCAAAACTGCATTATGCTACTCTACTACACTACAATGTGTTATATTTCATGCATTCTATGATTAGTCCAAATATACAAACCAAACTTTATATGAGATTTCTATAAAAAAACACAATGCAATGAAAATTCCTCACCTTAGAGACATCGTGTGACTTGCACTAATCCAAACTCACCTTTATCTTCTCAAGATCCATGAAAAAACCTTCCTTTGACACAATCAATTCCAAATATAGCAACTCATCCTTGAAGAGCATGCACCTTTTCAATTTTATACACAAATATTCCTTCCTTGATGCTTCAAATACCATCTTCAAATGGTGTAGGAATGTGTTTCTAGTCTTACTTAAAATTAGAATAACATATGTGTAAACAACTAGAAAATTACTAATGTATGACCTTGTTAAGCCCTAAATAGTAGCACATTACTGCTTAATTGGGGCATATTACATTAGTATTGTTATTTTATTTATGTTGTCTTGGGTCAATTAGTTTTAATTGTACCTCCTAGTCTCCTATATATACCAAGGAGACCTTTTCATTTGAAATCATCTTGTATTTGTAAATTTATGTGGTGTATAAGGAGGTTGCTCCCTTAAAGAGGATTTATTATCTGAAATGATCTCTTTTTCAAGGCATTGAGTACTTACTCAGAGGTTTTTTATGCTTTTTTGATATTTGGTTCTTAATAGTTGGTATCAAAGCTCAAGGTCTTGGGGTTTCGTTGTTGCATCTGAGACACCTTGGAATTTTTTTTATAACTTTTTTTATACGATGTTTAAGAAGGAAATCGTTGGAGGAAATTTAGTATACAGATCAAGGTACTTGGGGTTCAATTTTTCACTCCCGATTCCTTATACTTTTGGATATATATCATCTGTAAGACAAAGTTCTGGAATCATCCTGAATTTAGTCATCGTGGAATTTTCACTATAAAATGTTTTATGTGACGTTTTAGACCATGAAACTCGGAGGATATTCAGAGAAATTACCAAGGTAAATGTGATAAAAAATTTAGTTTTTGGGTCATCCTATGTTTGTATATACACCTTATGTAAGATAGGGTATCTGACTAGTCGTGTTAACTAGTCTCAGACAGGTTTTCCAGGTAAAACAATGATATATTATTCAGTGAGTATCCAAATTAAGTGAGACTAGTTTCATTGGAAAGTGGATAGTCTTTAGTATTTCTGGTTCAATTTTCATAATCAAATATCAGATATTGTGCTCTTGGTATGATTTACAAGTACACTCTCCTGGAAGGGACAAAAATCAACAAGGTGTGGGGAAATTACCATAACTTCTTCTTGGCACATCCAATTTTTATCATATTTTTGGCATTGTAGAGAAGATATATCAGAGAACTATAGAAAANAAAATCTCATTCTAAAATTGTTGTCTTCATTTAGCTAAAAAAACTTTGGTTACTATTGAGTTAGCAAGTTTACATGGAGATGAATTCATACCAATACCTTTACTATTGTCTCCTCATAATGGTGAAAATCTAATGCATGAGTGTATGTTCATGTATTTGAGCGAGGTATAATATGATTGGGAAATCATTTATGTAGGAAGGATTGTTCAGATCAAATTTTTTTATTAAAGAGTTGAAATTAAGAATTTCTAGAGTAGGGATTGTCTCTTAAGATTACGTAATAGTTAAATTATATTCTTATACATCAGCTGATAAGAATCTAATTAAAAATTTGCTGATGTGAGTCACAATCCATTTGGAACACTTTATTCCAACTCAACAACACTAGTTTAGTGATTTTATAGTCTTCTCCTTTATTTCCTCAAAACTGCATTATGCTACTCTACTACACTACAATGTGTTATATTTCATGCATTCTATGATTAGTCCAAATATACAAACCAAACTTTATATGAGATTTCTATAAAAAAACACAATGCAATGAAAATTCCTCACCTTAGAGACATCGTGTGACTTGCACTAATCCAAACTCACCTTTATCTTCTCAAGATCCATGAAAAAACCTTCCTTTGACACAATCAATTCCAAATATAGCAACTCATCCTTGAAGAGCATGCACCTTTTCAATTTTATACACAAATATTCCTTCCTTGATGCTTCAAATACCATCTTCAAATGGTGTAGGAATGTGTTTCTAGTCTTACTTAAAATTAGAATAACATATGTGTAAACAACTAGAAAATTACTAATGTATGACCTTGTTAAGCCCTAAATAGTGGCACATTACCTCTTAATTGGGGCATATTACATTAGTATTGTTATTTTATTTATGCTGGCTTGGGTCCATTAGTTTTAAATGTACCTCCTAGTCTCCTATATATACCAAGGAGACCTTTTCATTTGAAATCATCTTGTATTTGCAAATTTATGTGGTGTATAAGGAGGTTGCCCCCTTAAAGAGGATTAATATCTGAAATGATCTCTTTTTCAAGGCGTTGAGTACTTATTCAGAGGTTTTTTATTCTTTTTTGATATTTGGTTCTTAATAGTTGGTATCAGAGCTCAAGGTCTTGGGGTTTCGTTGCTGCATTTGAGACACCTTGGAATTTTTTTTATAACTTTTTTTATACGATGTTTAAGAAGGATTTTTGGAGGAAATTTAGTATATGGATCAAGGTACTTGGGGTTCAAATTTCCACTCCCGAGTCCTTATACTTTTGGATATATATCCTGTGTAAGATAGAGTTCTGGAATCATCCTGAATTTAGTCATCGTGTAATTTTCACTATAAAATGTTTTATGTGACATTCCAGACCATGAAACTCAAAGGATATTCAGAGAAATTATCAAGGTAAATGTGATAAAAATTTTAGTTTTTGGGTCATCCTATGTTTGTATATACACCCTGTGTAAGATAGGGTATCTGACTAGTCGTATTAACTAGTCTCAAACAAGTTTTACGGGTAAAACAATGATATATTATTCAGTTAGTATCCAAATTAAGTGAGACTAGTTGCATTGGAAAGTGGATAGTCTTTAGTATTTATGGTTCAATTTTCAGAATCAAATATTAGATATTGTGCTCTTGGTATGATTTACAAGTACACTCTCCTAGAAGGGACAAAAATCAACAAGGTGTGGGGAAATTACCATAACTTCTTCTTGGCACATCCAATTTTTATCATATTTTTGGCATTGTAGAGAAGATATATCAGAGAACTATAGAAAAAAAAATTTAGACCTAGAAGGGACAAAATTTTGGAGATACAACAGAAGAAAGATCATCTAGAAGAACCACCTCGAAATCAAGGTTTAAAAGTGATACTTGGCCAACATGCCACTAAAAAAGAGAAATTCTACACCAAATAAGCCTTCAGACAGTCCTACTTGGACTCTTGATGAAGGTGAAGAAATGAGCACGGACATAAATGATTTACAAAAGAATACAATAACAAAAGATCAACTACAAGGGATGATGGATTCAATTGAAGCTAAGTTGGAGGCAATAATGGATATTGCGATGAATGGTTTAAAAAGAGAGATCATGGAAGGATTGAAAAATTTCCTAATAGAGAGGCCATCTAAAGTGAAAATGTATCCCATGAAATTCATTATGAGGACACAAGGAATATGAATCAAGACTAGAGAAACTCCAACTTTGGGTTGAAGACCAACCACTTTCCTAAGATCGATATGAGGAATTTTGATGGAAAGGATCCAATCACATGGATATTTTAGATGGAGTAGTTCTTTGATCTACATGATGTGCCACACACACAAAAGGTACAAATTGATTCTTTATATTTAGAACCTAATCAATTTGTGCGGTATCGATGGCTTTGTTCACGCAAATCACTTGTCACTTGAATAATTTTCATGGAATAAATGATAGAACACTATGACTATACAAGGAACAATACCTTCTTTATCCAATTGATAAATCTCAAGCAAAATGGTTTAGTTGTGGAGCACTTTGAGAAATTCTAAATATTGAATATAAAGGTAACGGATATTCCATATGAGCACCTGATTGATGTATTCATAGGAACTTTAAAGGATAACATTCAATATGAGGTTCACCTTTGGGAACCCAAATCATTGGAGAATGCGTTCAAGGTAGCAAGAAATGTTGAAAGTAAAAATATGGCTATGGATACTAGAAGGACCACTCCTAACATATCGAGAGAATAATGTTCATTCTTCTAAAACACCTCAACCTACAAGGTTGACACTTCAACAATTGGAGGAAAGAAAATAAAAATGTTTATACTTTAATTGTGACAACAAGTATAGTAAGGGAGATAAGTGTGGTGAGAAGAAATTATTATACATAGATTGTGAAGAGGAAGAAGAACAATAAAAAGAACAATAGTCATCTCAAGATGAAAATGTAGAAGATATTTCTTTTGAAGAGTTGAATCCCATGATATCATGTAATGCATTGGATAGAATTAGCAGTCCTCAAACCCTCAAGATTGAAGGATATATCAAAAGGAAAAAGGTAATAGTCCTAATTGATTATGGTATTACTCATAACTTCATTCACTATAAATTATCCAAAGCTCTCAATTGTTTTATATATTCATCACTAGAGTTTCAAGTAATGATTGCAAATGGAGGAACTATCAATTGCTCAGGAAAATTCCATAAGATCGATCTTACTATGGGGGAATATGTAATGGATATTCCAATGATTTCTATACCGATGGGTGGTGTTGATGTCATACTAGGATTCCATTTGTTACAATCATTGGGAACAATGGGTTTTAATTTTCAAGAATTTTTCATGAAATTTTCATTGGAAGGAAAGGAAATTGAGTTAAGGGGTATCATAGGGAAACCCAGTAAGGTGATAAGATCTAATTGCATGAAAAAATTATTGAAAAAGGGGAATTAGGGTGTAATTGTACAACTATTCTCACTAGATGTTCAAACATCTAAGCATATATTCCCCTAGATCTCCAAGGGATCATTGATAGGCATTCCAAAGTATTTGAATATATTCCTAGAGGTCTTCCACCCACTTGAAATCATGATCATTCTATTCACCTAATTCTTGGGAGTGTTCCTTTTAACATCAGGCCTTACAGATACCCTTATGCCTAGAAGAGTGAAATTGAGTGTATGGTTGAAGAAATGTTAGAGGTTGGCATTATTATACCTAGCCAAAGTTCTTACTCTGCACTAGTGGTACTGGTACTCAACAAAGAGGGCTCATGGTGTATGTGTCCGGATTATAGAGAGCTCAATAAGATCAATCTTAAAGACAAGTTTTCCATTCCTGTCATTGATGAATTGTTAGATTAACTACATGGATAAATATACTTCACAAAGTTGGATCTTCGTTCATGGTATCATCAGATTAGAATGAAGGAAAAAAATATCCCAAAAACAACATTCCGAACTCATGATGGCCATTATGAATTTTTGGTCATGCTTTTTGGCCTTACGAATGAACCTTCCACATTCCAAGGGTTGATGAATTCCATTTTCAATCCCTTCCTTCAAAAATTTGTGTTAGTATTTTTTGATGATATACTTATCTATAACAAGTCTTAGGAGGGTCATGTTCGACATGTTGACAAGGTGATACAACTACTAAAGGAGCAACAACTATATGAAAAACCATACAAATGTTTCTTTGGGGTGAAGGAGGTAGAGTATTTGGGTCATATTGTATCTCATGAAGATTTCAAGGTAGACCCTAACAAGATCAAGGCCATGATGGACTGGATGATTCCCAAAAAATTGAAAAATCTTAGAGGATTTTTGGGTTTGATAGTTTACTACCGCAAGTTTGTTCGGAACTATGGAAGCATAGTAGAGCCTTTAAAAACATTAACTAATAAGGATGCATTTTCATGGACTCCAGAGGCAACTCAATATTTTGAAAAACTTAAAGAGGCAATGTGCAAAGGTCTTGTCTTGACCACACAGGACTTCACAAAAACCTTTATTGTGGAATGTGATGCCTCAGGAAATGGCATTGGTGTTGTTCCAATGCAAGAAGGAAGGCGCCTTTATTTTGAAAGTCAACCACTCAAGGGAAAGGACTTACACAAACCCATTTATGAGAAGGAAATGATGGAAATAGTATATGCATTGAAGCAATGACGCACTTACCTAATAGGTAGGCACTTCAAGGTCAAAATAGATCATGATAGTCTTAAATACTTATTGGAACAATGACTATATTTAGAAGAACAACAAAAATGGGTGACCAATATGTTGGGTTATGATTTTGAAATCATCTACAAAAAATGGAAGAAAAATGTTGTGGTAAATGCACTCTCAAGAAAGGATGAAGATGTTGAGGCCTTTCTATGTGATATCTTGATCATCCAACCCGATTGGATAATAGAAGCGAGGGATGAATGGAAGAACGACGAAAACACTTAGACTCTCATTCAAAGGTTGCATTAGGATTCCAGTGCATCAGATACATATACATGGAAAAATGACTCACTATGGTACAAAGATCGCTTATATTTATGTAAGAAATCCCAAATCGAACAAAAGGTACTCTTGGAATTGCACACCTCTTTGGTAGGAGGGCACTCAAGATTTTTGAAAACCTACCATAGGGTCAAGAAGGATTTTTTTTGGGATGACCTTAAAACTGATGTTCAAAGGTTTGTGGTAGAATGTTTGGTTTGCCAACAAAATAAGGTGGAACAAATTAATATCCTAGGTATTTTACAACGATTATCCATCCCAAGCTAGATCTAGGAGGAGGTTTCCATGGATTTCATCACAGGGTTACCGAAGTCTAAAGGAAAGAGTGGAATCATAGTGATTGTTGATAGACTGACCAAGTATGCACACTTTTGTGCACTCTCTAATCATTTCAAAGCCAGTACAGTTGCCACCGCATTCATGGAGACAGTTCAAAAGATACATGGAAGACCAGAGATTATTGTAAGTGACAGATATCACATCTTCACTGGACATTTTTGGATAGAATTATTTTCTTATTTGGGTACTCAATTGGCTCGTAGCTCATATTATCATCCTCAATATGATGGAAAAATTGATATAGTGAAAAAATGTCTGGAAGGATACCTTCGTTACTTTGTCTCTGATAAACAAACACAATGGTTCAAGTAGTTACCCTTGGAAGAATGGTGGTATAACACTTTCTTTCATACTCCAACAAAAATGACACCATTTATGGCACTCTATGGATATCATCCACCTTCCATCACTTCTTATCTAAAATAAAAATCTAAGGTTCAAACAATGGAATATCACATCAAGCATCAACAACAAGTTCTCCAACTCTTAAAGGATAACCTGACCATGGCACAAAATTGCATGAAACAAAAACCAAATCAACATCATAGTGAAAGAATTTTTGAAGTAGGGGATTGGGTATTTTTAAGACTACAACCATACAAACATATGTCCCTCAAGCAATCTAAGAAGGATAATAAATTATCACCAAAGTATTTTGGCCCTTATAAGGTGTTGCAAAAGATTGGTACTATGGCATACAAATTGGAGTTGNATATATACTTAGACCTTTTCATTTGGAATCATCTTGTATTTGTAAATTTATGTGGTGTATAAGGAGGTTTCCCCCTCGAAGAGGCTTATTTTATGAAATTCTATCTTTTTCAAGGTGTTGAGTACTTATTCTGAGGTTTTTTATGCTATTTTGATATTTGGTTCTTAACAAACCTAAAATATTATATCATCAGTCTTATGAAGGAATTGACTGCATTGGAAATCCAAATGAAATAACTAACCACTTGCACAATCCATCCTTGGTTTTGGATGTGATCTTCCATTTTTCTTTGTATCTAATTTAAATTTTTTGATATTCACTCTTTAGGTATATATTCAAAAATTATTGAGTACTACTCAAATTATCCTTCAAGTTATCCATTTTTTTTAAAGAAAATTGGGGGAAATTTTATTTTAAAATGTTGCAAGAGAACTTGCAGAAAGAAGGCTGCACCTATGGTGGAACGATCATCCAAAACCAAGAAAATTATCCCAGACCTGTCCATAAAATAAAAACATAAATTAGTGAGAAAAAGAGGAAGAAATAAAGGTTTGGTAGTGATGTTGGATAGATTGTAGGTAGTGTTCTAGAAGTACTCATTGAATTACCTCAAGAGAAGGTTGGAGAAATTGCATATAGTTTTCTAGAAATGATTGATAAAATACCTCAGGAGAAGGTTGATAATTATAGAATACCTCTGAATTGAGAGTTAAGAGTAAGAAGAAACTTAGATCTAATGAATGGAGTGCTATATCACAGTCCTCTAGTAGAAAGACAAGGAGTACACAAGAAAAACAAGTTCCATCCCCTACATCTAATTACTCTAGAAGAAATACAAGGAGTACACAAGAATAACAAGTTCCAACCCATACATTATCATAGTAAAAAAACCCTCTTGAACCTCCTGCAGGCCACTGGCCATGTGGCCCTCCTTCCCTCCACCCCCCTCCATCGAAGCTGCGCAGCTCCTCAGGTTCCAATGGCGGTTCCCTCGCCCTCTTCTCAGCATGACAACGCCCCTCTTGGTGATGATGCGGTGGAAGATCCTCCTATGACCTTGGCTCCCCTTCAAAGACATGCTCCCCCCGGTGCTACGTCGACGGTGTCCTCAGGACTCCCTCTGGTTCCAGCCCCCTCCTTCAAAGAGGTAGCTTCACGCTAACCCTCCGGTCTGCATTCAGCGGCCCCTGGGGTTGCCTCTCATCAGGGTCATCCGCCTGAGCTGTATGCAACAGTTCCTGAAGCTCTGGAAGTCTCAATCCAAATGTCACAGGAATCCCTAACACATGCTCGACATTATGACAATCACACTTTGGTTTGCAAGTTTAACGGATTTTGGCCCAATCTTTCGGATCTCCTCTCCTCGATCTCTTTCGACTGGTACCCACTTTTAGATGGAGAATT
>JZKD02S1669191.1:676822-707986 GCA_000966675.3 Picea glauca | reverse complement strand
TTTGAGAGCACCAACTCTCTGGTTTCTCTAGCACCCACTAGAAGGAAGCACCAAGTCTCTGAGTGTTCCAGCACCAACTGGATGGAAACACCAACTTCCAGTCACACAGGCACAAACCTGTATAACAGAGAACAATAGTTCTCCCTTGCACCACCCTACCACCCTGGCTTTTCTGGCTGCAACGAGATGGAAGCTACAACTCCCTGTGTTCAAGCACCCACTTGAACCTTTGAGGACACCATTCCTCCCTAGCACCTCCCTACCACCCTGATTATAAATATTTTCTATTGAAACTTATTACAGTGATTCAATAGTTGTCATTGGCTTACCAGGCTTATCACTGTTCTACTATGCTGCTCTTCTCTCCTGTATCAGTGCCTCTCTGCCTGCATCTTCTTGCACTTTCTGATCTTCTACTTTTCTCTACAAGTGCACCTCGGCCTTCTTTTACTGTCTCAGTTATGCATCTATGTTATTTGCTTCTCCCGCGCTTTATGCTTTGTGTCTTATTTTGATTCTATGAATTACGCCTCTTCTGTGTATTTCAGCTCCTGCCCACAACATGCTATTTCCCCATGTGTAATTCCTCTCCATAGTAGCCTCCATCTCTTCTTTGTTCTGCGTATTTATACTATATGTGCACCTTCTTCATCCTCCATGCATAGTGCCTCTGCATGCTCTTCACCGTGCCACGCTTCTACTCATCGGGTTGTTCACTGCCACTCCGCTTTTTCTTTGCTTCGCTCGCTCAAGCCTCAAAAAGAAAACTGCATCTCTGTTCTTTGCTTCTGATTGTTCAGCAACTGTTACTCATCTCTAAGTTTTATCTCAAGCTCTGCAACCTATAATTTTTCTCTTCTTACAATTCATCACATTTTTTCGGTTAGAACAACCAACCTTCCACCGTCATTTTGTTTCCACTTTATCCTATACCACTTATTCAGTTACACCTTGAATCTCCAAGAAAACGCATCAACAACTGAATCTCCAACCGTCCAAGAATCATGATTCAGTTCTGCTAACTGAATCGTAACTGATTGATTACCTGTGAGGTGAAACAGTAACCCTTTGATCAAATTTCCAATTAACTAGCACCGTTGGATTAAATCTGCAGGATTTCAGGTTTATCTCATATGCCCACTAGTTGTGACTGAGCGCTAAACAGAATTTGAATTTTGTGATTTCACATTTCGGAATTCCTATGATGAAGGGTCTCGATACTCCAAGTCACAATCGCCAAAACTCCGAGATGGAGCTTAACACTACTAGCTTCTTCCCTTAACGTGACCACCGGCAGTGACCACAGGCTGCGCCAAAAGATGCTTCGTATTTCGTGAACTTATGAACTTCATTGAGCCTGATCAACAATCGAGATCTCTAATGATCTGACGGTCTAGATCTCATCGCGATCTCGCATATCGCGATTCCTGTGATGAAGGGTCTCGATGCTCTAAGTCGTTATCGTTGAAACTCCGAGATGGAGCTTGACATCTCTAGCTCTGCTCTCCAGCTCTCGACAATGTGACCATGAGATATGACCACTCGCCAATCAAATGAGCACTTCGCTCCTTTGAATTTCCAGTCAGCAAAATGATGATCTTTTGCCATGTGTCCTATGGAACCAACAGTCCAAATTTTATCATGATTTCACCACGTGTCCTTATTGAATCGACGATCCATATTTCTCCTCGATCTGATGACTTAGATCATTTCTCCATTTCATATATCGCGAGTTGGAAGGTTATAGAACTTCCTTCCTTTGACCTTTCAGTTAGCGAAATGATGATCTGTGACCACGTGTCCTGCTCGAAGATGAACGGTCCTCCTTCTTTCGGGATTTTGTAAGCCTGCTTCACCTTGCACTTTAAAGAATGTGCAGGTTCTCCTGGATCCAACTACGGTCGGACCCCACGCTCGGATCTAATGCCCGAGATCTGTCCTCCATCTGTGTGATCAACCTATCTGAATTCAGATCTGACGATCATCAAGAATTCTCAATGGGATCCAATGATCACTGTCACTTCTCCTCCCGATCTTACACATCCTCCTGACTTGGAATAATTTCTAAGTGTCAAAATCCTCGACCTTTGATCCATCTAAGATCCTGAGTACGTTATCTCTCTTGAGCTTTGGCAATGAGTTAACCTCATCCCTGGTGCACACCTATGCATTGTGTGCGACTCTGCGGTAATCCTCTTGAGCTTACGTTGTTCCTTTTTTTCTATCACTGCACACTCTGATATTTCCATCAATGAAAAGAACACTTTGCCTGTAAACATGCCAACAGTAAGGGCAACCAAACATGCAATATCATACTCCTTGCATGCTCCATGATTGTCCTGCTCATCCTTTTTGACACACGATTTTCTTGTGGTGTTCTTTGAGTTGTTTTCTCTCTATGAATCCCATGGTATGAACAATAATCACCAAACTCCTTGCTGCAATATTCACCTCCATTGTCTGATCTAAGATACTTCAATATTTTTCCCGTCTCATTCTCAACCAGAGATTTCCATTTCTTAAAATCATCAAAAACATCATATTTTTGTCGAATGCAATAAACCCAAGTTTTTCTACTTGCATCTATATGCACAAGCTCTAACCTTTCACTCTTCTTTTCTTTTCTGACTCTGAGAAATCTAACTCTCTTATGTTTTCCATAAACACAGTGCTCACAGAAATCCAAATCAATTTGTTTAATATATGGAAAATAATTTCTTTTGTGAAGTATCTGCATCCCCTTCTCACTCATGTGTCCAAGCCTATGATGCCATAGTGTTGTATCCACTCATGTAGAAGCTAAAGAGGTAGAAGAGTCATTATTACCAGTACATAAATATAATGTACCTACCTTCTCACCTTTTGTTATCACTAGTGATCCTTTGGTGACCTTCCATGCATTATCTGTAAATATAGATATAAAACCTTAACTTGCCAATTGCCCAGTTGAAATTAGATTTTTCCTTATATATGGAACATGTATTATCTCTTTCAACAACCATTTGTTTCCATTATTTTTCTTTATTTGTACCTTTCCCATTATAACAATTTTTCATGGTGCATCATCACCCAATTGAACCTATCCAAAGTCACCTTGAACATAATCTAGAAAATGTTTCATATGGGGTGTGGCATGAAATGAAGCCCCTGAATCTGCTACCCAAGACTTAGAAATATTATCTACTGAAAGAATCAAATCATCTTGTAACACATCACCTGTTACATTTGCTTCCTAATTTTTCTCCTATTGTCCATCTCTTTGTTTCTTTGGAGCTCTGCATTCTTTCTTCAGATGTCCTTTCTTCCCACAGTTCTAGAACTCTATATTTCCCAGTCTAGATTTGGATCCACCCTTCCTAGAATTCCCATGGTTCACTGAGCCCTTTCCTCTATCCTTTTGTCTTCCCCTGTTCTCCACAATGAATGCATTACCTGATGTCTTAGTTGTGCTTTTCCATCGCATTTCCTTGCTAAAGATAACACTAACAACAACATCAAATTTTAGAGTTTTTGAAACAAAGAGAGATTTACATACAACCATGACCAATCCATTCCAACTTTCTGGTTGTTGGGTATGTTTTATATTCTTCGCACAAGTTTTGCCTCGGGAAATGTGTCTCATTTTTTCCTCATTTTTTGTTTTGCCTCGATTTTTGTGTCCATTGTTGGAAAGTTTTTTGGCACATGCTTTTTGTTGATGGTTTTCTATTTTTGGTTAAGGAATTAGGGTTGTTGACTAATTCAGGTTATTGGGTTAGGGTTTTGGATGATGATATCTCCTATATGTATATTGTATTGTAAACAATGAAATACTATGAATGAATATAGAATATGATGGTTTTCTTGGTTTGGGTTTCCAGGGGAAAAATATCTGTGTAATGTTTGTATTTTCCATTGTATATTTTATATTCTACTGAAAATATGTTTGCAGTAAATATTGTACAAGGTTAAAATCTACACTAGCAATGCACACAATATTAGAAAATCCCTGACCTCATCATCAAAGTCCACTTTTAAAGAACTTATTTAATTAGTAATCATATTAAATTCATGTAAATGATATGAAACAGACCCACCTTATGACATATTCATATTAAATAATATCTTCATTAGAAATACCTTATTTGACACCGAGGGTTCTTCATACAGTTTATCCAATGCGTCCATCAGCTCCTTTGTTTTCTTTTCTTTTGAAATGTTGAAATCAACCGATGTTGCCAGGATCAGTCGTATCATTCCTAGTTCCTTTCTGTCAAGAACCTCCCATTCTTCGTCCTTCATGGTTGTCATATTCTTTGCTATTCCAACCAATGGTAGGAATAGATCCTTCTGATATAAATAATCTTCCATATGCATCTTTCATAAATGGTAGTTTTGGTCATTAAATTTCTTGACCCTAAAATTTCCATCTTCCTGCGAGTTACCTTTCGCTATGACACCAGTTGTTAGAGAAATAGGATCGCAGAGAAATAAAATAAAACAAATGCGGAAATAAAACACAGAAGATACACAATATAATATAAACACAGATATATGTGGTTCACCTAGTGTGGGCTATATCCGCCAGATAAATTACTAGGGCCTTCCTTTTTATTATCCAATAAAATGAAGGGATACAACCTACAACACACCCGATGTAACTTCATATTCTTTCTCTCATAGTCTCCTCTCTTAGAATACAATATTCACAATAATACACAACCACAATACAATTCCTTCATAAGAGAGGGTTCCCTTCTAGGTATAAAAACCCTAAAATAACTTCTATTGTCAGATCTGTGACCTTCTAATTAATGGTTCAGATTGACTATGAAATTACAATATTTAACAAGGAATTTTTTCCCCAGATTTCGCTTCGATGGCGCTACCCGTAAATCCCCCACTTGGGGGGGGGGGAGCTACAAAAGTTGTCTCTACCCCCTTTGTATCCACCTGGTAACAATTGTGGGGGGAAATTAACCCCCCCCCACTCATTAGGGAATGGGGTCCAAGAACATATGAAACAAACATCTAAATCAAGAAGATAATCAGGCTCCACAATCAACAATTTCCCTCATATAAATATCAATAATGTTAGCTGCATTGTGAGTTATCTTCATTGGGATAAAATGGGTAGCGTTAGTAAGCTTATCCACTATCCTCATGATGGAACCATGTTTCTTGGTTGTTATGGGGAGATTACTGATGAAATCAATTGTCACCACTTCCCATTTACACTCAAGAATGGGAAATGGTTGTAGCAAACTAGTTGGATGTCTATGCTCATCCTTGACCTTCTGACATTATAGACATCTAGAAATATAATCAGCTACCTCCTTCTTCATTTTAGGAAAACAATATCTTCTCTTTACAACTGCAATTGTCTTCTAGTATCCAGGGTGTCGTGCATAAGGTAAATTATGCATCTCTTTCAACACCAAATTTTTTAGCTCCTGAAAATTAGGCACATAAACTCTACCCTTGTACATGAGGATTCCATCCTCCCTTAGCTCACAATCTTCAATTTTTTGCTGCAAATTACCTTGATGTAATTTTTCCTTTGTTTCCATGTATTGCTGATATGATTTGGAAACTTCCATAATTCTTTCCCTCAAATCAAATTTATACATGCTAATGGTTGTAGCATGCATCTCATGCATTCTCTTACTAAGTCCATGAGCAACCTTGTTCTCTTTTCCTTTGATATACTTGATATCAAAGTCACATTTATTGATGAATTATAGTCATCTACTTTGTTTGGCATTTAAAGTTGGCTATCCAAAAAAATATTTCAGACCACTATGGTCAATCCTTAGTTCAAATATTCTCCCCGTGAGATAATGCCTCCACATATTCAAGTCATGCACTATAGCTACCAATTCTAAATCATGAGTAGCATAATTTGTCTCATGCTCTTTAATCTTCCTGTACTCATAGCATATCAAATTCCCATTTTGACTAATCACTCCTCAAAGTCCTTCTTTTCATGCATCAATGCATCACACTTGTCAACAATCTCTTTAAGTTCTAAAAAATTCTTTCAAAATCAGGGGTCCATTAAAATATAACACCCTTGTTTTGCAAATATGTGATTAGGCGTGCAATATTTGAAAATACCTCAATAAATCTTATATAATATCCTACTATCCCCATGAATGAACTCACCTTTGCTACATTCCTTGGTACTGGCCATCCCTCAATGGATTTATCTTCTCAGGTTCCACTGTTATCCCTTCCTATGAAATGATATGGCCCAAATAATGTATTTGTCTCTAGTAGAATGAGCACTTGCTCAACTTTGCATACAACTAATTCTCCCTTAGTACTTGTAGCACCATCCTCAAGTGATACTCGTGCTATTCTTTGGTATTAGAGTATATAGGAATGCCATCCAAGAATACAATGAAAAACTTATCCAAGTAATTTCTGAAAATACCATTCATCAAACACATAAAAACAATTGGTGCATTTGACAACCCAAATGGCACCACTGTGAACTCATAATGGCCATACCTCATTCTATATGTTCTCTTGATGATATTTTCTTATTTAATTCTCACCTCATGATAGTATGATCAAATTTCAATCTTGGAGAATATCTTTGCATCCTTTGGTTGATCGAAAAGATCATCTATCTTTGGAAAATGATACTTGTTCTTCACAGTCACCTTATTTAGTTGACTATAGTCAATGCAAAGCCTCAAAGAACCATCCTTGTTTTTCAAAAATAATAATGGAGCACCCTAAAGAGACATACTTTAGCATATATACCCCTTCTTAAACAACTCCTCAAGATGTATTTGTAACTCCTTCAAATCTGGTGTACTCATCCTATACGGAGTATTGAATATTGGGGATATTCTAGGAATCAAATTGATAGAGAAATCAATATCTCTCTTGGGTGGAAACCCCGATATTTCTCCAAATACATCCTCAAACTCTTTAAATACTATATAGGCTTCAATGTTTGGCACTTAATCCTCCGGTGTCTCTTCGATGCGTGCTACAAATATTTGGCATCCTTTACTGAATATTTCTTTAGTTGCAAGAATGAAACTTCTCTAATAGTTACTTCCCTTGGACTGACCTATATTGTTCTCAAGTTCCCTTCCTCATCCAAGCAAGTAAATGCATTGTTGTAACAGTATAGCACAACATGATTCTTTTCCAACCAATCCATACCAATTAGGAAATCATATGAACCTAATCGTATGATATTAAAATCTTCCCTTGTGCATAGTCCTTTCATGTCTATTGGACATTCTTTAACCATATCATTAATTCGTATTTTATCTTCTGTAGCTAGTTGCACCAACCAAGATTTCCCAAGATTGCTTCTTGGAAAATGAAATATTTCCACCATATTAGGATCTAGATAACTATGAATAGCTCCTGAATCTACCTTCCACTATGACTAGGTTCTAGAAATGGGTTGATCATTGATATTACCTTCCACTTCAATCATATGAGACTGAAACTCATATTGATTGTTATCTAGGGCTGTGTAGATCCTTGACATGTTTCTTCCCATTTCTTCCACTGTATCAACGTTTTTTACATTATGAACAATCCTCACTTTTTCACCTCTGTGACAAAAATCTATGTACATATTATCTCCTTCACAACCCCAACATTTAATAGGATGGTTCCTTGGTTTTTCCCCATTGTTTCTATCATTCTAGGCTCATCGGAAGTTGTTTGTCCCTAAGAATTATTTCTAAAGAATGGTGTCTTGGTCTCCTTCCTTTGCTCCATATTTCCTTTCTTCTTGTCTTCCCAAGCCTTTTGGAAAGTTGGTCTTCCTCTATGTTGATCATAGAGTAATTAATATCTCCTTATGGTTTCATCCAATGTATTGGGATCATCATAGTGTATCTCATCTCTAAAAATTGATACCATGACATTCAGGTACCTTTGAATATTGACCCATTCATCCTTGATGAAGTCAACATATTTCTGTAGCTCTAAGAATATCCTTTCATACTCATCCATGGTCATAATCCCAAGCTTGATTTGGAAGAAACCCTTCATATTCCTATCATAATAACGCTTGGTCAAGTACTTCTTTTGAAAATACCTTTTGAACTCCCTCCAAGTAACCTTCTTCCCATCAATTTGTTGCACTTGTACAAACTGATCCCACCACATTGATGCTTTTACCTTGAGCTGGTAGATGAAAATTCTTCCTTTCTCCTGCGAGGAGTAATTATGTAATTGAAAGTAATTCCTCATGCCCAATAGCCAAGTATCTACATACTCATATTTCTTGTTCTCACCATCAAATATAGGAGGTTTGATATTTTTCATTTCTCCTTGTAGTTCATCTACCCCCGACCTCCTCTTACGCATTTTGATAGGAAATAATATTGTACCAATGTGTGCTCTTTTAACCGAGTGTTTTGGTGAGTGATGATGGTGTCTACCAACACCTTCTGATTCTCCTCTTCTAGTATGATATCTATGACTTCTTGACTTTATTGATTTTGTCTCCTTGTCCATTTTCTTCTCTATTCTATCCAAGCTCTGCAACAACTTGATGTTGAATCCATATTTCTACTCCTTGTATTTCATAATCCTCTCATTACCAACTTTATGACTCTTTATATCTCTTTTCAGACTCTTTATAGTATCCACCAAATTCATTTTCTTCCTTTCCTTCTCCATGCCCATTGGATTTTGTCCCCGCATTACCCATGCTCACACACAACCCTCTAACTTCATACTCATGGTTATAGGTCCTCTATTCATATTCCATTCCTCTGATATCATTGTTGATATTGTTCTGATCTATTTTCTCTTAACTATGCAAAATGTGTAGGAAATAGGATTTGTTAGATTACAATAGTTTAACAAATCTATCAAGATTATGCACTATTTTTCCCTTTTAAGACACCAGCATAGTATTTTTTATTTCTTGTGAATTTAACTTCCCAATTTATATTTTTGGGTGAATATTTGGAATCCTCTATCTAATACCTTTCCAATGACTACTTTATTTCTCAATTATGAGTTTTGAGCAGAAAGTTATCACCATTTAATCAATACCCGTTTACTCTTTTTGCTCACCCTTCAACCAGCTGCAATTTTTATCTTTACTCATGCATATTTGCAATCACTCCCTTGTATTTTTGACAGAATCTCAATTGGTTTCCTTCATGGCCATATTTTGGAAAATCTATCCAATTTTCACCTTCATATGAGCCCCGGGATGTTAGATACAACCTGCTGAAGTTTTGGTTAATTTACTCCTTTTAGCAGAGAATGCTACAAGTGCCTTCTACCCTCTCATGTGCACTTTCAAATGCCAAAATTCTGAAATTGACTCCATGGTTTTATTCTATGTCTCAATAAATTTCCATAGACTACTCCTATGCCCCAATCGGGTTCTCGAGCATAAATTTATGGCCTCCAGAGTGAACCAGTACCCAAAAATTACCCTGTTTGGCATGTAACTCCCTCATACAAGCTCTGTTTGATGGACAATTTATCTACTTAGAAATCTCTCTCCAATATCTATCATTTTAAAGGTAGAAAATATGTTTCCTAAAAGGACATATAATTTTCGTAAAATTTAAATTTGACTTCTAGAAATGTCATTTAGGCCTCCAAAAATGGCTTGCAGTTAAACACCTAGAAAATACCAATTTTATGAGCAATGCTTCACTAATTTCTGAGAAATTTGATTAAATTTTGTTGACTGGGATGCTAACATGGTGTCCTAGGTCCACTCGACACCCCAAGGTGGAACCATGTCGTCCTTTGACTATGCCAACCTTGCTTGTTAGCCTTAGCCTTCTACCCTTACTTCCTTTTCCTTTCCTTACCTCTGTTGGCATGCACATTATACTATCCTTCAGGCGCCACAAATTGTTTCCATTTGGCACCTGTTCATTGGGTTGTCGGGATGAGTGAAACCCATCCAATTACCCTTCTCCTTGACATGTTTATTTTATCATTCGTTTGATCCAATGATGAAGTGTCAGAAGGGGTCGACGATGATCAATGGTCACCATTTCATCGTGGGCCCCTCGACCTACCAAAATTTTCAAAAAGGGGGAGGGTCTACGATGGAAACTATCGGTTTTCCCCTCTATGACATGTTATCATCCTGGTGCATCATGAACACCCCCCCCCCTTGGTGGTTTCAAAAACTTCTAGGGACCCCTCGCATCAACTTTTCGTGGGTCTAGAGTCAAGTTTCCGTAGGAAGGTAGGAATCTCTCCACCACAACTCCACATCACCTACCACCTGCCACATGCCGCATATAAAATTGTTTCCAATGTGTAAATGAATCCATGGAAGTACACATTAACCTTCTACAATTTCAACTGACATGTGGCTCCCATGTCATGCTGACGTCATCGTATGGAAAATACCCAATTTTTTTCCATTTTTCCAAATTTTCAAAAATGCCCAAAAATGCGTAATTTCATAATCCCACAAGAACTGCAAATGGAGATCTATAATTAAGCTCATTGTGGAAAATTTTAAACAATTCACCAACTACGTTCATACATTATATGTTCCTCCCAACCATAGACTCAACTACTCATAAACTCTCAGCAGTAGGCCACCCTTGACCTGGGTCTAGAAACTTCACTAGGGAAGGATTCCTAAGCCAAACTAAGGTATAACTAGCACAATAACATTTAGGTCAAGGTGTCAAATGTTGCAACTATCCTACAGCCTCTCATTTCCCATAGCCTATTCCACCCTAGGAAGTGTTCCCCTTCTTTGCTCAATAGTCCTTCGACCACCCCACTTCCCTTTTGGGACTTCAACAACAAGCCAAATATAAAGTTTCAAAGCTATGTAACTATTTCTAGCACATAGGGAAACAATTCCCAGTAGTTCTCTCACCTGGAGAGAATTCTCATATACCTAACAACCCACTTCTTCAGCTCAAGCTACCTAGGTTGACTAGATACCAAGAATTTCCAAATTCTTCCAAGTACAAGTACAATGGTGATGGTAGGAAGAGTATAGATGGCCAAAGGAATAGTGAGAACGATAAGAATAATGATTAGAATGAATGAAAAATGTACTAAGTTCTTAATTTGTATATGCATTTTCCCAACTTGACACTTTTCATGTTGAGAACTACATGGGCCTCACATGGTGATACATTCCTCACACTTAGGAACTTATGCTAGATACAAATATATCACATCAACTATAATTTAGGAAATATTATTTTAATATTTCCTTTGCTTAAGCCCCCTTGGCTTATCCCCTCTTCCTAGACCCTTAGTCCCCCTTTCCCATTAGTGGAGTTCTATCCCCCCATACTCTTTTGTCTAGTTGGTCTATAGTAGTGATTTATTTTTATTAATCTAAGTATGATTACATATTACAAAGGTAGGCTTGTTGGCATTTTAGCATCTAGGCTCTCTAGCCTAATAACTACATAGGGGGGGTTGTTCTCCTAAGAAGTTGGTTCCTTGGCGAAGGAATGAAATAAAATGGGCAAAAAACCCACATTTTGTCTTATATCCTAAGTCGGAGGAGTGATGAGACGTTTTGGTGCGACATGATAAGGTGCACATAGATCTAGGCGGTCGAGAGCTGAGTGCCCCAGATCAACGATGGATGTCCATATCGGGGCCTTAACATGCGCACAAGATAAAAAAGGTAGAGCAGGACAGGAAACAAAACCGTGGTTTGTGAAGATGCTACATGTCAGCCAAAGACACACATCGGGCTCAAAAGCAGGAAGGTTCCAAACAAATTTTTGTAGCCTCGACATGCACATGTGCACATAGTGTCCTATCTCAAGCCAACAAGTGGCCTCCCCTCATCACTTCCGCTCCCTCCATCTATCTTCCACTCACTATATCGCCAATACCTATCCCTTTCTCATCTCCCACCATCTGTGCCACCTCGCTCCACATCACCTCCATCCCATTACACCTCAGTCCCGCTTGTGTGGCCCCCATGCTATCCTCAGTCTCCTCGTCCATCCACCACTATTCATCTAGACATATCTTTTCCACTAATCCATGCCAAGTGCGCCAATCACTTCATCGGCAGCCATGTTTGCTATCAGGCTTCCCTGTAAACATCCAGCTCAAATCCAAATGGAGAATGTTGAGATTGCCACATCTTACAAGTGTAGAGTTGACTTGAGCCTTCCCCAATCCCAATGAAGTAGTTATTAAGGTTGGTTTGTGGTGGTTGAACATCATTTTTGACATAAATAGAAAGCACGAGAAAGGAATGTCAGTTAATCGTCTCATCAACAGGTCCGTTCTGAGGCTTGTTTGTGTATGATAGAGGTTCACGTCTAGACAGAGACTACATGCATAGTCTGTCAGGAAGCATGTAGACGTAATGCCTTCAATTTTTCTACTCGGATAGGTTTCCTTGATTTTGTTTTGAGTATAAAGGCTTAGTTTTGATATATTGTAAGGGTCGATGGTTGAGCTAAGCTCTTGATCGTAAATTTTTAATGAAGCTTCTGGTTATCTGGTTATGATATGTATTTGAGAATTCTTGTTTAATGAAAGTTAGATTCTTTTCATCTCTCTATAAACACTATGTTAAGACACTCAAAATTGGAGGATCCAATCGAGGGTTGTGATGTAGGTTTGATCACTGCAATATTTTCACCAGTTTTAATCAATTTCTCGTTTTATATTTCCCCCTTTATATTGAGTAGCTCGGAATTGGAGGATCCAGTCGAGCTATTAGAGTAGCATTGTGATGTAGGTTTGATCATCGTGTTGTTGTAGCTGTGTTGTCTAGACATATCTTAGTATCTGAAGCTTTGGGTACAAGATGATCTTGTTCTTGAATCTTTTCTTCCTTAGGTTGCTGGAAGACCAGATGTCCACAACATGCCCTCACATCTCCTCACCAGTTCTTCCCCCTATTCACCCTTTACTACAACTTACTGACTGAAGTTAGATCAAGACCTCACTTGTCGTAGGCATACCAACCCATTTTTCTGAGTTAAAGCGATATAATCTTGATATTGCATCCATTAGACCACCCTTTAAACTATTTACCGTGACATATAAACTGATGGGTATTAGGCTTACCTCTAACGCAATCCATAGGTGACTTCTGACACTAACATTTCTGGTGTCGCTGCTAGAGACAAAGTTGAATATTTTCCCTAGGATTGAATGACAAAGATTACTAGTTCTGAAGGTGCATCAGAGCCCAGTACATCATTATTGCAACTGTGCACCTGGAGAATCCACTATGGTGACTCCATTAAGGAAAATCCACTATTTCAGTTGTGGATTCTAGAGGCAGACACATGAGGTCTACTCCACAGTTTCCTTTAGCAACACCTGAAGTTGACCCAGAGAAAATTATCAGAAAGGGAAAGACCCCTCATGGAAGTAATTCTATTGTTGAACCAGGTATTTCTGATGATTTTTATTATCCTATAGGAACTTAAATTTCTGCTTTTCATCCTTTTGTTATACCTTTTGTTGGAGTTTCCCAAAATTTCAATTTTGGGAGTGTTTCTGTTGAGTTTTCCCCTCCTGGTCTGGGATTGGAGTGAGAAAGCCTTGTCACTCCACTCTCCCCTGAAATCATACTGTGTTTTAGACCTAGCGCCTTAGAATATTTTCCCACCCTGAGCTTTAACACTCCTCCTCCTATTAGAGTTACTAATTTTGTGGAAAAAGAGACCCCTGTTCCCTCAAGCCCTCTAACTTTTTCTCCAAATCCTTTGTCGTTTCCTTTTCCTCTCGGAAGCTCAGTTCCATGGATGATTTTAAGGATGGAAATTTATTTTTAAATGTAGAAACTTTGGTGAATCTTACTAGTCCTTCATATGCCAACTATAAATGTTTGGCGATATTTTTGTAAAAATATTCAAATTTATAAGGATTTTATATAGTTTGTATAATTTTTTGCCGATTTTTAAGGTAAAATAATTTTATCCTATAGAATTTCTGCGAATACTTTTTAGAATAGTGAATCTTTGTTTGGGGAAAACCTTGGAAAATTAGCCCATGAGCGAAATTTAGCCCCTAAAATCATCCCTACTCAGTTCCAGTCTCCCCTTTTCTAACACCTTCTCCCCCTAATTCTCCTCCACCTCATATCCATATGGCAGGTGCTAATCCTCCTAGAAACAGAATGGATGCCATAGTGGTTGCAAGATATTCCCCTCTAGTCTTAGCTCAGCCCATGAATTCTCTCCCTGCTAGAGATTACCTGAAATATATGCCTAAGTTCACTGAAGAAGAGGATATAACTGCTAAAGAGAACCTTGTTTCCTTCTACAGTTATGAAGACAATCTAAATATTGAAAATGAAGATGTCTGGATGAGAGTCTTTGTCTAGAGCCTTGATGGTGAGGCTAGAAAGTGGTTCAGAGGTTTGATCACTGGATCCATTGCGGGGATGGAGGCCTTAGATGATGCCTTCTTGAGACAGTGGGGGCATAAAAAAGAATTTATGTATTACATCACAGAGTTTGGGTATTTGAAGAGGAAAGAGGGAGAACCGGTCTTTGACTTCTCCAAACAATTCAATAAAATGTACAATAAGATCCCTGCTAAAATAAATCCTACAGAAGCCTTTGCCAAAATAACTTATGCTAGTGCTTTTGACCTTGATTTCTGGCTCCTTCTCAGAGAAAGAAGAGCTACTTCCTTGGCTCATATGCAAGATGCAACCCAGGAAGTAGAATCTAATGTGTTGGTAGCTAATCGACTCAGGAATAAGGCTGATAGAGACATCCAAAAAAAAAAATTCAAAGCCTCCACCTCGAGTTCCTCTATTTCCCCCCCTTAAATGGATGAAGTAACCAAGTTACTAAAATCACTTTCAGCTAGGATGGAAAGGTTGTAAGTAGAGGAGAAGATGACATACATAAATCCTCAAAATATTGATAACAGAGGAACCTTCAAGAGGCCAAATAGCAGTGCTCCTCAGATTATGCCAAGGGAACAAAGGGAAAGAGATATAAGTGATCAAAAAATCCAAACCCCTCTTCAAAATAACCTTGTTGTTGATGAAGAAGGAGAGGAGGAAGAGCTAGATCCTGAAATCGATTTTCTCGGAGACACCTTCCCATTCCCTCATTTGACTCAATCTTCATACGAGGAGTCTCTCTTAGACAACCAAATAAATGAGCTGAGAAAGGGGGAGAAATATAATATCAGTCCCAACAAATACAACCTTCGGTCTAAGAAGAACGAAGGGAAGTTTGACACCCATTATCATCCTTCCATAGCAGAGAAGCCTACTAAATACATAGAAAACAAAAATAAAGAAAAGAAGGTTCAGAATCCTCCACCAATAGCCAAAGACTTTGTCCCAGAGGTAAGAGAAATTTTGAAGCCCCCTTCTTCTTTTAACTTTGAGCATGAAATTTAGAATATCGGAATCTGTGTCCCCCTTTTAGAGTTGGTCAAGCATGAAGACTTCAAAAGGTCCCTCTCTAAGTTGTTGTAGTCTGAGCCATCTTTCCATTCCATAGACTCAGTAAATCTCCAAGATGAAAAGCCAACAATCATCCTAGGTCCTATGATAGAAGATAGAGATGATTCATCCCCTCCCTTCTACACATCACTGGACATACATGATAAAGTGTTGCATAATTTCTTGATGGACTCAGGGGCATCTCATAATCTCATGCCTAAAACTATCATGGAAGAACTTGAATTAGAGATCACAAAAGCTTATCATGATTTGTACTCTTTTGATTCAAGGAGGGTGCAATGTCTTGGGGTCATCAAAGATCTAGTTGTGACCTTGTTTCAGTTTCCCATGAAAAGTGTGGTCATGGATATTGTGGTGGTTGACATTCCTCCCAAGTTTGGAATGATTTTTTCACTATCTTGGATTAAAAGGCTTGGGGGAACCTTGCAGATGGACCTTACATATGCTACCATTCCTGTGTTCGGAGGGGAGAATAGAAGACTATATAGAGAAGCTCAGTTGGCCTATATTATTAGTGATGAATCTGACCCCACCGACCATCCTATCTTTTCACTTGACATGGAGTTGGGGGCCAGTTTGTTGCAGTTCACTGATGCTCCTCATCCTTCTTTGAAGCTCAAAAATAAGTTCATGGTTTTTCATGAGGCTTATTTCTCCACCACCTCTGTTTGGAAAATGTTTTTTGATGGAGCCTCCTCTAAAGTTGTTGTTGGTGCTGGAGTAGTATTTGTTTCACTAGCCTAGGAAGCCATATCTTTGTCATACAAATTAGAATTTGAAGCTACCAATAATGTGGCAAAATATGAAGCTCTTGTTTTGGGCTTAAGAGCTGCAAAAGACATGGGGATCAACGAAATATCCGTGTTTGGAGATGCATAATTGATTGTTAAATAAATTAGAAATGTGTATCAAGCTAAGCATCCCAAGATCAGAACCTATATAAATGAAGTATGGGACCTCATTGATAGTTTTTTCTCAGCTTTCAACATTTCATTTATTCCAAGGGAAAGGAATGTCATGGATGATTCTTTGGTTGTTTTAGCAAGCAATTTAAAATTCCCTCTGCCACCTAAACTTAGGTATGATGTAGCAGTGAAATATAGACCCTCTATACCCGACAATGTCAAGCATTGGAAAGTGATTGAGGATGATATTGAAATCAAAAGATTCCTAGAAACTGTTGAGGAGTTTTCTGTATTGCACATTGATCAAGATCCTGACTCTAAAATAGAGTCTCATCTTGATGTTTTCTTGAAAAAGATTGTTGATCGTCGCATTGTCCAGCTACCCAGCAATCACATCCCAAAGGGACTAGTTCCTTTGGAAAGTATTTTTGACAGAAATGATGTGGCAGTGAAGGGTAAAATCTCAAAAGATGATGTTGATGTGGTTGAGTGCAATATTGGCACAGTGCTGGACCCAGAATTTGTCAAATTGTCGAGCAGTCTATCAAAGGAGCAGAGGGCCGAGTATACTGAGCTATTAAAATAATTTTCTGATGTGTTTTCCTGGACCTATGAAGATCTCAGAACATATGACACTAGTGTCACTGAACACAAGATCCCATTGAAAGAGGAGGCCAAGCCATTTAGGCAGAAATTGAGGAAAATAAATCCTATGTTGTTGCCTATTATGGAAAGGGAGGTGAAGAAGATTTTAGATGCTCAGATTATTGTTCCTTTGAGGTATTCTAAGTGGGTACCCAACCCGGTCCCAGTGAGAAAAAAGAGTGGAGAAATCAGACTTTGTGTCAATTTCAGAAATCTAAACAAGAGCTCTAGGAAGGACAATTACCTGCTACCAAAGATGGAACACATATTGCAGAGGGAAAATGGTGCGTCTAGGATTTCCATGATTGATGGATTTTTTGGCTACAATCAAATATATGTCCTACCTAAATAAAGAGAAAATACATCCTTCACCACTCCTTTGGGCACATTCATGTATGACAAAATGCCCTTTGGATTAATGAACACAGGAGCAACCTTTCAGTGAGCCATGGACATCACCTTCATTGGGGAGAAGGATAAGTTTGTGATCATCTATATGGATGATATAATAGTCTTTTCTAGATATGATAAAGAACACTATTGTCATCTGAGGAAAATCTTCTTAAACTGCAAAAGGTTTGGTCTCTCCTTAAATCCCAAGAAATCATTGTTTTCCATGAAGGAAGGGAAATTATTGGGGCACATAGTATCAACCGATGGGGTTAGAATTGATTCAAGAAGGGTATAAGATATTCAAAACTTTTCACTTCCCAAATCTAGGAAGGAAGTTCAGTCTTTCCTAGGAAAAATTAATTTCTTGAGGAGTTTTGTTTCCAATTTTGTTGAACTATTGAAGCATATCATAGTCATGCTCAGAAAGGGAAATGAGGTAAAGTGGATTGTTGATCTCTGGGAATCCTTCAGCTAGATCAAAAAGGCATTGATTGAAGCACCTGTGATTATCAATCCTGATTATTCAAAGGATTTTATGATTTTCTCTTTTGCTTCTTTTGATACGGTGGCAGTTGTTTTATTGCAAAAGAATGTTGAAGGGCTAGAGTAGCCAATTTCATTTTTCAGCAGGGCATTGAGAGATGCAGAGGTAAAATATGACATCATGGAGAAATAGGCCTATGCCCTTGTGAAAGATATCAAAGCCTTCAGAGTCTATGTTTTACATTCAAATATCATCGCATATGTTCCTTCAACCTCTATGAAGGACATTCTCATCTAGCCTGACATAGATGGGTGAAGGAGCAAGTGGATTGGAAAAATCCTTGAATTTAATCTAGAAATAAAACCCACCAAACTAGTTAAAGGTCAAGGTTTATCCAAACTGTTGTCTGAATATAATTGTAAATATTTGGGGGTTAATTTCTTCAACACTTACTCAAAATATCATAAGGCTAAGTTGTCTGATGGCATTCCTCAGGACAACCCTCCATTGTTAGAGTGCCCCTCGTATAAAGACATTATATATTTTATGCAAGAATTAAGACCCCTTGACAGAATGGGGAAGAGAAAGGTAAGAGATTTAAAGCTCAAATCAATTAGATATTGCCTTATTGATCAGGTCTTGTATTGGAAAGACCCTCTAGGTGTTCTTCTGAGATGTTTAAACCCACAGGAGGCCCAAAATATTATTTTTTATTTTCATGGCAGCCTGTGGGGGGGGCATCATTTTTGGAGAACCACAACCTACAAAATTCTCAGGGCTGGGTAATTCTGGCCTACTCTATTCACTGATGTCTATGTGAAAATTAGGGCTTGCATCAAATGTAAAAAGTTCTCAGGAAAGAAACAACTCAAATCTCTGCCATTGAATCATATGGCAGCTTCAAGACCCTTTCAACAGTGGGGCCTAGACTTTATTGGGGAAATTCACCCTGCATCAAGCAGTCAACACAGATGGATCCTAACTGCCACAAATTATTTCACCAAGTGGATAGAAGTTATTCCTGCAAGGAATTCTTCTCACAAAGTGATCATTGGTTTCCTTGAGAATATTATGGCAAGGTTTGGTTGTCCAAACATAATTATCACTGATAATGTTGTGTCCTTCAAGGCCGAACCATTGGTCAAATTTTGTGAGCATTTCAGAATTTCATTGATCCACTCTACCCCCTACTACCCCCAGGGCAATGGACTAGCAAAGTCCTCTAACAAAAGCCTGATAAACATCATCAAAAGACTGCTAGAGGACAATAATAAATCATGGGATTCAAAGATTAAGTTTTCCCTGTGGGTTGATCAAGTGACAACAAAGAGATCCCTGGGCCTCTCCCCTTTCCAACTTTTCTATGAGGATGAAGCAATTTTTCCTTCTCACCTTGCCCTGCCTATAGAGAAATTATTCCAAGACTACCAAGAAGAGCCTGATGATATGATTCGAAGGATACATCAACTGGTAGAAGTGCAATAGACCAGAGAGCAGTTGTTGTACAAAGTACATGAATGCCAATAGAAGATAAAGCAGGCCTTCGACAGGAATGTTAGAAAGGAAGAGTTTCAGCTAGGGGATTTAGTACTGAAATGGGATGCGCCTAGACAAGACAAGGGTAAACACAACAAATTTGAATCCCTTTGGATTGTCCCCTTCGAAATCTCTGAGAAGTATCCAAATAATACCTACTGGTTGCAGAATTTGGAGGGCGATCAAGTCTTCGGTGGCCCTGTAAATGGGAATTTTCTCAAGAAGTTCTTTATTTGAGCCAAAAGTAGCTCCCATGTTTTGTAAACATTGTTTTTCTTTTATTTTATTGGTTTATTAGGTGACTCCATAGACCAACAGTAAGGCACTAGAACTACAGAATATTTCTTGGCATCTCGCAGGGAGCAAGCCATCCCCCATGGAGCCTAATGTTATCACATTTATTTGTAGTGGGGGGTTGTTCTCCTAATAAGTTGGTTCCTTGTCAAAGGAATGAAAGAAAATGGGAAAAAAACCCACATTTTGTCTTATATCCTAAGTCAGAGGAGTGATGAGATGTTTTGGCGCGACATGATAAGGCACATGTGGATCTGGGTGGTCGAGAGATGAGCACCCCAGATGAACGGTTGATGGCCATATCGAGGCCTCAACATGCCCATAGGATAAAAAAGGTAGAGTGGGCCAGGAAAAAAAACCATGGTTTGTGAATATGCTACATGTTGGCCAAACACACACATCGGGCCAAAAAGCGGGAAGGTTCCAAACAACTTTTTGTAGCCCTGATATGTGCATGTGCACATAGTGTCCTATCCCAGGCCGATAAGTGGCCGCCCCTCATCACTTCCGCTCCCTCCATCTATCTTCCATTCACGATCTCGCCAGTACCTATCCCTTTCACATCTCTCGCCACCTCACTCCATAACACCTCCATCCCATTACACCTCAGCTCCCGCTTGTGTGGTCCATGCGCTATCCTCAGTCTCCTTGTCCATCCACCACTATCCATATAGACATCTCTCGTTCACTACTCCATGCCGAGTACGCCAATCACTTCGTCAACAACCATGTCTGTTGTCAGGCTTCCCTGTAAACATCCAGCTCAAATCCAAACTATGAATGCTGAGACTACCATGTCTTACAGGTGTAGAGTTGAATTGAGCCTTCCCCAATCCCAATGAAGCAGTTATTAAGGTTGGTTTGTGGTGGTTGAACATCGTTTATTCCATAAACAAAAAGCACAGGAAAGGACTGTCAGTTAATCGAATCATCAACAGGTTCGTTCTGAGGCTCATTTGCATATGATAGAGGTTCACTTATGGATAGAGACTGCATGCACAATCTGTTAGGAAGCATGCAGACGTAATTCCTTCAATGCTGCTACTCGGATAGGTTTTCGTGATTTTGTTTTGAGCATAAATGCTCCGTTTTGATATATTGTAAGGGTCTATGCTTGAGCTAAGCTCCCGATTGTAAAGTTTTAATGAAGCCTCTTATTCTCTGGTTATGATATGTATTTGAGACTTCTTGTTTAATGAAAGTTAGCTTATTTTCATCTCTCTGTAAACACTGTGTTAAGACACTCAGAATTGGAGGATCCAGTCGAGGGTTTTGATGTTGTTGTGATGTAGGTTTGATCATTGCAATATTTTCACTAGTTTTAATTAGTTTCTCGTGTTATCTTTTCCCCTCTTATATTGAGTAGCTTAGAATTGGAGGATCCAGTCGAGCTGTTACAGTAGTATTGTGATGTAGGTTTGATCATCGTGCTTTTGTAGTTGTGTCATTTAGACATATCTCATTATCTGAAGCTTTGGGTACAAGATGATCTCGTTCTTGAATATTTTCTTCCTTAGGTTGCTGGAAGACCAAATGTCCACAGAAGGCCCTCACATCTCCTCACCAGTTACTCCCCCTATTCACCTATTACTACAACTTACTAACTAAAGTTAGATAAAGAACTCACTTGTCGTAGGCATACCAACCCAGTTTTCTGAGTTAAAGTAATATAATATTGATATTGCATCCATTAGACCACCCTTTAAACTATTTACCGTGACATACAAATTGATGGGTATTAGGCTTACCTCTGACACAATCCATAGGTGACTTCTGACACTAACACATAGGAACACTAGCCTCAAAACACATTTACAATGGCACTTTGGCCCAAAATATGCTATCTCACCAGCCTATATGTACATTTAAAATTGGGGTATTTCCTATAGGTATTGCATCTGGTGAACTTCCCACCTCTTAGCTGCTACAATGGAAAGGGACAATCAGATGGAGTACATATTTTCTATGGGAGAAAAGGTCTCATGTTAGTCTGTCTCTTCGATCTACTAAAAACATTTGGAAACCAATCTTACCTCATACTTCCTCACCTATATGTCTGCTACCTTCTTGGTCATGTAGACCCATATGCATCTAACAAGATTCATGTTTGAAGGAAGAAAAACTAGATCCCAAGTCTGGTTCTCGAGGAGAGAGTTTTACTCCTTTTGCATAGCGGCTTCCCATAAGGTATTCCCTGAAGCCTCTATATAGTTATGCAGGTATGAATATAGAACCATATAACAATGCATGTGAATCACTATTTTGGTATTTGTGAGTGCATGAGGAGGATCCTCAAATTAAGACCTCACCCTCCTCTAATCTATTGGAACCCCCACAATATCTCATGTTTCCTATAGGGTGGTCTGTGTCCACTTGATTTTCTATAGTGGCTCAACATATACATGTTCATCATCTTCTGAATCAGATTTGGAGCTTATATATGAACCATGGTATAAGCGAGTGGACTCATCATCACTAATTCCTTGTGCAGGTAGTGGTAAATAGGTATCTGCATGTGGCTTCGACAATGCATGCAAGAGAATTTCCTCAAATTGAAAACTATGTTGAATGATGATCCTGTTAGTAGAGGGATAAATTAACCTATAACCATTCACACCATATGGATATCTCATTAATATGCATAAGGTACTATTTTATTCTAATACTTTCCTCTTTTTAGAGGGTACATGGGCCCATGCGCATGATCCAAATATTAAGAAGTGGGTGACTTCTGGTTGGTAGTCGCTCCATACATCAAAGGAGGTCTGGTCCTTGACAAATATGTGAGGAGATTTATTTTAAATGTGGTTATCATAGTTAAGTACCTCATCCCAAAGCTTGAGATATTGCATGCAACATGTAAGTGTCCATCTCCTTGACGTATCTATTCTTCCACTCGGCTGCTTCGTTCTACTACAAAGTGTAAGGTATTGTGTGTTGCAGTTGTATATCTACCTATGAAAAAATATGCTGGAAATCTCGGTTCACATATTCCCTCTCATTGTTTGTGTGGAGGATTTTGATTTTTCTCCTGGAATAAGTCTTTGCATGTGCTTTGAAGTCTTTGAGATGCTAAAAAACTTCAGACTTCTTCCTGAGAATATACACCCAATTGTATCGTGATAAATCATGAATAAATGTAAGCATGTACCTTGATTTGTTGATGGATTGATGAGGAAAGGGTCCCATTAGATCACTATGGATGAGCTCCAAAGAGAGGAGACCCTTCAGGCATTACCTTTCTCAAACTTCTCTTGAGGATGTTTTCCAAGAATGCATCCTTAACAAAATCCTTTTGAAAAGTGTACGTTGGGAAATTCAGTGACCATATCATGTTTGCATAGTTTCTTCATGTATTTGAAGTTTAGATGGTTGAATCTCTTGTTCCATGATCTACTAGTATCGCCAACATGCGTCAGTGGTAAAGCAAGATCAGATTTAGCAATGAATTTACTGAAAGCATACAAACAATATTGGTGGTTTACCTCACCAACAACAATCATGGAGTTATCATGCATATGAGATATGGTTATATAATCAATTGTAAAATCTCCACCCTTTTCCTGTACCAGAATGTGTTATCTAATAAAAAGAGAGTAGATTCATGAATATTTTTGGAACATGAAAGACATTGTCAAAACTTCTGCGTTGGAGTTCTACTATCCCTTGGCCAATTACCTCAAACAAGGTATCATCTCCCATGAGGATGGTAGGACCCGTGCATGAAGAAATAGAAGAGAAAACATTTTCTATTGCTGCCATATGATGGGATGTGCCTAAATATAAGATCCATGCATCGGGAGAATATTTAAGGGAAATCAATGCATGAGAATTACCTCATTTTATTGATTCTTGATCTTCTCACTTCTTCTTGGCATCTTCAGGAATGTGATCCTCAAGGTTGTTCTTCTAAATAATTTGTGCCATCTAATCAATTTGTTTCTTCATGCATGATGATTCGTTATGATATTCATGGTTGCAATAACCACATTTCTTCTTCCCTTTTTTTCATTTTGCACCTTTGGAGCTTGAAGAATCATCAAAGGGTTTGGAGTACCCTTTCTTCTTTGGATATACATGCGCCTTTCCCTTGATTTTTTTCTTAGACTTTGAATTGGAAGTGTTGATGATTTCATGTATAACAAGTGCATGTGCATTGTGTCCCTTGATTATCTCCATTTTTACTATCTTATCTTGTTCATGCATGAGGGATTCGATAAATTGATCCAATGTCAACATTTTGCAGATTTCTCCTTAAGTGAATCTATTTGTATGGAATGATGAGATGAAAACAACATAATTTGAACCAAGTTTTTCCAATATAAAGAGGATCAACTAATTGTATTGAGTGGAATTGTCTATTCCACATCCCTTTAGATGAAGGAGGAGGGAATTTCACTTTGTAAAGAAGTCCTGGATGTTATTCAAATTCCTCGGATACAGGGAATTCAACTCGAACTTGAGGATATTTCCTTTCATTTCATCCTGTTTTCCAAAGAGATCATCCATCTTTGTCCAAATCTCATCCAGTGTGGTACACGATTCAATATGAAACAAAATCTTTGGGTACATATACATGCAAAGGAGGCCATAGGAATCATCCATGTGGTTCAGATACATGTTCTTCTCGATATCATAACTTGGCTCCACCTCCATAACCATGGTAATACGATACAAGCCTCTCCATCTGAGTTGATGAAATTTTTTTAGCTTCCACTCAAAGTAGTTATGAGGAATGAGAAGTATTATCGAGGAGTAATCCATATTTTTTGACCTCACCTTCCTCTTGTATCTAAAAATATAAATTCTTATGCACTTTCTCCTTGAAATCAAGGCTCTGATACCATCTGAAGTTTTCAGAGCAAAACTAGCTAGTATAAAAGTCACACAAACTTGTGAGAGAGAAGAGAGGACGGAAAAATAATGAATTGTATTAACTATTTGAGAAAATGGTAATAATACACATGATATACTCTACATGGATAAGTGAATGTGCCATAGTATTGATCTAGAGAGATCCAGATACTCAATGACATAAACTAAAGTAATCTACCACTTAATCCTAGTTAACTGGTCCCTGCAATCATCTATTAACTAAGTCACATGTGTGGAAGTGAGAGAAACACATGAAATCACAATATATGCACCCTCTTAGCTGCATGCATGAGATATGTGCACTCTTGGTGAGGAAATATAGTTGAACATGCAACTGTTGGTGATAAAAACAAATTTTCCATGCATGAGTGACCTCCACTAGTCTAACTAAGATGTAACTGACTATGAACTAAAGAGGTAAGACACCCTATTTTGTAGGAGGTGCCCTAATTTGTAGGATAATAATATTAAGAGAGAATATTCTCATCTATGGAAGCACCCTAAACATTATAATATCAACTAGAATTACCTAGGTGATTGTTGATGCAGGAACATCACTCCACCTCAACAAAGCACCAGCAAAGCCAGTGCATCAACGCATTGGGAGGGAATGGATCCCAAAGGGAGAGGCACCAACCATCTCAATTTTGAACCTAATTTAAAAAATTTAATAAATGAAATGTGAATTTAATGTTTGGAGGCTCAAGAAGGTAGAGCCCATACACTTGAGAGGAAAAGTTATTGTAAGGAGTAATGTCACCTTTAAGGGCTGACAGGAAGATGGCTCTAGGACCGATTCAGACTAGATGGCCATTATATAAAATTAAATGTAATTAATGACGTAGCTGGGAGGAAGGCTCGAGAGCCCCTCTTTTGTAAATATCTCTTGTATCGAGATTCATTAGTGTTATAAATGAGAATCACCCTCAGACTGTAGGAGGATGAGCATAGTACCCATCAAAATGTTGGTGGAGGTAGGTTTATGAGTGGAGGTCAAATGGACAAAGCTCAGAATGAGAATGTTTGAACACAAAAAACTGGACTAGCAATGCATAAGAAAATGAGGCTCTCATTAACTTCAATCAGTGGTTTAATGTTAAAGGTGAGAAGGGGAAAGACTTAGTGAGGAAAGTGGACAAGTCTGCCATGACCATCTGACCTTCAAGGAACTTGGTGCAGAAAAACTCAGCACTCGTGAACTTAAGTTTAAGATACTGAAATATATCACAACAACATTATAATCAAACCTCCATTACAATACAACCACGAMAACTTGTCTAGATCATCCATGCATGAGAATTTCAACATAAGAGGAAACATGACAACAAAATAAAATACTGAAACGGATCATAGCAACATTATAATCAAACCTCCATTACAATACAKCTACAACACCTCGTCTAGATCATCCATGCATGAGTGTTTCAGCACAAGAGGAAACAAGATGATGAAAGAAACYGAATTCTATTGATGAGAAAGTCTCAGGTCTGATACATAACCAGAGAACAACTCTGCTATYAAAYTGTTACAAAATAGGGATTTATGCTCAGCCATCAACCACCCATAACAAAATCTTGAACTGATCTATTTATACTCAGATCAGTGGACAACCACTAGGAGAGTCATTTGTCCATCCCGTCCAAGGATTTTCATCTGTGAATCCTTCTGTCAGACTGTGCGTGTATCATTCTGTCGGATGCAAGCTCAGATCAGTATGGGTCTGCAAGAAGAAACCATCCATTGTGGTACCTCGAGTTGACATTTATGTCTCCATGGAAATACCCTTCATGCCTTCTATTTATGGAGTGAAATGAGGTTTCAACTACCAATCCCTGTTCATTAACCGATTTCTCCTCGGGATCAAGATGTGGCTTGATGACTAAGGGGTGGCCACATGCTACTACTGGATTCAGTGCTAGATGAGCACATGATTTCGGGCCCATAGAAAGTGGTTTATACCCACACCACTTTTATGGACAAAATGCACCACCTTCCACCATGTATCTCTCCTGCGATATCGTGGTTTGGATTTCGGCCCGCTCAAAAAAATTTAATGCCCAAGCATGTTGGGGCACTAAAATGACTTGTGGCTGTTGATCTGGTCATGATCTGTGATCTGGGCGCACCTGCTATTTTAGCGCCCCTGCCAAAGCTTTATCCGCCTTCCAACTTCAAAATCCTTCCAACCACTTTTAGAGATGGCACTAAATCAAAATTCACAGGGGATCTCCATCGTGGAAAATTGCACTTGCCCATTTGTGTGCTCATGACTGTCACCTGTGACCCTTGGTGATTTCATGTGATAACAATTAGTGTTAGGATTTTGAGTTTTAGGATAGAGTTTTAGAGGAGATCTCAAGAGAGGAGAGGAAGCACTAAGATTTTCTTGCAGTCCAACCTTTGTAAACACTTGTATAGAGAGCATTCTTAGATTAATACAAAGAGAATTTTTTCTTTCCTATGAGGTTCTTGTCTATGCTTATCTGTTTTCTGTATGGTGTTCTCATTTTATGATTTCATTTGAGTACATGAGATGTTTTTTTTCTGTTTTCTCCATTTTATGTGTTTATATGCATGAGTATGTTTTCATGGCTATGGGTGGAAACCTATGGGGTTTCTACAAGTTTTAATTGTTTCTCTTTTTGAAAGCTTCAGTTGGAGTGAAAAGTTCCCGCAAGCAGTGCGTAGGTCGAGTAAAGTTTGACTCAGGAACTGAGGGGAAATAAGGTGAAAATTTGTGGAGCTCTGGTGCAAGGAGTGCACAATGCCCACAAGGAGTGTGCAGGACGACAGTCACTGATAGGACTCTAAAGATTAGGAGAGATAGGGGGAAGTTTCATAGAAAGAGTGTAAGGAGTACATAGTTTCTCGAAGGAGAGAGAAATCTGAGGAAGTCTCGTGCAAGGTGTTTTCCAGACCAACACTGATCTAAGTTTTGAGGAGTGAATCGGTGGAGTGCAAGGAGTGCATGAAAGGTTCTCAGAGACCTTCAAAGTCTCGAGGTGAACAAGTGTAAGGAGTGCACAAGAGGAACTTAGAAGGATTTTTATAAGTTTGAAGTTTCCAAGTGCCCAGAGGAGATGTAGAGGAAGTGTTCCCAAGGTCCATAAACCCTCAAACGAACAAATATCAGGAGACATAGTGTTCCAACATGCCATCCGAGACTCAACAGTCGGGCTCACAGAAGAGAGATCAAAGGTCTTGCCTTTGGAAAATTTTGAAGGATCTTTCATCAGAAGGAAGGTGAACTGTGCATAAGGGAGAAGCTTCAAGAAATGTTGATTTTCTATGAGAGAGAAGATATGGACCACCATATCAAAGTCTAGGAAGAGGAGGAGAGAACACAGTGAAAGGATTATCGAATGAGGGATATGAACGAATGAGATCTATTCGGAAGTTGGCAGGTGATCTGAAAACCATCCGATCTGGGAGAGTTGCATGGAGTTTAACAATGGAAGTCCTTCAAACTTCGCACATTGAAAAGTTTTGAAGCGCAAAGGAGTGGGGACTGTCGAAGTCCCGAGGCACAAATTAAATCGGGGTCATTCATTGGTGAAGTGACGTGTCAGTGGATCATGGTGGTTAAGGGTATTAGCAATTCAGAAGACATGTACCATCATTGTGAAGAGGAGAGGAATTTCTTGAAGCTCCAAAGGCTATAGCACATCATCGTCATTGACATAGAGTAAACATGGTAGTAGATAAGGCATATTCTGGAGGTGTAGTACTCTGGAGGAGATGAGGTGAAAGAACCCAAGAGTCTATAACTCCCAAAGAACCGTGTCAACAGAGTGCATCTAGACCATCAACGTTTTTTCCATGAGATAGAAGATCGGAGGAGGTCTGAAAGACATGATATTCATTAGGAAGCAGAGCACATCTGCAAAAGGGGTGTGATGTTATTGAAGTCATGGGAAAGCGAAGAGTATCTGGACCATCCATTCGTCAGGGCACGTGTCAACTATTCCAAAACTCGGGGGGTCAAGCACTCAGGAGAGAAGTGTGTAGCATTAAGCAAGATTCTCAGAGGCCCGAAGGCCGAAACTCATTCAAGCCATCCAAAGTGGTAGACATGTGGCAAGAGCTCCTATGATCCCGATGAATACCACTCTGGAGGAACTGGAGAGTGCGAGTGTGAAGGTACTCGGACTCCCAAAGGGATGGAGTCATGGAGAAAATCCTCGTCATTTATTAGAGGGGACATGTGTCATCAGATATTGAAATCTGGAGGGTTGATACTCTGGGAGGTTTGAGACTTGGTTTGTTTAAGGTTGAGGAGTCTCGAAGGCCAAGGGGACGAAGTCACTCTTGACCATCAATTCAAAGTGGACACGTGGAGGGCAAATATTACCTCCATTAGTTCGACGCTCCAGAAGTGTAACATGTTGGAGTGGGTAGAACGACTGAAGCTCAAACTCTCGGAGTCACTGTGAGCCATATATCTTGACGGATTTTGGCGACTGTCAATCCCATATGTGTTCATAGGTTCACCAAATTCAGTGTTCGACGGTTTTGGAAGGTTATGAAGACATAGCTCCCAGAGCTCGAAGTGCTTGGAGATTCGAAGTAGTGCATTCTCGTTAGGCATCGGGTTACGGCCCATGGTCACATGGGGTTTTTGCCAGAAGCAAGAGGGCTAGATCCTAGAATTTGATTGTTTTTAAAGGCAGAGAGGGGAGCTTGGCCCATGATTTTTAGCCCGAAGTCACACAGAGGACTTCACTAGTTTTCTAGGATCCTCGCGACTGCGATTTTAACGTGGGGAAAGAAATAAAAGGATCTGTGTAAGATTTTGGGGGCTCAGTAGGGTCCCGAGAGCCAATCCAGCTCCATATTTTAAATGATCCTTAGACTGGGAGGTCACACAGGCCATAGGTGAAGGTGGGGAACTACATCAAATGGTATCAAAGCCTGCATTTTTCTCTGTGTGAATGAATTTTTTTATTAGAACAGGTTTTTGGTTGCAGACAACAGGAAAAGTGAGAGGAGACAGAGTGCGATGCACTGTGAAAATATATTTGTAAGTGTGTGGTAGACATTTGAAAGCTAGGTGGGATGCAGGAGAAAGATGGTGGTGCTCTCAGTTGCAGAGTAAACAATAGACAACTAGGTGGGTTGAAGGAGAAGAACCAATTTTTTTCTTGAAGGCAGAGGTGAAGATGGATACTTAAGGCCAAAGGTGAATTCAAGGATAAGACCTCCAGTAGCTAAAAAAACACAGGTGGACAAAGAGCTCGAGGATATTAGAGTAGAGCTCGATAGGTTAATGCTGAAAATGCAGCAAGAAGCCCATGTATGATGGAGGTACGAGTGGTCCATGAAGAAAAAAGCAAGGTGGCCTATCCAATAGATAGTTTCCAAGTGGCAACAGGAGGAGTTGAGGAGGTGGCTAAGGCATGTTGAAAACCTCAGTGCCAAAAAGGAGATGGTTTGTATTTATGAGCCAAAAGTTGGAGAAAACCTCAGTGATGAGGAGGAGATATCAAGCAGAGATCTAGTAGACTACCAGGAGGGCATAGATGAACTTCCAAATTTCCAAGTGGGAAATGAGATGAGATTAGTTGGATATTTCATATACTACCGGGAGGGAAGAGGTGGAATTTAATATTTCTAGGAGGGAAATGAGCAGAGATCAGTGAGGGATCTCACAGACTACCATGAGGGTAGGATACAAGTTTCAAGTTTCCAGGTGGCCGACACAGATGAAGTAAGACTATCTGAAAGTCTTAGGAACTCGGAGATGAGTTTGGATTATCTAGGAAGGTTGAAAGATGAGGAATATCATATATGTGTCCTAATTATAAATGGGGGAATCGAGATATTCCTACCACATAGCCTAGTAGAGGCCAGTGTGTGTACTGGACGTGAGGAGGTGATGCAACAAGCATCCAAGGAAGAGGTTGTGGGGCCAAATGTTTGTGAAGATAATAGTTTGTGTATTGCAGATGTAGAAAAGGAGAGAAAACCAATAGTGACTGTCATAAAAGAGGAGAATGAGAAGACACTAAAATATTCCCAACAAATGAGAGAAGCAGAATAACATTCAACCAAATTGCTAGAATTTTGTTTTGAAGGAGATGAACAAGAGATGACTGGAGAGTTATAATTTGCAGCAGAGGAGAGAGAATACAACATAGATATTATTGATCTGTGTGATAAATTGGAGGCCCTGGAGGAAATGGAAATGGTGCAGAGCCAACGCATCAAACAAGTTAAGTTCGAGAGTGTTGAAAAAGAAATGAAGCGAAGCAGACTACAAGGGGGAAGCCAGCCTGTAAATCAAATGGACAAGGAGATTGAACAAATCAGAAGGTTGATGTTGAAGTCAACATAGGAGACAATAATAAGAGAGAAGATAAATAGGGGAGGACTTGCAACAATAGGAAAACAATAGCAACAACAACATGGCAGAGGAGCATATGGATAACTCAAAATTCAAGTGTGGGACCTTGGAGCATCTCAACCTCAGAAACACGGGAGCTCATGATTTTCCCAGCAGTGGAGTATGATGCAGGAGCATCGCTCCACCTAAAAAAATCACCAACAAATCTAATGCATCAGTGCATTAGGAGGGAATGGATCCCAAAGGGAGAGGCACCAACCCTCTCAGTTTTGAACCTAATTTAAAAAAAATAATGAAA
>JZKD02S1669191.1:632026-666364 GCA_000966675.3 Picea glauca | reverse complement strand
CATTATTCCACAATTAAGCATGGGTTCTCTTACTCCACAAAGTGTCTTCCCGTGAGGGCTTTCACCATAAGGGGACCACTTTGGAGTTCATCCATCTTTACTTCTTATCAACCATAACAAGACAATAATGAGTCATATTTACATCAAACAATCTTGGGTTCATTACTCAAACCTTTGTGCTGCGGGGCTTTCTTCAATGGTTGATATCAATGACAACCAATCTTAATCAACAAAAGGTTCTCAGAGACCTTTAGAGTCTCGAGGTGAACAAGTGCAAGGACTGCACAAGAGGAACTTACAAGTATTTTTCTAAGTTTGAAGTTTCCAAGTGTTCAGAGGAACCACAGAGGAAGTGCGCCTGAGGTTCATAAACCTTCAAAGGAACAAATCTCAGGAGAGACAACATTCCAACACGTCGGCCGAGACCCAGTAGTTGGGCTCACAGAAGAGAGATAAAAGGTCATTCCTTTGGAAAATTTTGAAGGCTCCTTCATCAGAAGGAAGGTGAAGTTTTCAAAAGGGAGAAGATTCAAGAACCGTCGATTCTTGACAGGAGAGAATATCTGGACCACCAGATCAGAGTCCAGGAAGAGGAGGAGAGCGCACAGTGAAATTATTATCGATGGCGGGAGATGAACGGATGAGATCCGTTAGGGAGTTGGGAGGTGATCCGACAATCGTTTGATCTGGGATAGTTTCATGGAGTATAACAATGGAAGTCCTTCGAACTTCTCACATTCAGGAGTTTTGAAGCATAAAGGAGCAGGGACTGCCAAAGTGGCGAGGCCTAAATTAAATCAGGGTCATTCATTGGTGAAGCGACGTGTCAGTGGATCAGGGTGGTTCGGGGTATCAGCAGTCTGAAAGAACTGGACCATCATTGTGCAGAGGAGAGGAAGTTCTCAAAGCTTTGAAGGTCGTATCACATCATCATTGTTGGAATAGAGTACACATGGTGGTAGATAAGGCACAATTCATAGGTATAGTACTCTGGAGGGATTGAGATGAAAAACCCCAAGAATCCATAACTCCCAAAGCACCGTGTCAACGGAGTGCATTTGGACCATCAACGTTTCAGACATGCGACATAAGATTGGAGGAGGTTCAGAATACAGGATATCCGAGAGGAAGAAGAGCACAACTGCAAAAGGGGTGTGATATTCTCGAAGTCACGGGAAAGCAAAGAGGATCTAGACCATCCATTCGTCGGGACACGTGTCAACTGATCCAGAACTCTGGGGGTCGAGCACTCCAGAGAGAAGTGTGTAGCATGGAATGAGATTCCCGAAGGCTGAAAGTGGTAGACACGTGGCAAGAGATCCTATGCTATGGAGTAAGACCACTCCGGAGGAACTGGAGAGCATGATTGTGAAGGTACCCAGACTCCCAAAGGGCTAGAGTCATGGAGAAAATCCTTGTCGTTTATTAGTAGGGATAAGTGTCATCGAATATTGAAATATGGAGGATTGATACTTTGGGAGGTTTGAGACTTGGTTTGTTTAAGTTTGAGGACTCCCAAAGTCCAAGGGGCCAAAGTCACTCTTGGTCATCGATTCACAATGGACACGTGGAGGGAAGATATTACCTCTATTAGTTCGACGCTCTAGAGGTGTAAGGTATTGGAGCAGGGAGAACGACCAAAGCTCGAACTCTCGGATTCACTCTGAGTCGTAGATATTGACAAAGTTTGGGGACTGTCGATCCCATAGGTGTTCATAGGTTCACCAAATTCGATGTTCGACGGTTTTGGAAGGTTGTGAAGACATAGCTCCCCAAGTCCGAAGTGCCTGGAGCTATGAAGTAGTGCATTCGCATTAGGCATTGGGTTACAGCCCATGGTCACATGGGGTTTCCACCAGAAGAAAGAGGGCTAGAGCCCGAAATTTGATTTTGAATTGTTTTTAAAGGCAAGAGGGGAGCTTGGCCCATGATTTTTAGCTCGAAGTCACACACAGGACTTCGCTAGTTTTTTAGGATACTCATGACTGTGATTTTAATGCAAAGATAGAAATAAAAGGACCTGTGTAATATTTTGGGGGCTCAGCAGGGCCCCGAGAGCTAATTCGGCTCCATATTTTTAATGATCCTTAGACTGGGAGGTCATGCAGGCCCCAGGTGAAGGTGGGGGACTGCATCAAATGGTATCATAGCCTAAATTTTTCTTTGTGTGAAAGAAGGTTTTTATCAGAATGGGTTTTTTCTTGCAGACAATAGGAAAAGTGAGAGGATACAGAGTGTGATGCTCTATGAAGATCTATTTTCAAGTGTGTAGTAGACATTTGATAGCCAGGTGGGATGCAAGAGAAAGATGGTGGTTCTCTCAGTTGCAGAGTAGACAACAAACATCCATGTGGGATAAAGGATAAGAACCAGTTGATTTCTTGAAGGCAGAGGTGAAGATGGCTACGGAAGGCTAGAGGATAAGTCAAGGAGAAGATCACCAACAACTAAAAAAAACTCATATGGACAAATATCTTGAGGATATTAGAGTAGAGCTCGATAGGTTAATGTTGAAAATGCAGCAAGAAACCTAGGTATGTTGGAGGTACGAGTGGTCCATGAAGCATAAATCAAGGTGGCATATCCAATAGATAGTTTCCAAGTGAAAATTCCAAGAGTTAAAGAGGTGGCTAAGGCATGCTGAAAACCTTAGTGCCATAGAGGATATGGTTTGCGTTTGCAAGCCAAAATTTGGAGAAAACCTCAGTGATGAGGAGGAGAGATCAAGCAGAGATCTCGTAGACTACCAGGAGGGAAAATATGAACTTCCAAATTTCCAAGTGGGAAATGAGATGAGATTAGTTGGATATATCATAGAGTACCAGGAGGGAAGAGGTGGAAGTTAAGATTGACAGGAGGAAAATGAGAAGAAATCAATGAGGGATTTGGTAGACTGCCAGGAGGGAAAAACAAAAGTTTCAAGTTTCCAGGTGGGCACAGATGAAGTGAGACTATATGAAAGTATCAGGAACTCAGAGATGAGTTCGGATCAGCTAAGAATGGTGAAAGATGAGGAGGATCATATTTGTGTCCTAATTATTGAGGGAATCGAGATATTCCTGCCACATAGCCCAGTAGAGGCCAATGTGTGTACTGCATGTGAGGAAGTGATGCAACAAGCATCTGAGGAAGAGGGCGTGGGACCAAATGTTTGTGAATATAATAGTTTTTGTAGTGCAAATGTATCAAAGGAGAGACAACCAACATTTACTTTCATAAAAGAGGAGAATGAGAAGACATTAAAATCTTCCCAACAAATGAGAGAAGAAGAAGAACATTTGACCGAATTGCTCAATTTGTTTTTGAAGGATGAATAGGATATGACTGCAGAGTTAGAATTTGCAGCAGAGGAGAGAGATATTGATCTATTTGAAGAATTGGAGGCCCTGGAGAAAAGGGTAATGGCGCAGATCCGGCGCATCCAACAAGTTAAGTTAGAGAGTGTTGAAAAAGAAATGCAGTAAAGCAGACTGCAAGGGGGAAGTTATCTTGTAAATAAAATGGACAAGGAGATTGAAAAAATCAGAAGGTTGATGTTGAATTCAACATAGGAGATAGTCAACAGAGATAATATAAACAAGGGAGGACCTGCAACAATAGGAAAACAACAACAACAACAACATGGAAGAGGAGCATATGGACAACTCCAAATTCAAGTGTGGGACCTGGAGGATCTCGACCTCAACAACATGGGAGCTCATGATTTTCCCAGTAGTGGAGTATGATGCAGGAGCATTGCTCCACCTCAGCAAAGCACCAACAAATCCAACGCATTAGTGCATTAGGAGGGAACAGATCCCAAAGGGAGAGGTGCCAACCCTCTCAATTTTTAACCTAATTTAAAAATTTTAATGAAATTAAATGTGAAGTTAATGTTTGGAGGCTCAAGAAGGATGAGACCATACGCTTGATAGGATAATTTATTGTGAGGAGTAATGTATCCTTTAAGGGATGATAGGAATATGTATCTAGGACCGATTCAGACTAGATGGTCATTATATAAAATTAAATGTAATTAATGAGGGAGCTGGAAGGAAGGCTCGAGAGACCCTCTTTTGTAAAAATCTATTGTGTCGAAATTCATTAGTGTTAGGAGTTAGAGTTTTGGGAGATAGTTGTAGAGGAGAGATCAAGAGAGGAGAGTAATCATTAAGACTCTATTGCAGTCCAGCCTTTGTAAACACTTGTATAGAGAGGAATCTTAGATTAATACAAAGAGCAGTTTTTCCTACCTATGAGGTTCCTGTCTATGCTTATTTGTTTTTTGTATGGTGTTCTCATTTTTTGAGTTCATTTGAGTACATGTGATGTTTTCTTTTTGTTTCTCTATTTCATGCTTTTATATGCATGAGTATGTTTTCATGGCTATGGGTGGAAACCTGTGGGGTTTCTATAAGTTTCAATTGTTTCTCTTATTGAAAGATTCAATGCAAGGAGTGCACAGTGCCTGCGAGGAGTGTGTAGTCTGAGTCAAGTTTTACTCATGAGTTGAGGGAAAATAAGGTGAAACTTTGGAGAGCTTTGGTGCAAGGAGTGCACAGTGCCCGCAAGGAGTGTGCGAGCCGAGAGTCAGTGACAGGACTCTAAATCTCAGGAGAGATAGAGGGAAGTTTCATAGAAAGACTGGAAGGAGTGTATAGTTTCTCAGAGGAGAGCAAAGTCTGAGGAAGTCCCATGCAAGGTGTGCGTCAGGCCAACACTGAGTTAAGTGTTGAGGAGTGAATTGGTGGAATGCAAGGATTTCGCAAAAGGTTCTCAGAGACCTTTAGATTCTCGATGTGAAAAAGTGCAAGGAGTGCACAAGAGGAACTTAGAAGGATTTTTCTAAGTTTGAAGTTTCCAAGTGTTCAAAGGAACCAAAAAGGAAGTATGCCTGAGGTCCATAAACCCTCGGAGGAACAAATCTCATGAGAGACAACATTCCAACACGCTAGTTGAGGCCCAACAATTGGGCTCGTAGAAGAGAGATCAAAGGTTGTGCCTTTGAAATTTTTTTAAGGATCCTTCATCAAAAGAAAGGTGAAGTGTGCATAAGGGAGAAGCATCAACAATCGTCGATTCTTGGAGGGAGAGCACATCTGGACTGCCAAATTAGAGTCTAGGAAGAGGAGGATCACACAAAGTGAAAGGATTATCAAAGGTGAGAGACGAATGAATGAGATCCATTCGGGAATTGGCAAGTGATCCAACAACCATCAAATATGGGAGATTTGTGTGGAGTATAAGAGTGGAATTCCTTTTGAATTCGCACATTCAGGAGTTTTGAATCACAAAGGAGCGGGGACTACTGAAGTCCCAAGCCCCGAATAAAATCAGGATCGTTCATTGGTGAAGTGATGTATCAGTGGATCGGGGTGGTTTGGGGTATCAGTAGTCCGAAAGACCTAGACCATCATTGCACAGAGGATAGGAAGTTCTTGAAGCTCCGAAGGCTGGAGCACATCATTGTTTTTGTTGTAGAGTACACGTGGTGGAAAATAAGGCATGGTCCAGAGGTGTAGTACTTTGGAGGAACAGAGGTGAAAGACCCCAAGATTCCAGAACTCTTAAAGCACCATGTCAATGAAGTGCATCTAGACCATCGACGTTTTGGCCATGCAGTAGAAGATCAGAGGAGGTTTGTGTTGAGGAAAAGATATAAACTGATCTTACTCATGCATTTTCAGAATTTACTTGGCTAAAGTAAAGTAGACTAGAATATCACCCTATATTTATAGCCAACAAAAGTATATATCCTAACTCACAAGTATTAATCACAAGTGCTTAGGCTAGTCTTTTATGAACAAAAAGCTTGTTGGGAATTCACTTTTTATGTATTTTTCTGAACATATTAGTTGTTGAAATGAACGTAAGAACAAAAGTAAAGACACCAAGATGATAATCAAGACAATTGAGACATAAAGAAATCCTTTATTTCATTCCAATTCACCAAAGAGTCATATTCTTTACAAAACCTCATACAGAAATCTTGGACCAAAGTCAAACTTATACATCCCCAATGGAACATACAAAAGGACCTCTGACAGAAAACCAAAACTGAACTCTAAAAGCTGGATCAGTTTGCCACAGATTACTTCCCACTCAACTCTACACAATAGCCTTTGTCAGTCATGAAAAATAATTCACAAATAGACATGTCTGCATAGACTATCAAAGATAGATCAACACCTCTGAAGAACAAGTGTCTAAATGATTTGATTCAACCCTAAATATTATTGTCTACAATAATACCTCGCTATCATAAAAGAGAATTAGGCTATAATGAATATATGAATGAATGAAAATTGAATTATCTCAACACAAACTCAAAGAGCAAACCTTAGCATGCTTATGCTTCTATCCTCCTCTTTTTCCTCCCCTTACTTCGTCTTTTAACAAATTAGAATTGGTTGAACTAGTTGAACCAACTTATTAGTTAAGCTAACTAAAGACTCAACTAAATTTAGTTAGTGGGGGGGGGAGTAATAATCATAATAGGGTCATAAATAAATAATAACTAGTAGGTGGGACCCCTTTTGACTCCTTTTAGTTCATAACAATCATAAACATCATCACATAATCCATTAGTTAAGCAACCACACCCCTTGTGCCTCCCCTCAAACACATTTACTTTTGGTGATTTTAGCTCATGAAATTTGAAAATATTTCAAAATAATACTCATATATCCAAAATAAAACATGATCTCCAAAATCCATGAAGTCCACCGTCATAAAACAATAAATAACATAAAAATCAAAAACCATGTTTTCCAGTCTATGATGCAACCCTTCCTTGGTTGCTGCTATCACCTCTTGATTTTCCTGAATTTTCCTTGGGCTGGGCAGAGCCTTTAGGCTTTATCTCACTGATCACATGGGAACAATCGTCCCTCAAAAGCATCCGTGAAGATACGGATTTGTCATAGTCATCGGAAGGTGAGGAAGGGGAAGCAACATCTTTTCCTTTATCAAATGGATGGTGGGCTTCAATCTTCAATCTCTTGTTGGCATGGGAGGATTTCACTGGAGAGTGGTTAGGGGCAGCTTGGACAATGGGGTTCAAAGGTGGAGGAGCAGGAAAAGTCAAATTGGGCCAGCCACGGTGTTCGAAGACTGCTGGGTGAAAAATCTCCTGCCACCCATCATTTTTAGGGACTTCAGGATGTAAAGAGACATGATGAGGCACAGGGATGTCTGGGGCTTGAGGGGCTTGGAAAGGAGGCCTTTTAGGCCTAGGTTGGACTATTCCCTGCCCAATCCAATTAAAGAATCCAACATGAAACAATTGTCCAAGCTCTTCTGAATCAACATCAAAATGTATAGAGAACCTGGGCCTTCTTGGGCCTCAGTTCCAGTTACCTCTACCTCTATTTCCTCAGCCATGGATTCCTCCACTGAAAAAACTCATCTTGCATATGTTAACGATTAGCAAATAGTATTTTAAATAACCATGCATGACAACTCCTTAAAAATACGAAATAGATTTGGCTCAGAATGTATCGGGCTCATGCAATCCAATCCATACAAATTGTTCTAACATTAATCAATGAGCAGGGGGGTGAAACAGTGTTCTGGGATACGTGAGGGGTTTGTATTGAGAGAAAATATGATATAATGAATGGGGAGAAGAAATGGTTACTGATCAATGACAACAACAAACAATTGTAAATCAACCCAATAAACCTTACTGCAATCCACTTAAGATACTGCCACTTCATTCATTTAACACAAGAATTCTCTTGGTTGTAATCAATATCAGAATAGGAAGTGAACAAAATGAATATGGGATATGTGAGGGGTTGTAATTAGTGGAAAGTGAGATAATGAGAGGGAAAAAACGTTTACTGATCATGAGATTAATCAAGCAATCCATAACATATTTTGCAGTAAGAAAAATATGCATCAACCAAAAATCATATGACTGAGTCATAACTCCTGTGTATTTGCCTAATTTCACTGTCCATTAATATCCGACACAGTGCCATTACAAAATAGAAGTAATTCACACAATTTATAAGAGGTTATGTTCTCTTTATTCACACATTCTACATTTTATAAAAGTCAACAACAACACTCATTTCCAATCCATAATCATTAACATCCACCATTGCCATACATTTCCCCAATCAACATCTATATTTAAAAGTAGCATTTCCAAAATAATAATGAATTCACTATTTATGTAATAGAGTCAATCAAGATCTGTAATGATATTCGTTCCCATATATATGTGTAGTAGAAAGATCAAAATAATCAAAACTTCACATGCCATGCCTGAAACGACAATTGACTATACAACCAACAACCACCATTTAGACACAGGCTATACAGGAGTAAATTTCTAAGGCAACGTAACCATACCACTATAAACAAAACAACTCAATGCGACTTAAAATCCAAGCCAAATATCCAACATGACTATTATCAACAGTGGTCAATTGCAATAAATAACATGTTTAAAACTCTGAGGGTATCGTTGAGTATAAAAACAAACTATCCATACTACACACAGAGAGCAACTAACCAAACTCCACAATGCGACATTTCCACTTATCGCAACAAACACACAGTCATGAAAATAACTCAACATATCGCACCGAGACTGTGCTCATTAATAAGTGGTTGGTTCATTTAAATCACATCGTGATTCAATTAAGACATGCGTACTCAGGCTTATTCAACCGACAACACAAGGATTTCATGGATATGCCTTCTAAAGTTATCCAGTTTGATTATCGTTTGCCCTTAGGAAACCCATAGTTATCATGCCTCGTGTTTCATTTGAAAAATACCATACATAGACACGGCCTCTGTGAGCAACCCTAAGCATTCGTCACCAATTTCAACCATCAACCAAATCACCATAAGTGAAAAACTAGTGACTATACATCAACCAACAATTCGCCACTATGGTAAAAAAAAAAAAATTAATCGACCGAACAAGCCGAGGTAGCTGTGTATACCCACACATCCAATGGAAATGGGCAGAGGCCCTTCCATTAAAAACAACTGAGTTCTTTGACATCAGGTGGGTGACTGTGAACTTTCGAAGTGTATTGGCAATGTAAGGTTCACGCTATTATCACAGAGGTAGTGAAGAAAACCATACCAACATGACTGTTATGCGACCAACAGGTGAGCCCTCATTCGAAGTAATAGACCACAAAAATAGGGAACAACTTAAAATGCTTGATAGTCTCCCTATGCAACTCCAGTCTAGAGGGTTAAGGGTTTTCACGGTAGCCTTCACAGGAGGAACATAACTAACTGCAGTGAAACTTTGAGGCCAAAGGTGTATGCACAAGGCAAATTATGATTCACTTGTGAATGGGAGACAGTTCCTTGACAGGGTCAAAACAGGAATATAGGGCTATAGTTAAACCCCAGAATCATGAAGGAAACCTTCCATCCATGATTTAAACAAAACCCTTCAACCAAAATGCAATGGCAACAAAGAACTATCACGTAGGAAGACTAACAACTTTGATGGACTTAAAACCATTACGACAGAACCATCCATTTCCATTTAAAACCAAAATTTCACATAGTTGCAACACTCATGACAAACACAAACCCACACAACTGAGCCAAAAATATTTCATAACCAGAGTGAAGTCAAGAATGACCAAAAGAGACATACCTATTCATCGAAATCCTTAAGACGGGAGGTGGTCGAGCGGTTTCACCCTGCCAAAAATTTGGAGTGCAAACACAACAACAAGATCAAACAATAGTCCGACTAGGGTAGCAGCCAACGAGAAGGGTAAAGGTGACGTGCAGTAAATGCACGTCGCCTCCACCCATATCTCATTTACTCCATAGTACATGCCAACGAGCCCCCCATTACCACCATTAATCAACCAATGCATCTAGAATATCAACATATTTAAACCATAGCATAATCTGAGTTCTGTATAACAATTCAACCATTTGCATTGTTACTTTTCCAAATGTGCCACCCATGTTTATATTCCCAATATAACTCAAATAAATCTCTTAACCACTATACAATCTAAACGATCATGTATAGAATCATCACTAATAGCATGATCAACATCAACCTGAACGATAGCATAATCACCAAAAAATATTAGCAAAACCATTACTTCCATGAACCACCAATGTTATTAACACATGTATATCAGCTACCGATTACATTTACCAATGCATAACCATTGCATTACCTCCTTTCCAAGATGCGCCACCAAAATTTCCACCATTTGCATATATAAAAAATGTAATTTAACAATTTTTTATAGCCATTTCCTTGTTATCTAAGGTTTAACAATAATCAACAAATGCATGTAGTATTGCAGAACTAGGTTCCTTTGCACTCGTTGTAATATTTTTCCTTCTTCAAAACTGCCCTTTATGTGACTTTACTAACATGTTTGTTGTGCAGGTGTGAGAAGGCCAAATACCATATATGAATAGCAGGTTGTAGTATCATGAAGGGACAACATCTCAAAGCTTAACTCATATCAATGGAAACCACATTAACATCAACCATGTAAATTTTTGTATCACATCATCATAACATAAAAAATGAACAGATCTGCAACTAAATAATTCAAGGGGGTCCCACCTACTAGTATTATTTAGTTTTATAATAATAGGCTTTAGAAACACTTTGCGGGCGGAACTAGTTGATGTTTTCAATCGTCAACAGTCCGGAAGACAAGCTATCTAGGAAGAAGCAAAGCACAGCTGCAAAAGTGGTGTGAGATTCCTGAAGTCATGGGAAAGAGAAGAGTATCTGGACTCTCCATTCGTTGGGATGTATGTCAACTAATATTGAACTCCAGGGGTCGAGCACTCTAGAGAGAAGTGTGTAGCGTAGAGCGGTATCCCCGGAGACCCAGAGGGCAGAACTCATCTGAGTCATCCAAAGTGGTAGAAACGTGGCTAGAGATACCATGCTCCAGAGGAATACCACTCCAGAGGAACTAGAGAGCGCGAGTGTGAAGATACCCAGACTCCTGAAGGGTTGGAGTCACAGAGAAAATCCTCATCGTTTATTAGCGGGGACAGGTGTCATCAGATCCTGAAATCCAGAGGGTTGATACTCCGGGAAGTTTGAGACTTGGTTTGTTTAAGGTTGAGGACCCCTGAAGGCTGAGGGATCAGAGTCACTCTTGGCCTTTGATTCAGAGTGGACATGTGGAGGGAAGATATTACCTCTATTAGTTCGATCCTCTGGAAGTGTAAGGTGTTGGAGCGAGAAGAATGGTCGAAGCCCAAACTCCCAAAGTCACTGTGAGTCGTAGATCATGATGGAGTTTGGAGACCGTTGATCCCATAGGTTTTCAAAGGTTTTCTGAATTCAAAGTTCGACGGTTTTGGAAGGTTGTGAAGACAAATCGCCCAGAGCCCGAAGTGCCTAGAGCTCTGAAGTAGTGTGTTCTCGTTAGGCGTTAGGTTACATCCCGTGGTCACATGGGGTTTCCTCCATAAGCAATAGGGCTAGAGCCTAAAATTTGATTTTGAATTGTTTTTAAAGACAAATAGGGGAGCTTGGCCCACGATTTTTAACCTGAAGTCACACGAAGGACTTCGCTAGTTTTCCAGGATCCTCGCGGCTATGATTTTAATGTGGGGAAATAAATAAAAGGACCTGTGTAATATTTTAGGGGCTCAACAGGGCCCCGAGAGCCAATCCGGCTCCATATTTTGAATGGTCCTTAGACCGAGAGGTTGCGTAGGCCCCATATGAAGGTGGGGGACTGTATCAAGTGTGTAATATCTCCAACATTGAGTCCCATGATACTTTAAGATTATAAATGTCCTAAGAATTTACCAATTTTAAAACTTGAAGAAGCACATAAGATTATGCTTGATTTTTGGAGGCCTTCCAAATAACCCAAGAAAAGGTGAACTCAATGTTTCCTCTAGGGTTGTATAGTACCCTACCCACTCCTACCACCCCTTTAGGGTCCCCGTTTGAAGCAACATTGAACTGAAGGATATGCCTATGTTGTGATTCCTTTCATTGCAAGAACATTGAAGGAGAGAGATGAATATGCCAGGAAGACCTTGATGGATGAATATCCTCAGTGTAGGAATGAAGAGAGAATTGATGGAACCAAACATCCTCCTTGTTTTCCAAGGGATAAGGGTGATTTGAAAATATTTCCTTGGAGTTGAGATGCTCAGATAAGAGGCCAATAAATTTTCCTGCCACTAAAGTAGGAATGAATGTTTCTTCTAGTAAAATCACCTTATTGTGGGCCAACCAAATATTCCAGCAAATATATTTTGGGAGATCCACCCATAACCTTTTGAAAAAAGGTTTTTTCATGAAAGAGTCATCATAAGAGAATTTCCATCTACCAAAGAGATTTACAGTGGTGGAGGTCCAATGTACTCTTTGATACAAATATTGGAGCGCCACTTACCATAAAAAATGATAAAATGGACATTCCAAAAATACATGCATGGAAAATTCCTGAGAGGCATTACAAATAATGTACCTGAATGGAACAAAGAAACCCCTCTTTGTTAAGTTTTCTCATGTTAAAAATTTTCCATGCACGAGGATCCAACTGAATATATTTTCTTATGGAAGACCATCTTGATTCCAAATAATTCTCCACAGGGAAGAGGGAGGGGGGAGTGTTGATTGGGAAAGAAGGAACTCATAACCTTTCCTAACTAAATAATCCTAGGAACCCTAACCCCAAGTATATTTATGAATTTTATGAGTAGGATCATATCCTTTGAGGTAGAGAATGAGATCATGGGCTTGGTCAAGTATATGGAATGGGGGGTCAACTAAATCCCATCCCAACCAGTTCCCCAAAGTTTTATTTCATTTGGAGAGGTCAAGGAGAGAAACCTTCCCATGTTCCTGAATCCAATTAAAGAGGGGGAGAAAATTAGGATCCTACTGAAATGATGGGTGTCCCATGATACTGTCTGATTGGAAGGAGATGAATTTACCATGCCCCAGGATCCATGTTAACAAAATTTGAAATAGGGGAAGCAAGGATTTCAACAAGTGTCATATCTGAGAACCCTTAAGGATATGGGGCTCTATGTCCAAACATCGAAGACTTCCTCCTGATCAGTATTTTTAGTGAATAAATATTTTCCACCACTCATTTCTCCCAAAAACCATACTCCAAAGGATTTTAGAAGTGAGCACTATATTAGAAATGGATGGATCTTTAATCCCCAAACCACCATGGACTTTCAGAGCCCTGGAAATATTCCAGTTGACTATGTGGAACATTTTGTTTTTTTCTTCTTCCCCCTTTCCATAGAAATCATTGGATTTCTTGGGAAATAGAAAGTTTGACCCTTCCTGGAGCAAGAAGAGAGGAGAATTGGGAAATCAGAAGAGTTGATAACACGTATTTTATGAGAACCACTCTACCTACAAGATTGAGCCATTGTGATCCACACTATAGAAACTTAGTTTTGATATTTTCCATAATGTGGAGCCAAGAAGAAGACAAAATATAACTAAGACAAATATGAATTCCTAGATATTTAAAAGTTTCCCACTTCTCCAAGAATGAAAATTGTAGAATTCTAGTAATGGCTGCCAAAGTTCTTGAAATTGTATTCCAGACATATATTTGACTTTTAGCTTCATTAATGAGTCCTCCAGAGGATATTGTGCAATCATTCATCACCCCTTTGAATCTAGTGGATATGATCGTTGACCCCCCCCCCAACAAAATAATATCATCTGCAAATTGAGAGTTAATTATCCTTTTGACCCTTTCGCTATTTTTATCCCTAGAATGGTTTTATAAAGTCTAGTCTTCTATTGAGGGCTTCTACCATCAAAATGTATATAATGGGGAAGAGAGGGAAGCCCTATATTATACCTATGGAAATTTTGAAAAAAGGGGGTAGGACTTCCATCCACCAGAGGGGTGATCCAAGGGTTATGGATATAGGAGGCCACCCAAGAAACGAACTCTTCATTAAACCCAAACTTGGTTAACACAACAATAAGGAAGTTATTTTTGACCATGTTAAAGGAATTGGTCATCTCAATTTTGATAGCCATTCCTTTCTATCCATAGGTATGACTTGAATGAATAGCCTCTTAAACTAGTAGGATGTTTTCCACCATTTGTCTTTTCTCCACAAAGCCACCATGATTTGAATAAATAAGGCTTGGGAGGAGGGGATTTAGGTGATTGGATATTATTTTTGAGATGATTTTGTATGAGACATCACAAAATAAAATAGGAAGGAATATAGTGAAGGAGGTGGGATTGGCCTCTTTGGCAATAAGGGATAGAAAGGTTGAGTTAGTGTTACCCCCAATTTTCCCAAACCTTTGCACATACCGAATAAATTTGAGCAAGTCCTTCCTAATTATAAACCATCATTTCATAGATAAGTGAGCCAAAAAACCATCCGAGCCAGGATCCTTATCTAAATTCATTTGATGGACTACCCTCCATACTTCTTCCTTTGTGACTAGACTACTCAACCTTTCATTATCCTCTGCACTAATTAGAGTGAGGATGTTAGCCAACATGTTTTCAATCGATTCTAAGTCTGAATTATTATCTTCTTTATAGAGCTACTGAAAGTGTCGAAAGGAAACTCCCTTTATTTTCTAAAAATAAATGATAGATTCCACATCCTCGTTAGTGATTTCTTTAACTTGATTCCTCCATATTATAGCTTTATTATGTCACTGGAAGAATTTGTGTTTCATTCACCTACTTGCAGGCTGCAACCAAAGACTTCTATATTTAAGACAACAGAGCTCCTATTTTGTCTAGGTCCTTTTGGAAGTTGTGAAAGGTATTTTGTTCTTCTAATAAAAAATGTTGATTCACTTGGTATATTTCTATCTTATTCCTCAGCTCCTCCATTTTCCCGGATAATTCTTTTAATTTCATTTTCAACTATTTAGCCCGAATAAAAACCCAGGACTTGATTACCTGTTTGAGAAGTTTGAGATTTTTTTCCCATATTGTGACTAGGGATCTGAGGATCCATTGATTCCAAGAAATAGAGACAAGCCCAAGAAAGGAAGGATATTGGATCCATAGGGGATTAAATTTGAAGGGGATAGGGTCAAGGACTTTCAAATCAATAAAAATTAGCGACACTTGGCAGTGATTAGAACTAGACCATGGAAGGATATGGGAAGAAGGAGTGAGAGGGTATTCCAATAGATTACCACTAAGTAAAATGTGATTTAGATGAGATGCAATATACCTTGGTCCCAATATTTTATTGGACCAGGTGAATCTTCCCTTATTCGGTTTTATGTATACTAGATTCGGTTTTATGTGAGTTAAGAGTGGTATTAAAATATCTTTCCACTACATACTTGAGGTTCTTGCTCTCCTAGATATTATTTAGAGTATTCCAACATGGCACTTTTTCTTGAGGGATACATGGCGTATAAATATTAATGACAGGCATAGACATACTTGATGGAATATGAACCAAATGAACTAGCCACTAATGTTGTGTATCTTGCCATATTTCCATTTGAAAAACTTGTAGATTCCATAGAATACAAAGGCCTCTAGAAGTTCCCCTTGAACTAACAACCCGAGTTTTGTAGTTGTAACAAAGAAAGTCACTATCTTGAAGGATATCATAATCCTTCAATTTGGTTTCTTGGAGAAAGAGGAGATGAGGTTTTTCAGATTTAACTAAACTTTTGATCAAATTCTATTTACTTCCACCCCCAATACCTCTGCAATTCTAGGAAATGATTTTTATCACTTACTAAAGGATTTGGGGATTCCTCCTCTGGAGGAATTAGGTCCACCTTGTTTTATGTAGGATTTCAATTATTTCTTGAAGACACCATCCAATGTGTTCTATTTTCCAAGTTGTTTTTCCATATTCATTGTGGATTCCCTTCTATGTTGGTTTGACTTGCGCTCTACTTTTGGGGAGGGACATTGGGAGATGATTCTTGACCCGATTTCTCTTCTAAGAAATCAAAATGATATCCCTCCTTAGGGGCCACTGAGCTATCAGGAATAGACTCAAGAATCCTTTGAGGAGAGATTTATTCTACTCCTTCCCTCAGAAGGGGATTTGTCTCATAATCCTAATGTGGCCCTAGGTCCATTAGAAGATCATCTTCAAAATCCACATTGGATAGGGTTTCATAATGGTTTTTTCTAGCCAGAAGGTTCTTCCCTTGTGGATGACCCAAAGAGGGACCACCTAGAGGAGGCTGAGTTTTATCTTGATTAGGCTGCATGCCCTTGTTTGGAGCTTGTTTTCCTTCTCAATTGCTTCAATTGCATGTTGGTTTCTGCTATAGTGGTTTATGGGACTACCTTGGGGCAGTTCTTGGAAAAATTTCCATACTCATGACAGGCCTTGCATTTGAACGGTAGTTGCTCATAGTCCACAGGATGGAGGTAAGACCAATTATCTAGGGTTAGCTTTACTACCTATGGAAGGCCTTTCTTTAGATCAACCTCAATGCAAATTCGAGCACAAGCTTGCATACCACCCTTGGGTTCCACTCTATCAATGTATTTTCCGAGAGTGTTTCCTATGTTTTGGATGGTGTCATCACCTAGCAGTGTAAATGAATGTATGTCAATCGAACTTAGAAAGGAACAACTGAAGGGATGCCATTTTTCAGACAAAAATCAGGGGTCCATCATTTCAGATACATACCTCTGGACTGCATGAAATATGTGTTGCTTCTTAAGATCAAGTCTCAGTCTTCCTTTTCCTCGAATAAGAAGGAACAAAAATCCCTACCACAAAAGGAGTGGGAGAGATGACCCTTTATCAGTGGCCTCTAGTTCTTATCAACCCAAATCACCATAGCTGTGGGAGAAGGACAAATGCCAGTAAATTGGCCTATCAAACCATTTTTAGCAAAAGAGAGAGAGATTTTTAGATTCATGTTGGATAAGTACGCACAAGATCTCATCAAGTTTTTTAATGAAACAAGACAAGAGATGCTTAGAAGATTCGGGAAGGGAAGTGATCATAGAAGATAAGACAACAATAGAAGATAAGACAACAATATCTACGGGAAGGGTGCTTACGCCCCCACTAGAAGTTGAGACCATACAAACACACAAGACAAGATTTCAACAAGATAAACACATGTATGTTGTAATCCCAATTTTAAGACAAAATCTATTTTTAATCCAATATAATCTTATTAAAAATATTTATTAAAACTAATTACTTACAATTTATCATCGTCCAAAATGGTTAAATACTCTCGTTAAATTATTTACATAAAACTTTCCATTTATTAAATTCCGAATGGAAGGAAAAAACAAAACTCTAACTCTTGCGGTGACTCAAGTGTTATGACTTTCTTTTAAGGGAAACCATTTTTTATTTATTGAAATGAATTTCACGGAAAACATATTATTTTGATGTTGTCTAATAGATGATCGACCTTCTCTATAAGAGTGATGTTTTAGCTTAAAAAGAAAGGCCTTCAAATATATAATATATTATAACCTAGCACTTACAAAAATCACTTAACAAGTAGAAGGAAGTAAATAGTTTATAGCTTTGGAGGATTCCAAAGCTATCATTGTCACTATCACTTTACGGCCGTGATAAGCTTGGGAGGATTCTAATATTTGGATTTAAAACACCATTAGATTATGATTGTCATAATCTTTGGATTTAAAACACCATTAGATTTTGGTGGTCATAATCTAATATACAGATGAATAACATTATTAAAATTACTTTGTTTTATTTTAATTGAAATTATATAATTAATATCATCATTATTATGGTGTCTTATAAAGTTATTTGTATTCTTGTAATGACTAAATTATAGCATAAAGCATTATTTTAAAAGAATTTATAATATAATTATTATAATATTTAAAAAAGTTTCACAAAACATTACTTTAAAAGAATTTATAATATAATTATTTTAATATTTAAAAATTAAAAAATATATATATAATATAATTATTATAATATTTTTTAAAAAATTATAAAATCGATTATTAATCCCAATAAAAAACACTTAAAAATAAATAATATCACAAAATTAAAAAAAACACATAGACAATAGTATCATTAAAATAAAAATATCATAGATGCTCACATATGTTTAAAATAATTTATAATATAATTATTATAACACTTAAACAAGTTTCATAAAGTCAATTATTAATCTAAATATAATACTATCCAATCAAAAAACACACAAAAAAAAATAAAAAATAGTATCACAAAATTAAAAAGTACATAGAAAATAGTATCATTAAAAYAAAATAAAAATATCATAGATGCTCACATATATTATGTCATTTATTTTTGATCAATTAAGTAGTATATATTAATAGAATATGAAAGAATAAAAATTTATATCATTTATTTTTGATCAATTAAGTAGTATATATTAATAGAATATGAAAGAATAAAAATTTATATGAAAGAATTAAGTAGTGTATATTATTAGAACAGAAATGATGAGGACATGTATTATGGAACACAATTTTTGATAAGTGTAGGATTTACTTGTTGGTCACTTATTGTGTATTGATAGATTATGTTATCTAGTAAATGTTGTATAATTCATATTATATACAGTTTGAATGGATTTAATAGTTAATAACAAGTGTTTTTTCTTAAGAGATTATATTTTATTAATTAATATGATAGTTAATTTAATCAATTAAAATATTCATAAATATTTTATTTATTAATTAATATTGTAGTTAATTTGATGTATTTATATTATATTTTTTATCCAATTTAATAAATTAAAATGTTTATAAACATTTTATTTATTAATTGATATGATAATTAATTTGATGTATTTACATTATATATATTTTTATCCAAAACATAATTTGATATGATACTTAATTTACTGTATTTATATTATATTTTTTTATCCAATTTAATAAATTAAAATGTTTATAAACATTTTATTTATTAATTGATATAATAGTTAATTTGATGTATTTACATTATATTTTTTTATCCAAAATATATGTATAAAAGTATGTTTTAATAAAATTTTAGTTTATAATAATAATTTTTTATTTTAAATCATAAATATCATGGAAAAAATCAACTCTCTCATTCAATTAAATAAATTGAAATGTCTGAGGAAGAATTGAGCTCTCGACAGCAAGCTAGGGTTTGATAATCGCAGACACAGAGCAACACAACATGGTTACCAAAGGGGGCGGCAATGGAACCCCCTCTTACAAGCAAGTAGTGGTGGATAGGGGAAAAGGCCCACACAACAGTGGTTTCAAGGAACCAGTGACGAGCGCTTCGGGATCAGGACCAGAAAAGAATTAGGAAAGCAACCAGGAAGAAATGGATCGCATGGGGGAAGAAGTCAAAGAAACCCAGAATGATACGCAGAAACCAGCGAACCCCAATGGGGTAGAAGGGCGCAAATCGTGTAAACCTAAGACAACACTAATACCCAAGGTGATACTGGAGGACCCACAAACGAAACTCTACTGGGACCAGATGAAGACACGTGCACTCATTTCCAAGTTCATGGGTTTGTGGCCCACAGAGAGAACGTTGCGCAACTGGATAAAATACCAATGGAAGCCAAGCGAAGAAGTGGAACTCCACCTGAGGTCAAAAGGCTTCTTCACAACAATATTCATGAACTTGGAGGACATGGATAGAATCTTTGAGGGGGGGGGCATACTTCCATGCTTCAGCAGGACTGTACATGTGGCCATGGAAGGAAAACTTCTCCCCAGAGAAAGAAACCTTCAAGAATGTACCCGTCTGGCTGAGGCTTTACTCCCTGCCACTAGACTACTGGCTACCCTCCACCTTTGAAGTAATTGGGAATAAACTTGTAAAATATGTGAAGACATCGGAAGCAACCCTAAAAGGGAGATATACCTCCTACGCAAGGATCTGCATAGATACGAATGTTTCAGGGGCACTCCTAGAAGCCATAAGCCTAGAATTTAGGGATGAGGAATGGATACAAAGCATTGAATACGAGAAGATCTCTTTTAGATGTAGAAGATGCCATGAACATGGTCACCTATTTAGAGAATGCCCTCTTAATAAAAAACAAGAAGAGGAAAACACCAAAATACAATATGATGAGGATGATTTTATCGAGCCAAACCGTAGAAATAGAGCAAACAAGAAACCAAGCAAAGCCCCAACGAGTAGCAATCTGGAAGCTAGGACCCGAATGGAAGGGCGGGATAAAACCAACAAAGAGGAAGAAGGAGGAAAGGAAAAGGAAAAGGCCAGAGAAGCTAAGGAACAAACCACATATGAGAACACAAACAACCCAAGCAATAAGATGAAACAAGGGGGTAGTGCAACTCCGATGGATGGAGAAACTAGAGACACAAACACCCCCATGCAAGAGGCAGACATAGATGCGGAAATGATGCTAAGTGATGTAGGAATGGAAGACCATGATCTTAGATATATTGTGGAAAGGGAAGGAATAGATCTCTCGGACATATTGGAACAATGGAAAAGGCAGGGTGTAGACAATGTACCAGTGGAGCAACTAGATCGTATCCAATACCTATTCCTCCTAAGGGAGGAAGCAAAATACAGAGGGCTCAAGCGCATGCACGGGGAGATAGGACACAGGCTCAGAATCAAAACTGGTGAGGGACAACTCCAGCTCTCACCTAAGCAGGCAGGAAGGAATAAAGGTAGGAAATCAAACAACATAGCCCTACAGGAACGGAGAGCTCTGTTGATAAACTCAGGTAAGATCAAAAATGTTTTTCCCCACTCTCCCCCCACATGTTTAAATGAATATTATAACCTGGAATATTAGAGGCCTAAACAACCCACGAAAGTAAAGAATCCTTAAAAACAGATTGAGGAAGGAACAACTGGACCTCTGTATCATCCAAGAGACAAAATGCATTGTAGACAGAATGGAAACAATCAACAAAAAACAATGGAGCAAGTAAAAGACATTGGTTTTCGAAGGACATCAGACGTTAGGCGGTATTCTCACCTTGTGGAACCCACAAGTGATGAATTTACTAGGAGTTGAAGCCACCAGACACACACTTTTGGCTAACATGAAAATCATAGGTAACACAGAGGTGATTCTATGCACTAATGTGTATGGTCCCCAGATGGTGGAAGAAAAGAGAAGAATGCTCCTAGACCTAGAAAACCTAAGAGCCCATTCCAACAACCTCCACTGGATCTTGGAAGGGGACTTCAACATCATCACAACACTTGTGGAAAAAAAAGGAGGCACCAGGAGACTGGATAGAGATGCGGAAGAATTTTCAGCTTTCATTGACACAATGGAGATGGTGGACATCAAAACCAGCAATGGCCAGTTCACATGGAACAACAAACAGATAAAGAAACATCAGATCGCGACGAGGATAAACAGATTCTTGGTGTCGGAGTCCATTATTCGACAAGGTTTAACTTTAGACTACAACATCCTTCTCTGGGGGGGTTCAGACCACTGGCCAGTCCAATTGGAAGTGAAATTCCAAACCACATCGAGGAATAGACCGTTAAGATTCAAGAAATTTTGGATTGACGATCCCACTTTCAAGGAGAATATCATCCAATGGTGGCAGGCACAACAACTGAAGAAAGGGACAAGGATGTTCAATCTTTATAAGAAATGTAGGTACATCAAACATAAACTCAAGGAGTGGAACAAGGAAATCTTTGGAAACATAAACCAAGAAAAGAAAAATATTGAAGACATAATGAAGAAACTCTAGGAAATCTGCATAGACGAGGGCTATAGAGAGGATAGGAAAAAGGAAGAGACCCAAATGACCCAAGAATGGGAATCAAGATGCCAGCAGGAAGAGACTCTATGGCACCAAAAGTTCAGAATCATGTGGCTAAAGGAAGGAGAGCGGAACAAAAAGTTTTTTCATAGAACAACCATTGGTAGAAGAACCCACAACAAAATCCTGAAAATTTGGGATCAGGATGGGATCGAGAGAGAGTCCCACAAGGATATTGAAAACATACTGGTAAACCACTTCTAGGGGATAGCCCAGGAACCCAACCAAGAAAGAATGGAGGCCATACAAAGGATAACTCAACACATCCCCAAGCTAGTTACTGAGGAACAAAATATCAACCTAAACAAACCCATCGCTAATGAGGAAGTTGACCAAGTGGTCCATGAGATGCCCAATGGAAAGGCCCCAGGCCCAGATGGCTTCATGGTGGAATGCATCAACGCCTACTGGGAAGTGGTCAAACATGACATTTATGGGGTGGTGGAAGACTCCAGATGCTTGACCTCCATTCTGAAAGTGCTAAATGCCACAATGATTACTTTAATCCCCAAAGAAAATGAAGCAAGGACCCCAGACCGCTATATACCCATATCTTTATGCAATGTGGTCTACAAGATAATCTCCAAAGTCATAGCCAATAGACTAAAACCTCTCCTACCCACACTGATTTCACAGGAACAGGTGGGTTTTGTAGAAGGGCGACAAATTGTGGACAACATCATCCATGCCCATGAGCTGATACACACACTGAAACTCCAGAGGAGAGGGGGGATGATAATCCAACTTGACCTAGCAAAGGCTTATGAAAAAATTAGATGGCACTATATGGTCAAGATTATGGAAGCTTTTGGCTTTGCGCAACACTAGATCAACTGGATTGTCAGCCTAGTCTCAACGACAAGTTACTCACTTTTAATCAATAGAGCACCAGCCAAACCCTTTTGGCCATCAAGAGGCATCAATCAAGGAGATCTGTTATCACCTTTCCTATTCATTCTGATGATGGAAGGACTTAGTAGAAGAATAAAAAATGCAACCACAATAGGGGAAATAACATGCATCAAACCTTTCGAAAACTACCCTACCTCCACGCACCAACAGTTCATTGATGACACCTTACTCCATGGCACACCCACGATAAAGGAAGCGGAAGCTTATAAAAGAATCTTAGAATAATTTGGGGAAGCCTCGGGCGCGAAGAAAAATCACTCCAAATCCATGATCTACTTCTTCAATATCAACCCAACAATCCAAAGAAACCTGGCAAATATTTTGGGGTTTGAATGAAAAGCGCCCCCAACAAAATACTTGGGAATCTCCCTGGCGGATTGAGCATGCAACATGGAAACCTAGGAAAGAGTGATCAACAAAATATAGGAGAGGGTGAAAAAATAGACTTACAAATCCCTCAACCTAGTGGGGAGACTTATTCTGACCAAAGCGGTTCTGCAAGAAATTCCGACCTATATGATGTCAGTGTTCCCCGCTCCCAAAGGAATACTCCAAAAAATAAGAACCATCCAAAGGGACTTCCTGTGGCATGGAGAGGAAAGCAATAAAAAATGGGCCCTTGTGGCCTGGGAGAAGGTTTGCAAACCCAAATGCAAAGGAGGACTAGGGTTACAAGACCCACAAGTAACCAATGAAGCCTACGGGGCGAAACTCTGGTGGAGATGGGTTAAAGAAAAGGAAACACCATGGACAACCCTCTCAAAGGCCAATTATTCCCTGGACACCAATGACCAGGATATAATACTCTTTATGGGCACAAGGAAGGGATCAACCATCTGGAATCTGGCCTGGAGCAACAAAACCTGGATTCAGAAACACAGCTTTTGGGAAGTGAGGAATGGTAAAACAACCAGATTCTGGGAGGACGTGTGGCAACAAGAACCCATAATGGAAAATATGAATAGGGAGGAACTCCAATAGGAGATGACTACGCAAGGAAAAATCAAAATCCATGACTACTAGAAACAAGGAAATGACCAACGGGGAACCCTAGCGCTCTGCAACAACGAAGTTTTTGATGCACACCCTGACACCAGAGCTCTGCCACTAAAGTCCAAGCTCGGAAGGTGAAAACCTCACGAGGTCACTGCACACTCAGAATGAGTTCATAAGAGGGGGGGAAACCCCCCTCATACAGTGACATCACTGCCAACGACAGGAACAAACTCTGTGCTAAGCGACCTGCCTTTGAGCCACCGGTGCACCTACAAGATCATCTTTTATCCAAGAACAAGGACTCAGAAAAGAAATGGAACTAGAACCCAACACGTCTCATCCAAAAGCTTCCAAAGGATGGGAACTAGGCAAGTGTATACTGCAAATGGACAAACCCCCACACTATCACATCAAATCAACATGGGTAGGGGAGCACACTCAGTTCATGATGGATCATGCATTGATCAACAAATTTTTGGGCCTATGGCTGACCAAACGTGATCTCACACACTGGATTAAGGACTGGTGGAACCCCAAAGGTGATTATGAAGTCCAGCTTAGTTCCAAAGGTTTTTTCATAATAATCCTGTACAACCTCGAAGACAAGGACAAAATCTTTGACAATGGACCGTACTTCTATAACTCAGCGGGACTGTTTCTATGATTTTGGACAGACAAATTCAGCCTGGAGAAGGAGGACTTTACAAGTGCACCAGTGTGGATTCGTTTATACTCATTGCCCCAGGAATTCTGGCTGGAAGAAATACTCATGTTCATCGGAAACACAGTGGGACAATACGTAAATTCTTCGGAGGCTACAAAGATGAGAAAGTACACCTCATACGCCCGCATCTACATCTATATGAACATCTCAAAGGCCCTGCCAGGATATATCACGCTAGAATATCAGGATGATGACTAGAACCAAAAAATCGATTACGAACACATTCCCTTTCGTTGCAGGAAGTTCCACGAGCACGACCACCTATTCAGAGACTGCCCTCTGAATGCTACAACCACCAAGGCTAATGAAAGAAAGCAAAAGGATGGCTTCACGAATGTCACAGGCAGGCAGAAAAATCCACCAAGGAAATAGAACCAGGGCACGATTCCAAAGATCCCAACTAAAAACTCCTATGAAGTTTTGAATTAGTTGCCTAAAGAGGAGGAAATACAGAACCCCCATCAGGCAAAAACGCAGGCGAAGGGAAAAAGCACCGAAGCACCAAACACAACCCAATCAAAATAAACAACCCATGCAACACAAACAGGCATAGACGGAGATACCACCATGCTCATGGATGAAATGGATCTGGTGGACATAGATCTGGAAAAGTTGGAGGAAGCCATTAACCAAAAAGACCTGCAACATATCCTGGTAGATCAGCTCCACAAAGTTCATAAAGTGTTCACCAACTCCACAGCGGGATCTACAGCCAGACTAGGTATTACTGTAGATCCAGGATCAAAACTCAAGAGAGTAACCAAGGAAAACAAAAGAAGGGGATGCAAAACAACCCATCAACTTATTAAAGAGGCAGGGCACCTGATGATCAACTCAGGCCAGATACATAGGTTATCGGAGGGATACCTCCACCCCCCTCCACCTTCCTCATGATGAAGACAATTACTTGGAATATCAGAGGGCTCAATGGTAGATCTAAGTAGAAGATCCTCCGAGAATGTAATAAAGATGAAAACCCAGATGTCCTACTTTTGCAAGAAACTAAGTGTGCAGGGCAAGAAGCTGAAAATATCTTCCAATGAAGTTGGAGAGGTTGCGATTTCTTTCACCAAGATTCAGTGGGAGCCTCCATAGGACTAGCCATTCTCTGGAATCCACACACAGACTCTCTGCAACAACCCTTCTCCATGACCGACACTCTAACGACTTACTTCACAGTCACAGGATCCACTAAGGAAGGATCCATCACAAATGTCTACGGTCCGCAAACTGCCCAAGAAAAGGAGAGCTTCATGCAAATTCTATAGCATGTCAAAACTCTTTTACATACGCCACACTGGATCGTCGGTGGCGACTTCAATATGATCTTGATGCTAGAAGAGAAAACTGGAGGAACAAAATGGCTGGAGCAGGACATCAGTAAGTTCAAAACCCTAATAGAGCAACTAAATATGGTTGATATGGAAACTTGAAATGGAATCTTTACCTGGTCCAATCGAAGAACAGGACACCAGCATGTAGCCTGCAGATTAGATCGCTTTGTTGTAGTTGAAGCCCTTCTTGAGGGCGATCAGGCAATGGAAGCAAACATAATGCCAAAATCAGGGTCAGACCACTGGCCTATTGTCTTCTGCCTGGACCCGAGTATCACCCCCAGACCCAAACCCTTCCTCTTTGAAAAGTTCTGGCTCTCCCATACAAACTTCCACCATCTAGCTCACAACTAGTGGGCCCAAGCGGAAATAGATCATGGTACTCACATGTATAAATTCTAGCAACGCCTCAAGAACTTCAAGCAACAATTGAAGAGATGGAACAAATCCACTTTTGGAAATATCTTCCAAAGGCAGAAGGAGATCGAATGCAAACTCGAAGACCTACAACGAACCTTCATATCAGGAAGTAGAACTCCCAACCTAGAGAAGGAAGAGGAGCAACTACAAGCAGAAATGGAGGTATGCAAAGAGTAAGAAGAAATCCTTTGGAGGCAAAAATCCAGGGTTCAATGGCTTAAAGAGGGGGAGCGAAATACAAAATTCTTTCACAGAGAAATGACACACTGAAGATACATCAATCGTATCACTCAATTGGAGGATGCTCAAGGCATCCCCATAAGAGATCATGACCAAATCGCAGAGGAACTCAACTCTTATTACAAAGATCTCCTCACAGAGACCAATATGAATAGGGAAGAAGCAATCCAGAAAATAACCCAACACATACCCCCGCTGGTTACCCCTGAGTAGAATAGAGCACTGCTAAGGCCAATCACTCAGGCTGAAGTGGACACAACAGTAAAGGAAATGCCCACAGGGGAAGCACCAGGTCCGGATGGCTTCACCACGGACCTTTTCCATCACTGCTAGGACATGATCAAGGAAGACGTATGGCTGGTGGAAGAAGAATCAAGAACCTCTGGACAAGTACTCTCTACACTCAATGCAACGTTCATCACTCTAATCCCCAAGGAGGAGCGTGTCACTCACCCAAAGCAGTTCAGACCAATCTCCCTCTGTAATGTCATATATAAAATAATCACAAAGGTTATTTCCACTCACCTCAAACTGCTCCTACCTTTCATTATCTCCAAAGAGCAAGCCGACTATGTAGAAGGACGACAAATCATGGACAGTGTCATTCTAGCCAATGAGGTGATCCACTCTCTGAAAGCGAGCAAAACACCAGGTATGCTTATTAAACTCAATCTCTCAAAAGCTTTCGATAGATTAAGTTGGCAATACTTGTGATCAGTGCTGGAGTCCTTTGGCTTCGATAAACTCTGGGTCAACTGGATTCTCAAGCTCACCTCCTCAGCCTTTTTTTCCATTCTAATCAACGGGACACCCTCCCAACCCTTCCATTCCACCAGGGGAATTAGACAAGGCGATCCTCTCTCCCCCTTCCTCTTTGTGCTTATGGAAAAAGGGCTAGGTTGCTATCTCAAAGTAGCGGTCCTTGAAGGATCCCTTAAAGGACTGCCCCTTCATAACCTCCACCCGGCGCCCTCGCACAACCAGTTTGTTGATGACACCCTACTTATGAACACCCCTACCATCCGAGAGGCTACAAATATCAACTCAATTCTCTCTGACTTCACAGAAGCCTCGGGCATGCCTTTAAACCTAAACAAATCCAAACTCTACTTTTTCAACACGCCGGCCACGGTTCAGAATCATCTTTCAAGACTTCTAGGCATTTCTAAAATCTCCCTCCCTTCCATTTACCTAGGCATACCCCTCACTGGAGAGCCAGCACGATCCATTTCATGGGACAGCCTGCTCCTATCTATCGCCAACAGGCTGAACAACTGGACCTTTAGACCTCTTAATATTGCTTCCAGACTGGTACTTCTCAATTCAGTCTTGCAAGCACTGCCCACCTACCTCTTCACTACTCTGGCAGTGCCTATTTCGGTCACTCGGGCAATCATGAGCCTCCAACGGAATTTCCCGTGGCATGGACACCAAGAAAATAAAAAGTGGGCACTAGTCGGATGGCAAACTTTGTAAACCTAAAAAGTTTGGAGGACTGGGACTACGTGATCCGGGAAAGCTTAATCAGGTCATGGGGGCCAAAATGTGATGGAGATGGATGCAGCATCCGAAAGAACTTTGGGCGCGAATCTGGAAACTAAAGTATGCCTCAAACACATGGCCTGACCAATTAATTAGATTCAATGAACATATCCAGGGATCCAATATATGGAACACTGCCTGGAAAAATCGCCCTCTTATCCAGAAGCATGCTTTCTGGGAAGTGAGAAATGGGGAAATTGCACTCTTCTGGCAGGACTCATGGAAACAGCTACCCCCTCTTAGTGACTTGGAAAGCATCAATCCTCTCAAACAAAGGTTACATCCGAATATCTTCAGGAAAGTTAAAGACCTATGGAATTCAACTCATAGAAGCCAACCCTGGAGACAGTGGAAAATAGAGTGAACAGAATTATAGCTCATAGATGATATCGACCTTCTACCCTGGAAAGAATGTGCAATGCATCGGAAAATACCAATCAAAGAGGGACCGGACATCCTCCGATGGGGCCACTCTATAACAGGTATTTTCTCAATTACTAAAGCATACTACCATACTACCTACAGGGAAACTACCACAACCAAAGCCCCGAAATAATCTGGAGTAAAATCTAGAAAAGCATTCTTTGGCCCAAAGTATCCATTTTTCTTTGGCTCACAGTTCAAAACTGTATCCTCATGTGGGATAATCTTTTAAGGAAAGGCTTTATAGGTCCCTCCAGATGCACCCTATATCAACAAAGAGAGGAAACCATGGAACATCTCTTCAACAATTTCCACTACAGTCAACAGATCTGGGATTGGGGGGGCCCAAGCCATGAAACACTCCAACAAAAACCAAGGTAGCATCAGGGACATGATCACTAACTGGGAGACGATCTCCTTCCATAACCCAATTCTCCAACGCATATGGTAGCTGCTCCCAGGATTCACCTTATGGGCAATTTGGAAAGAGAGAAACAAGCGAATCTTCCACTCAAAAACTTCCCTTCCCACTATTACGTGGGAGAGGGTTAAGAAGTTAACTCAAGAAATAGTCCATAGTAAACCTTGGCACCACGAAGACTTGCAATGCGTTCCCGAGGAGGAAAACATACTTAGAAGCTAGGACATGCAAATTCGCGTGCAAACTCAGGTGAAGACTAAAGGCAGACGAGCCAACAACCCCACGACATGGACCCCACCTCCATTAGGCTTCATCAAGCTAAACTTCGATGGGGCCTCCAGGGGAAACCCTGGACCAAGAGGTTTCGGCTCCATCCTTTGGAACCACACTGGTGGGATCATTCACTTAGTGACTGGCTTTTTGGGTGAGAATAAAAACAATGTTGCGGAGCTTATAAGCCTTTTCAAAGGCCTCCAAGTTGCCATACAAAACCATTATCATCAAGTCATCATTGAGGGAGACTCTCAAATCATCATCCAACTCATCTCCAAAATCTTGCATGGCGAACATCCTAGGTGAATCTCCCCCAGCTGGAGACTTTCGGGCCTTCTGGAGGATTTTGGAGCCCTCATCCACCCCAATCTCACTTTAATCCCTTCTCATGTCAAACGAGAAGAAAACAAAGTAGCGGATCACCTGGTGAATACTGGAGTTGATACCAAGTCAGAACTCATACATTGGCAAGGCCATCTCTCTGACGATATAGATCTCTCAAGGCGATCCAGATACCTTGCGAACAGAGACTCCTCGGCCCTGGATGGGGTGACACGCGGCGACACCTTGCCACATGGCTCAGCATCAAGCCATAGCTTAAATGTTGTAGGCCGCTCCCCATCCCTTCAACATTTACGATGGTAGCAGGCCATTACAACTGCTATACGGAGGCGGGACTTCTCCCTCGCGCGAACGCACTAGCAGAGCCAGCATTCAATATGAAAAAATTAATAGGGAGCCATGCGATGTCGTCATTCGAAAACTTGAAAGTTGGAGCGCCTAGACAGAGCTGGTTCATTTTCGTTTTGGACCTCCCCGCCGGTTGGGAGCTCTGGTGCAGTTTTCTCTGTATCTCCATTCACCCCTCATCCACAATGACAAGGAAGTGAGGCAGGCCTCGTCAAGGCTCATCCTGGTACACCCACAAAGAGAAGCGACAAAGAAGAAAGAACCTTGAGCGTGCTCTGTCAATGGCGACTTCCATCCTCTGGTAGAGAGAAAGAGCCCACTGCTTGGCACTCCATGCCACTATAGCTGACCTTGTGATAGAGCGTAGCACGCACACCCTTGCAATTGATCCTGGAAGTTGTCTGAAGGGAGGAGATGCAGACGAGTTCCCAACCTGTTATGTCGAAGAAACATAGTGCCCGGAGGATTTCTCGACCACCCTGGAACCTCAAGCTACTGAGCCTGAAACTCAGGTTGGAAGCGGTTTGAAGGGAGAGCCTACAGAAGAATTCCCAATTTGTTATGTAGAAGAAATACCATGGTCGGGTGACTACAACCCCACCCACCATGTTGAGAAGGTAATGAGTGATGATGAGGCTCGGAATAGTGCCTGCGCAGAGATGAGTGTGGATGAGGCCAGAGCAGGGATGAACGTGGATGAGGCCAGAGCAGGGATGAACATGGAAGTGGGGAATGAAGCCTTCGGTGAGGCGGTAAACAATGATTTGCATGGTCCACTCCTCCATGCAAAGCATCTGGATCTTATTTTCTAACTCCGAGGCCACATGGAAGACCAGGAGCACAGAGCCCTCCTCATGGGACAACGTTTAGACCTATTCCTTGATGCGTACTCAATTTCTCTAGCAAAGCGGAAATGTCCAATGTGTGCACAGTCATTTTCCATCCTATGCTAGTTTGTTTTTTTCATCATGTTGTTGTTCAATGTTAACTTGAACTATGGCCATTTGTCCTGGTTTCCTTCAGGCAGGACAGAGGGAAAAACATTTTTTAGCCTATCTTCCTAGACATATTTCACCCCACTATACTGGTTTCCGGAAAAACGRCAGCATTTTTGGTGGCTCAAGACGACAATATCTCTGTGTATTTTTGTCTATGTTTCTCTGTCAACTTAATATAGCAGGTACTATCCCTTTTTTACTTAAAAAAAAAAAAAAAAACAAGGAAATGACCGCGACAGATGGAGGATCTGGGACAATCTCAATCCACAAAATAGAGATTAGATCACAACAATAGTGAAGGAGCTGGAGGAGGAATTGGGGAAAAGGAAAATTGTAGTCTCAGAAGAAGAGGACCAAATAAGATGGGGCGGGAAAACTGGTGGGGAATTCAACTTAAAAGAATCTCACAATTACATCACGACTCAGGACCAAGAAGATCCAGTGCAACAGTGGGGAAATATTTGGGACATCCCCCAGTGGCCAAAAATCAAAATTTTCAAATGGTTAGTACTTCACAACCGAATCCTGACCTGGAAAAACCTAAGGAAAAGGGGTTTCATAGGCCCATCACAATGCCACCTTTGTCAAGAAAAGGAAGAAACAACGAATCACCTCCTCAATGAATGTAATTAAACAACAGAGATCTAGGATTGGGTGGACAGCATCTTTCGCCAGTCCAATAGGACCTAAGGCAACATCAACGCAACCATCAATAACTGGAAGGAGAGTTATAGAAAAAATGAAATGGTGAACCTCTGCTAGAATATCATGTCAGGGATGATCATATGGGAAATATGGAAAGAAAGGAACCATCGCATCTTTAGGAATGAAAACCTTCCAGAAGGGAAACTCAAGGAAGCACTAATCTCACAAATACGAGAAATGGTGCAAAGCCGCAACTACCAGACTGGAAAAGTGCAACTCAGAGGCCAGGACTCTCGAATACTGGAAGTTTTTAACCTAAAAGATGGGCACAACAACACACAGGTAGGGCGGCCATCGCAACTCCAATCAAGAGAGCGCAACTAGACACCACCTCTGGCAGGGTTCCTTAAATTAAATTTTGATGGGGTGGAAAAAGGAAACTCGAGAATGAAAGGGATGGGAGGGGTGTTGAGAGATAGTTGTGGAAACATAATCTGGATGTACACTGGAAGTATGGGAAACTCAACCAACAACACAATGGAATTTGGAGCCCTGGAGCTCGGGCTCAAAATTCTAAGCCACGAAAGGATGACCAACACTATCGTGGAAGGTGACTCCACCTTGGTCATCAACATAGTGAAGAGACTCCAAAATGGCACCAGAGTGGACAAAGTACAGAGACACTGGCTCTTGGCACACTCCCTATAAAAAAATCAAGAGCATCTACAAATGATTAACACAGTGGAGTTGTGTTGGGTACGCTAGTCAGCAAATTTCCAACGAGGGGGTTAGCAAGGACAGACCGGTACTAGATACTACCTGGCTCAACATCCCAGAAGGACAATTCAGAATGGACTGCCTCCAAATAGTGACAAAATAATGTGACATCAACTTGAGCAATGAAGGTCACATCGAGGAGGGCAACAAAAGACCTAGAGGTCGGCACGAAGGACCCAGGCAGAAGATGACTGCCCAACACGCGACCACCAATCACAATGCAGGATCAGATTATACCATAGGTGAGGGTATGACAACAAGGTCATGTCAACAGTAATATTTGAGGGGAAATACCGTGGGAATGTATTGACGACATTTAGTAGGCAGCAAATGACGTAAGGAAAGAGGGTTTGACACAAACTAGTATCAACCCACCACACCAAAGATCAGGTACGAGGAGATTCTCATTAGGTTATCAAGCAAGCAAGGGCAAGGGCCCATACAAGGATAGCGGTGGAATCATCATGATCATACGTACCGCGACAGGGAAAAAGGACAGGAATGTTCACCTCTACGGGCAGACCATGCTTAGAAGGACGAGCCCGCAGCAGGGAAATCTCAATAAGAGAAGAAACAACAGGAATATATGTAAACAGAAGAGTGCAACTGCAGGAACCACCATAGAAACAAGGGCAAGAAACAGGTTGAGAATCCAGCAAAGGAGCTTCCATAGGCTAGACAGGATGGTATAAATGAAGCGAATGCATAGAAAAAGGAACCCCCTAGGGAAGGGAACTCAGAACAATCCCCGATGGGTTTCAAGGATGGAGCAGGCAGCTAGAGACGCGGAGGGAACCTTCCACACCCTGGTTGCACCAAAAGGGAAATCGACCATTAACCATTTGGAAAAGGAAATCAAAAGAAGTCGCAAGGGAAAAACATGGGATGCTCTGACCCAGGAAACAGACTGGGTAACTAACCCAAGAGCCACACAACCCAGGGAAAACCTCTACCACAAAATGGTGGAGATGGCATGGCAAACAAAGATGTTGATTGGTAAGGTGAGCTCGGAAAGGGAGGATGCCAAACGGGATAACAACAAGGAACACACAAAACTATTGAACGAAATCTTGAGACGCCTCAATGGTTTGGAAACCATTACCAGACTGCTAACAGAGGTCGAGAAGGTCCAACAAGCCAAGATTGAGTGGATGGATGCTCAATTCCACCTCTACCTGCACTACGTCCATCGCATGGACATCACGTCGGCCGACGAGAACAAAGTGCCAACACACATTAGAAAGACTCGCACGGTCTCCCAAAAGGAGGAGAACAAGGACCAGGCCAATGAAGGAAAGAGGCATATCATCATCTTGGACTAGTTCTTGGTTAGTCTATTGGCAATCAGTAGGGTCAGTCCTGCGTCTATTTAATCTATGTTTCTCTTTTTATGTCTGTTGTGATTTTTTTGTTAAAAACTGGTTATGGTAGGACTGGGCTGGTTTCCCGCGGTGGAAGTCCAATCATACCCCTTACTCTTTTCAGAAAACGCAACTCAAGAACCTCTGGCTTGGTTTCCTTTTTGGCAAACCCAGGAGTTCCCCTTTTTTGTACTATAATTCCCTAACAGACTCCTAAACTCACTTACAAAAAATAAATAAATTGAAATGTTTATAAACATTTTTTATATTAATTAATATAATAATTTATTTATTTTATTTACATTGTATTTTTTATTTAAAAAATAAAATTATATATATATATATATATATATATATATATATATATATATATATATATATATATATATATATATATATATATATATATATAATATATATAATTTATTTTTTTATATATATATATTTTTATATAAAAATATATATATAATTTTTTATTTTATAATAATAATATAAATAATTTTATATATTAAATTGATTATATAATAAAACCATTCTATATAATAACAAAGTCTCAACACTTAACTTCAAAATATCTCCTTTCAAAATCAAACTCTATATTACATTCATAATTCACAAAATTCTCAATATTTTTGTACTTTCATATTTTCGAAAAACATAATAAGTTATTTTTTATTACATTCATAATTCACAAAATTCTCAATATTTTTGTACTTTCATATTTTTTAAAAATTTGTAAAAAATAAAAATAGATGTTTTGAAAATATATATTTTATAATAATTATCTTTATAAATTTATTTTTTTATTCTTTTTCAAAAAATATTTAAAAAAAAAATTAAAATTATTATTTAATTTATAATTTGTT
>JZKD02S1669191.1:600789-621969 GCA_000966675.3 Picea glauca | reverse complement strand
AGCTCGGTATGCTCCTCTCTCTTGGTAATGTTCTTTACTACTATGCTCTATGCTCTCAATTGGCATAATCTCTTCTATTTGTTCTATTCTATCTTACAATACACAATGAGGGTGTCTATATTCTGTTTCCCTCTCTCATTCTAAACTGTCTAATCTACACATTAAATTATATCTACTTGCATTTACTATTATAAATGCCTTCTACCTACTAAGGAAGAGAGCGGATTGCTCAAGGTCCGTTTACATTTTACAAGTGTGCCTCCACTTGATGGCTTAATTAATGTTTCAAGACATTTTCAAAATTTGTGTTGGGCACTTTTCCAGCTGTCTTTTGCCTCCGCACTGGCTCGCTTGAGATGCTCCTGCATCATACTCCCTCGCTTGAAAATTTTCATGGGCTCCTATCCATGAGCTCATGCATGGTCTGTCCATGCTTCAGGATTTCTGATTCGTTCTCCCAGCTGGCATCTTCAACTGGATGGTCCTTCCATTTGACCAAATACTCAAAGTATTGCTTTCGCCTGGTCTTTTTGCTGACCCTTTTGTCCAGTATGCGCTCCATCTGCGGCTTTTATGCAACTGGCATCTATTTTATCCACTGGACCTATGGTTGTTCATTTCCTGTCCCTGTTTCCTCAGCTTTATATGGGTACAAATATGAGATATTGAATATCGGAGAAATTCTGATCCCATCGGGTAATTCAATCTCGTAAGCATTTGACCCAAATTTATTTAACACCTTACATGGTCCGATTTTCTTCATTTTCAGTTTATTGTATGCTCCTCTCAGGAACCTCTCCTTTATCAAATGTGCCAGAATCAAATCACCAACTTCAAATTGGAGCTGTCTTCTGTGTTGATCTTCTCTGCGCTTATATTCCTGGCTCGAACTCTGCAATTGTTCCTTCACTTGAAATGTCTTTTGGAAATCCGGTAACACCAGAATTGGTTTTTCCATGATCTTCCTCTTCAACAAATTAAAACTCTTCTCAACTTCTTCTATCCAGTGAAAATATTTATGTCTCTTCTTCACTGTATCCATCATCGGTGCACTAATTCCCCTGAAATTCTTGATGAATTTTCGGTAGAAACTAGCCAATCCATGAAAAATTCTCACCTCAAAGATATTCTTTGGTGATGGCCAATTCTTGATCACTTCCACTTTATCTGGATACATCCTCAACTTATAGGTAGAAATAAAAAAACCCAAATAAATGAGCTCTGTCTTCATGAATGAGGATTTCTTCATGTTTATCAACAACTTCTCCTGCTGTAACTTCTGCATCACTATAGCCAAATGTTTCAAATGCTCTGCCACTGTTTTACTGAAAATCAGTATGTCATCCAAATACACAATGACAAATTTTTCGATGAACTCCCTTAGGACTTCGTTCATCAACCTCATGAAAGTACTTGGTGCGTTTGTTAACCCAAACGGCATAAAAAGCCATTCATACAAGCCTTCGTTGGTTTTGAATGTTGTCTTCCATTCGTCACCTTCTCTCATGCAGATTTGATGATAATCACTTTTCAAATCAATCTTTGAAAAATATTTTGCTCCACTCAAGCAATCCATCAGATCATCCATCCTTGGCAATGGAAATTTGTACCTGATGGTTATTTTGTTAATCACCCTGGAGTCAGTACACATCCTCCAACCTCCGTCTTTCTTCGAACTGAGTACTATTGGAACAACACATGGACTCAAGCTTTCCCTGACCAAACCTTTGTCCAACAAATCATGGACTTGTCTTTTGACCTCTTCATTCTCCTGCGGCATCAATCTGTACGCGGCTTTGTTTGGAAAAATGGCTCCTGGTATGAGATCAATATGACTCACACTTCTGATCAGTGGCAACAAATGAGGTATTTCGTCCACTACTATGTCAACGAACCCTTCTAGCGGCTCTTGAATCTCTTCTGGTAAATCATCTATCCTTGTGCTAGTCAAAACAATCTTTGGCTTTCTGACCACAACGAATTGCGGTTCCTCCTTCTTCTTAACCTCTGTAAGAAGTTCCTTCCCACTCATGAGAAGTATAGTGTTACTTACTTCAAGTTTCACCTCCTTATCCTTGATTGGAAGCAACATGTGAGTTCTCCCATTCTTCTCTAGGGTGTATGTGTTCATTCTCCCATTATGAATCACATTCCTGTCATATTGCCATGGTCTACCCAGCATTAGATGACAAACATCCATAGGAATAACATCACATAATCTTATCATTATATCCTCTTATCTTAAATTCAACTAAACATTGTTTAGTGACAGTTACCTGATGTCCTTTTTGTAGCCACGAAACTCTGTATGGGCTTGGATGGTCAATCGTCTCCAGCTCCAGATTTTCTACAATCTCTATTGAAATGATATTATCCGTGCTACCACTGTCCACAATAACCTTGCATACCCTGTCCTTGGTCTTGCAAGCAGTCCGGAAAAGTCTGTTTCTTTGGACTGAACTCTCTACCTCCTTCTCTGATGTCAAAAGAGCTTTTCGCATCATCAACGATCTTCCGCCTTCAGCATCTTCTGCCTCAATATTTCTCCTTTGTGCTTCGGCGATGTGGGTCTCACCTCCTTCTTTCTTTTTGTTTGGACATTCATAAGACTTGTGTCCATTCTTTCCACATGTGAAGCATGTTATTACTCCACCTCTTCCTCTTCCTCTACCTCTAGTACGAGGAAAAATATTATTATCAGCATAATCTNAGCTCGGTATGCTCCTCTCTCTTGGTAATGTTCTTTACTACTATGCTCTATGCTCTCAATTGGCATAATCTCTTCTATTTGTTCTATTCTATCTTACAATACACAATGAGGGTGTCTATATTCTGTTTCCCTCTCTCATTCTAAACTGTCTAATCTACACATTAAATTATATCTACTTGCATTTACTATTATAAATGCCTTCTACCTACTAAGGAAGAGAGCGGATTGCTCAAGGTCCGTTTACATTTTACAAGTGTGCCTCCACTTGATGGCTTAATTAATGTTTCAAGACATTTTCAAAATTTGTGTTGGGCACTTTTCCAGCTGTCTTTTGCCTCCGCACTGGCTCGCTTGAGATGCTCCTGCATCATACTCCCTCGCTTGAAAATTTTCATGGGCTCCTATCCATGAGCTCATGCATGGTCTGTCCATGCTTCAGGATTTCTGATTCGTTCTCCCAGCTGGCATCTTCAACTGGATGGTCCTTCCATTTGACCAAATACTCAAAGTATTGCTTTCGCCTGGTCTTTTTGCTGACCCTTTTGTCCAGTATGCGCTCCATCTGCGGCTTTTATGCAACTGGCATCTATTTTATCCACTGGACCTATGGTTGTTCATTTCCTGTCCCTGTTTCCTCAGCTTTATATGGGTACAAATATGAGATATTGAATATCGGAGAAATTCTGATCCCATCGGGTAATTCAATCTCGTAAGCATTTGACCCAAATTTATTTAACACCTTACATGGTCCGATTTTCTTCATTTTCAGTTTATTGTATGCTCCTCTCAGGAACCTCTCCTTTATCAAATGTGCCAGAATCAAATCACCAACTTCAAATTGGAGCTGTCTTCTGTGTTGATCTTCTCTGCGCTTATATTCCTGGCTCGAACTCTGCAATTGTTCCTTCACTTGAAATGTCTTTTGGAAATCCGGTAACACCAGAATTGGTTTTTCCATGATCTTCCTCTTCAACAAATTAAAACTCTTCTCAACTTCTTCTATCCAGTGAAAATATTTATGTCTCTTCTTCACTGTATCCATCATCGGTGCACTAATTCCCCTGAAATTCTTGATGAATTTTCGGTAGAAACTAGCCAATCCATGAAAAATTCTCACCTCAAAGATATTCTTTGGTGATGGCCAATTCTTGATCACTTCCACTTTATCTGGATACATCCTCAACTTATAGGTAGAAATAAAAAAACCCAAATAAATGAGCTCTGTCTTCATGAATGAGGATTTCTTCATGTTTATCAACAACTTCTCCTGCTGTAACTTCTGCATCACTATAGCCAAATGTTTCAAATGCTCTGCCACTGTTTTACTGAAAATCAGTATGTCATCCAAATACACAATGACAAATTTTTCGATGAACTCCCTTAGGACTTCGTTCATCAACCTCATGAAAGTACTTGGTGCGTTTGTTAACCCAAACGGCATAAAAAGCCATTCATACAAGCCTTCGTTGGTTTTGAATGTTGTCTTCCATTCGTCACCTTCTCTCATGCAGATTTGATGATAATCACTTTTCAAATCAATCTTTGAAAAATATTTTGCTCCACTCAAGCAATCCATCAGATCATCCATCCTTGGCAATGGAAATTTGTACCTGATGGTTATTTTGTTAATCACCCTGGAGTCAGTACACATCCTCCAACCTCCGTCTTTCTTCGAACTGAGTACTATTGGAACAACACATGGACTCAAGCTTTCCCTGACCAAACCTTTGTCCAACAAATCATGGACTTGTCTTTTGACCTCTTCATTCTCCTGCGGCATCAATCTGTACGCGGCTTTGTTTGGAAAAATGGCTCCTGGTATGAGATCAATATGACTCACACTTCTGATCAGTGGCAACAAATGAGGTATTTCGTCCACTACTATGTCAACGAACCCTTCTAGCGGCTCTTGAATCTCTTCTGGTAAATCATCTATCCTTGTGCTAGTCAAAACAATCTTTGGCTTTCTGACCACAACGAATTGCGGTTCCTCCTTCTTCTTAACCTCTGTAAGAAGTTCCTTCCCACTCATGAGAAGTATAGTGTTACTTACTTCAAGTTTCACCTCCTTATCCTTGATTGGAAGCAACATGTGAGTTCTCCCATTCTTCTCTAGGGTGTATGTGTTCATTCTCCCATTATGAATCACATTCTTGTCATATTTCCATGGTCTACCCAGCATTAGATGACAAACATCCATAGGAATAACATCACATAATCTTATCATTATATCCTCTTATCTTAAATTCAACTAAACATTGTTTAGTGACAGTTACCTGATGTCCTTTTTGTAGCCACGAAACTCTGTATGGGCTTGGATGGTCAATCGTCTCCAGCTCCAGATTTTCTACAATCTCTATTGAAATGATATTATCCGTGCTACCACTGTCCACAATAACCTTGCATACCCTGTCCTTGGTCTTGCAAGCAGTCCGGAAAAGTCTGTTTCTTTGGACTGAACTCTCTACCTCCTTCTCTGATGTCAAAAGAGCTTTTCGCATCATCAACGATCTTCCGCCTTCAGCATCTTCTGCCTCAATATTTCTCCTTTGTGCTTCGGCGATGTGGGTCTCACCTCCTTCTTTCTTTTTGTTTGGACATTCATAAGACTTGTGTCCATTCTTTCCACATGTGAAGCATGTTATTACTCCACCTCTTCCTCTTCCTCTACCTCTAGTACGAGGAAAAATATTATTATCAGCATAATCTNCTAAGTGGACTATTCAAATCATGAGAATTATTGGTCAGTTGAGACTAATACTCATGAATATGGGTCATAGATTAATGACTTACACTACACAGTTAATCCCAAAAATAATATCTAAATTTTTCATCATCGCTCTCCCGATGACCTGCCCTGATGTTCAGCCTATAGAATTCTTCAGTGTATTCTTTCACTGTCATCAGCTTCTGTCTCAAGTTTTGAATCCTTCGAAACAGAGTAATCTGGTAATCTCTGAGGATGAATTTCGCTTTCATTTTCACAATCATCCTGTCCCAACTTTTAATCTTTTGCTTGCCTTTGCAGCGTCTGTCAGCTTGTAGTTCATCCCACCACAACGCTGCATGTCCCTTCAATCTTGTGACAACATGTTTGACCTTCTTGTCCTCTTCGACATCTTCATAGTCAAAGTATGTGTCCAGAGCTCTAACCCAGTCTAGAAGCTCCTCTGCATCTAGATTTCCCTCATAAACTGGAATGTCCATTTTCACTCTTGCACCCATTCTTGCAATATCTCTAATCAGGCGTTCGTTTGATGCATCTTTGGCTGCAACTTCTTCCCCTTCATGTTCAGCCTCAATTTCACTTTAAGAATCACTAAGATCCCCAGCACTGACTGTGCGCCTCTGTGATGTCTCCATGTATTCAAGTCTGGTGCGTAAATCATGCATTTCTCTTTATATGGCTGGATCAGGCATCTGCCTACCCCTTCTTCTCGGCATTTCCCTGTCCTCTGGTGGATCGGGTGTTTGCCTATCCCTTCTTCTCGACGGCATGGTGAATTCTCCTTTTCTCTGCTACAGAAAGCAAAGAAACCTTTTATGTGCTTTGATACCAAATGATGCATGCATGCCCTCCCAACCCACAGGTCAGAAGTCCATGTACACAGGATCCTTTCTCTTCCACTGGCTCGAAGAGCTCTTGGAAATGGCTCTCCTATTTCCCTTTCGAGAAATCTTCACCCACAAAAAAACCTCGAGGAATCTCCCTTCGCGCTTCGGGAGATCGGACTTCGCGATTACGCGAATCCTGTGGTCAAGCGTCTTGTCTCTCAATCTCCAAAACCCAAAAAAAATCAACACTTGACCCTTTCCCTCTCTATTTTGGATTTCTCCTTATCACGATTTCGGGGGTTGCGATGTCAAGCAATTTGTCCCTTCAACTCCCGAAACCCGATTTACCAAAACTCGGATGCACTCGCAAGGTTGACCTTTCAACATCCCTTCATTTCGTCAGGACTTCGTACTTCGCGGTTTCATGAATCCTAATGCAAAGGTTTTGGAACTTCAATCTACAAAACCCCGAAATAGAACTTCATGTGTAAATCCAACGGCCCCTATTGGCTTGAATCTACGGTTCTACCTCTCCTAAGCTTAAACCTTTGGGAATACTCACCATAACTCCCCTGCTCCTCCGTGAGATCTGACGGCTCATGGGACTTCACGAATTCTCCACAGAGAATTACGACCATCCGTCTCTTTCCTTCACAAGGACTTCTGCAACTTTTTACCAAGTGGTTTTCCCACGGTACTCAATTGCCTGCGACACAAACTTTCAACGTCTTCTCACTGTTCCAATGCACAAACCTCCCATGCTTCCTTCGATGGCTGTGGAAACTCTATCCCTTATGGGCTTTCTCCAACTCTGAGTCTTGAAGAAGACTCCTGCATGCACTCCTTGTGGCAGACCTTCAAACACTTCCAAGTGTTGAACTTCCTTGACTCTGTGCACACCTACAACAAGAGTCTCTCAATAAATCATTCAGGTCACCAAACCTGAAACTCTACTTGGCCTGTGCACACCTTGCACGGCTCCTGTGCCTAGCTGCACTTCTGAGGGAATGAGAACAAAAGATATCTTATTTGAGTTTTCAGAGACAAACCTCTGAACCCTTTGTCAACGCACTCCTTGCGGAAAATTTAACTGCACCCCTTGCAGGAACTCTTGCTCAGATAGAGAAACAATTGAAACTCATTCCTTTACCCTTTCCTCTCAGATTTCAAACATTCAAAAAGAAATCATTCATACATAGCTTAAAAGAAATTGCATGACAGAAAGAGTAAAACCATGAACATACCATTTAGCATACCCATACAAGAAACAAATACAACGCCATGAATCTGAATTAAAACTTCTTCTATTAACTAAAATCTTTGTACATGGGTGTTTTTCAAACACAGTTTCTCTGTTCCAGCTCTGTATGCTCCTCTCTCTTGGTAATGTTCTTTACTACTATGCTCTATGCTCTCAATTGGCATAATCTCTTCTATCTGTTCTGTTTTATCTTACAATACACAATGAGGGTGTCTATATTTTGTTTCCCTCTCTCATTCTAAACTGTCTAATCTACACATTAAATTCTATCTACTTGCATTTACTATTATAAATGCCTTCTACCTACTAAGGACGAGAGCGGATCGCTCAAGGTCCGTTTACATTTTACAAGTGTGCCTCCACTTGATGGCTTCATTAATGTTTCAAGACATTTTCAAAATTTGTGTTGGGCGCTTTTCCAGCTGTCTTTTGCCTCCGCACTGGCTCGCCTGAGATGCTCTTATATCAGAGAAGGTTATTGTTTCTATTAACCCTAGTTGCATGCATAATTTTATCAATGTTAATTTGGCTAAAAGGTTGTAAGTACCAAGAAAGAATATTCAAAGCACACATGTTCAAGATGAAAATATTCAAATTTTTAAATATTTTAAGATTACCATGGAAAAATATGTGCTACATTCTAATTTTTGTGCCATTGATACGAATGATGTGGATGTTATTCTTGGATATCCTTGGATGGCCACAATTGGTACATTAAATATTAATGTGGAAAATAAGTTTGTAAAACTTTGGTATAAGAAAAATAAAATTACATTGCATGATGTGTCTCTTAAGAAAGAAGGGCCTTCAAGGGCAAGCAAAGAAGTTCTTGCAAAATCTGAAGTTGAATCTAAAGTAGAGGCTACATAAGAAATTACAAAAAAGAACCAATAAGGGAGTCCAAAGAGAGAAGAAGCTAATGAATCACATGTTCAAAAGTCCCAACAAGTAGAACTGAGAGCTAAGGTTGATGTATATATCCATCGACACCACATAGAGAAACAATGGTCATACAAGCAGGGGTGTGAGCATCAACACACGGATTATGGACTAGCATGGAACCAAAAAGGAACCAATCAAGAGGTGCATGGAGAAATACCAATACTAAATGCCACTTAGGCATAGTATAAATGCCACCTTTAATAAATAATGCCTAGTTTGAATGTAATAAATGTAAGAAGACTTACTAGAAGGTTCCTCCTCTAGAATGTTCTTCAGTGGTTGGTAGCACTATATAAATGGGTTTAAACAATATAATGGGGAAGTTTAGAAGTATTTTATTTGGAGCAGTAGCTCATTAGGAGGTTTCCATTGAAGAGAAAAGTGATCAAGAGTGGATCCCTTCCTTAATAGGATCTGTTGTATTGTGTTTCCCTACCCTAAGGGTTTCTATCATAATAAAGTGTATGTTTCCCTATATTTCTCTCTAGATCTTGTTTGTTGATTTTATTTTCATATCTTTGGTACTTAACAAGTGGTATCAGAGAGCTTTCTTCGGCCACAAAAAAGGGATTTATTTTTCTAATTTGCATATTTTTTGAAGAAGAAAAAGAGGGTCGAGACACTCCAAAACATTTATCTAGTTTTCTGTGCAAAATTTGTAGAAACTAGTTGTATATTTGAGTTCCTCTTTCAAAAAAAAAAATTCAAAAAGGAAAAATGATCCAGAATGGAGTTCGAGAAGTGAAGTTAATAGTATTTTAAAATTTTCTAATTTTTCAGGGTTTTCTCTGCCAACGACTATATGATTTTTCTGATTTATGTAGAAATTGGTGCCGAATTTTCCTAAAAATTCTAGACCTGATTTCCTCTTAAAACATTATCCCAATGAAAAAAAAAATCATCCAAATCAGAGCTCCATAAGTGAATATATCATTGATTTAAAATTAACATTTTTTTAGGGGTTTTCGTGATGATGACGAGACTGCGGAGCTCATAACTTTTGATAGGGTGTTTAAATTCAAACCAGTGCCATTGGATAGAGGATTTTACAAGATTTATTTTGGTATATTATATGTGGTTTTTCCAATGGATCTTCTCTCTAAATTCCTAAATGGATTATGATGGAAGATGCAAGCCCTCAAGACAAAAGTTCAACATTTTCAAGCAATCCATTGTGAAGAAAAGGAGAGATATAACATGGATATCATCGACAATCACACCATGGAAGCATTTAATAAAGATGGATATGTTTGGTATTATTTTTAGGTCGAGTGTTAGGATTGGTATATGGAGGGTTATAACATGGAGATCATCGGCCATTGTGTGAGAATGGATTATAATCAAGAAACATATGCTTGGTCTTACTAGGAGGCCGAATGTGGTGATTAATATATGGATAGTTGTCATTTTTGGGATGACAACCACTTCCATATTCTATTTGATGAACTACTCCACCTCATGTAGAGTACATCTTGGAGAGAAGACAAGATCCTTCCATGAATATTATTATTTAATTTTCTTATTATATAGTACTAGTGGATGATTTTTTCATATGTTCTACATATTTGGATCCACATGACTAGTGTCCATCTATGGAGCATCATTTTCAACTCTCTATTGAGTGTCGATATATTCAACATGGAGTTCACATGAGCACTTGGACATGGGACCCAGTTTTATAGTGGGAGTTAGACTACTTCAACATGGCTTCTACATGGGACCTTGGTTCACCAACCTACTTTAACATTTTGGTCCCCACTTATACATGGCACCTTGGTATATGGTTGTACTTCCCCGTCACAAGTGTTGAGGACAACACTTCCTTAAGGGGGATGGAATGTAGTGTAGCTAGGGGAATAATATGGGGTACCTCAAGAGGTACCCAAGGGGAATAATAGTAGATAAGTATTGGTATGTATAAATGCCACTTTTAATAAATAAGGCCTAGTGTGAATGTAATAAATATAAGAGGACTTACTAGAATGTTTCTCTTCTAAAAGGTTCCTCCTAAGAATATTCTTAGGTGGTCAATATCACTATATAAAGGGTTCAAGCAATGTACTGGGGAATTTAAGAAGTATTGTGTCTTGAGTGATAGCTCATTATAAGGAGGTTGTCCCCTCAAAGAGGCAAGTGATCGGGAGTCAATCCCTTCCTTAATAGGATATATTGTACAATGTTTCCCTAACCTAAGGGTTTTTGTTGTAATAAAGTGTGGATTTTCCTATATTGTTGTCTAGATATTGTGTGGTGATTTTATTTGCATATCTAAAGAACTTAACAAAGCTAGGCCAAAACCGGCCAGTAGAGGCATCTTACCATGGATATCGTAATCCTGTAAATATGATTCATCAAATCAAATACCATGGAAAAAACCATGAACTACCAAACCATGGGATCTTAAACCACCATCCCAATAATGACTAGTTCACATGGGATCTTAAACCATGGGCTACCAAACCATGGAATCTTAACTAACTTACAAATTTTTTTTTATTAATCCCAATAAAAAAAACACATAAAAATAAATAATATCACAAAATTAAAAAAACACACAAAAAATAGTATCATTAAAATAAAAAATATCATATATGCTCACATATATTTAAAATAGTTTATAATATAATTATTATAATATTTAAACAAGTTTCATAAAGTCAATTATTAATCTAATTATAATACTATCTAGTCAAAAGAACATAAAAAAAAAAAATAATATCACAAAATTAAAAAGTACATAGAAAATAGTATCAATAAAATAAAAAAATATCATAGATGCTCACATATATTATGTCATTTATTTTTTATCAATTAAGTAGTGTATATTAATAGAATATGAAAGAATAAAAATTTATATGAAAGAATTAAGTAGTGTATATTATTAGAACAGAAATGATGAGAACATGTATCATGGAACACAATTTTTGATAAGTGTAGGATTTACTTGTTCGCCACTTGTTGTGTATTGATAGACTATGTTACCTAGAAAACGTTCTATAATTCATCATTATTATGATATATAGTGAATGTTGTATATAGTTTGAGTGGGTTTAATGATTAATAACAAGTGTTTTTTCTTAAGAGATTATATTTTATTAATTAATATGATAATTAATTTAATCAATTAAGATGTTTATAAACATTTTATTTATTAATTAATAATGTAGTTAATTTGATGTATTTATTTCTGGATGGGGTGACACGTAGAGCATCTTTGTCACTCGGCTTAGCACTAAACCAGAGCTTAAATGTTGTAGGCCGCTCCCCATCCCTTCAATATTAAAGATGGTAGCATGCCATTATAGCAGACTTACGGACGTGGGATTTCTCCCTCGAGTGAAAGAGCCGGCACTGCCAGCATTCAATATGGTAGAGTTAAGGAGGGGCCATGTGATGTCATCCCACGAAGATATGAAAGCAAGGAAGCCTGGACATAGTTGGTTCATTCTTGTTCTGAACCTCCTTGCCGACTGTGAGCTCTGGTGTAATCTCATCTGTATTTCGCTGACTCTAGAGGTGCCTTCTATTCACTCCTCCTCCGCAATCCCAAGGGAGCGAGGCAAGCCTTGTCGTGGTTCAGCTTGGCACATCCACACTGCGCATCGACAGAGAAGGCATCATTTTGAGCATGCACTCACAATGGCAAATTATGTCCTTTGGCAGAGAGCTAGAGTCGCCCGCATGGCACTCTATGCCACTGTAACTGAGCCTGCAATGGAGAGGAGAGCTCATACCCCTCTAGCTCTTAACAATTGGAAGCCCACAGGCAGGAAGCGAGAAGAAATTCTTGCAACTGAGCCTGAAACACAAGCTGGAAGCTGTCTGAGGGAAGAGCCTAAAGAAGAGTTCCCAATTTTCTACGTAGAAGAAACACCATGCCCGAATGATATGGTGACCACCCTGGAACCTCCAGCAACAGAAAAGAAAAGGGGGAGGCTCTGTGAGGACATCCCAACCTGTTACGTCGAGGAGGTGACATACGAGGATGAGGTCTCGAAAGGCACCAATGCAGTAATTATGCATCACGCAGACATTGCAGCCATGGACGAGGTCGAGGCTAGAACTGAAGTGGGGAAAGACACCTTAGGTGAGGCAATAACCAGTGAATTTCATGCTCCACTCCTCCGCGCAGCACATCTGGATCTCGTGTTCAAAATCCGAGGCCAAATGGCAGACCAGGAGCATAGAGCCTTCCTCATGGGACAACGCTTGGACTTGCTCCTTGACGCTTACTCCAATGCTCCAGCAAAGTGAAAATGTCCAACGCGTGCACAGGCGTTTGTCATTCAGGCCAAATTTGCATGTTAGGAGGACAAGGGAGACATGTCACTGGGTATTTGAGCTTTTCTTTTTAGTTTGGTCTTACATCATGCTGTTGTTCAGAGTTAAGACAATCTATTTCCATCTGTCCTAGTTTCTTTCGGGCAAGACAGACGGCGAAACAATATTTTAGCCTATTTTCCTATACATGCTATACTTGCCCCAAAATGTGCTGGTTTCCGGTAAAATGGCAACATATTTGGTGGTGCAGTAACCCTATATCTCTATGTATTTTTGTCTTTGTATTTTTGCCAATATAATATAGCAAGTAACACCCTTTTTTTACTAAAAAAAATAAAAATTTGATGTATTTATATTATATTTTTTTATCCAATTTAATAAATTTAAATGTTTATAAATATTTTATTTATTAATTAATTTGATGTATTTATATTATATTTTTTATCCAATTTAATAAATTAAAATGTTTATAAATATTTTATTTATTAATTGATATGATAATTAATTTGATGTATTTACATTATATATATATATTTTTATCCAAAACATAAATTAATATGATAGTTAATTTAATGTATTTATATTATATTTTTTATCCAATTTAATAAATTAAAATGTTTATATACATTTTATTTATTAATTGATATAATAGTTAATTTGATGTATTTACATTATATTTTTTTTATCCAAAATATATGTATAAAAGTATGTTTTAATAAAATTTTAGTTTATAATAATAATCTTTTTTTTTAAATCATAAATATCATTTATTAATTGATATAATAGTTAATTTGATGTATTTACATTATATTTTTTTTATCCAAAATATATGTATAAAAGTATGTTTTAATAAAATTTTAGTTTATAATAATATATATTTTTTTTAAATCATAAATATCATGGAAAAATTCAACTCTCTCATTCAATTAAATAAATTGAAATGTTTGAAGAAGAATTGAGCTCTCGACAGCAAGCTAGGGTTTGATAATCGCAGATACAAAGGAGCACAACATGGTTACCAAAGGGGGCGGCAATGGAATCCCCTCTTACAAGCATGTAGTGGTGGACAGGGGAAAAGGCCCACACGATGGTGGTTTCAAGGAACCAGTGACGAGTGCATCGGGATCAGGACCGGAAAAGAATCAGGAAAGCAACCATGAAGAAATGGATCGCATGGGGGAAGAAGTCAAAGAAACCCAAAATGATACGCAGAAACCAGCAAACCCCAATGGGGTAGAATGGTGCAACCCATGTAAACCTAAGACAACACTGATACCCAAGGTGATACTGGAGGACCCACAAACGCAACTCTACTGGGACCAGATGAAGACACATGCACTCATTTCCAAGTTCATGGGTTTGTGGCCCACAGAGAGAACGTTGTGCAACTGGATAAAATACCAATGGAATCCAAGCAGAGAAGTGGAACTCCACCTCGGGTCGAAAGGCTTCTTCACAATAGTATTCATGAACTTGGATGACATGGATAGAATATTTGAGGGGGGGGCATACTTCCACACTTCAACAGGACTGTACATGTGGCCATGGAAGGAAAACTTCTCCCCAGAGAAAGAAACCTTCAAGAATGTACCCGTCTGGCTGAGGATTTACTCCCTGCCACTAGACTACTGGCTACCCTCCACCTTCGAATCAATCGGGAAAAAACTTGGAAAATATGTGAAGACATCGGAAGAAACCCTAAAAGAGAGATATACCTCCTACGCAAGGATCTGCATAGATATGGATGTTTCAAGGGCTCCTAGAAGCTATAAGCCTGGAATTCAGGGATGAGGAATGGATACAAAGCATTGACTACGAGTAGATCCATTTTAGATGCAGAAGATGCCATGAACATAGTCACCTATTCAGAGAATTCCCTCTCAATAAAAAATAATAAGAGGAGAACACCAAAATACAAGATGATGAGGATGATTTTATCAAGCCAAACCATAAAAATAGAGCAAACAAGAAACCAAGCAAAGCCCCAATGGGAAACAATCCGGAAGCTAGGACCCAAACGGAAGGGTGGGATAAAACCAACAAAGGGGAAGAAGGAGGAAAGGAAAAGAGAAAAGCCATAGAAGCTAAGGAACAAACCACATATGAGAACACAAACAACCCAAGAAATAAGATGGAACAGGGGGGTAGCGCAACTCCTATGGACTGAGAAACTAGAGACACCAACACCCCCATGCAGGAGGAAGAAAGAGATGTGGAAATGATGACAAGTGAGGTAGGAACGGAAGACCCTGATCTCAGAGATATTGTGGAAAGGGAAAGAATAGATATCTCGGACATACTGGAATAATGGAAAAGGCAGGGCGTAGACAATGTACCATTGGAGCAACTAGATCATATTCAATACCTATTCCTCCTAAGGGAGGAAGAAAAATCCATAGGGCTCAAGCACATGCACGGGGATATAGGACACCTCGGAATCAAAACTTGCGAGGGACAGCTCCAAATCTCACCCAAGCAGGTGAGAAGGAAGAAAGGTAGGAAATCAAACAATGTGTCACTATAAGAACTAGGAGTTCTGCTGATAAACTCAGGTAAGATAAAAAATCTCTTTCCCCACTCACCCCCACATGTTTAAATGAAGATTATAAACTCGAATATTAGAGGCCTAAACAACCCATGAAAGAAAAGAATCCTTAAAAATAGACTGAGGAAGGAACAACTGGAGCTCTGTTTCATCCAAGAGACAAAATGCACTATAGATAGAATGGAAACAATCAACAAAAAACAATGGAGCAAGTACAAGACATTGGTTGTCGAAGGAAATAAGACAACAGGTAGTATTCTCACCTTGTGGAACCCACAAGTGATGAATTTATTAGCAGTTGAAGCCACCATACACACACTTTCGGCTAACATGAAAATCATAGGTAGCATAGAGGTGATTCTATGCACTAATGTGTATGGTCTCCAGATGGTGGAAGAAAATAGAAGAATTATCCTAGACCTAGAAAACCTAAGATCCTGTTTCAACAACCTCCATTGGATCTTGGCAGGGGACTTCAACATCATCATGACACTTGCGGAAAAAAAGGAGGCACCAAGAGACTGGATAGAGATGCGGAAGAATTTTCAGCGTTCATTGACACAATGGAGATGGTGGACATCAAAACCATTAATGGCTAGTTCACATGGAACAACAAACAGATAAAGAAGCATCAGATCGAGACGAGGCTAGACAGATTCTTGGTGTCGAAGTCCATTATTCTAAAAGGTTTAACTTTAAACTGTAGCATCCTTCCTTGGCAGGGTTCATACCACTGGCTAGTCCAATTGGAAGCGTAATTCCAAACCACACCGAGGAATAGACCGTTCAGATTCGAGAAATTTTGGATTGACCATCCCACTTTCAAAGAGAATATCAACCAATGGTGGAGGGTACAACAACCGGAGCAAGGGACAAGTATTTTCAATCTTTATAAGAAATGCAGGTACATCAAACATAAACTCAAGGAGTGGAACAAGGAAATCTTTGGAAACATAAACCAAGAAAAGAAAAATATTAAAGATAGAATGAAGAAACTCCAGGAAATCTGCATAGATGAGGGCTATACAGAGGATATGAATAAGGAAGAGACCCAAATGACCCAAGAATGGGAAGCATGATTCCAGCAGGAAGAGACTCTATGGTGCCAAAAGTCCAAAATCAAGTGGCTAAAGGAAGGAGAGCGAAACACAAAGTTTTTTCATAGAACAACCATTGCTAGAAGAACCCACAACAAAATCCTGAAAATTTGGGATCAAGATGGGATCAAGAGAGTCCCACAAGGAAATTGAAAACATATTGGTAAACAACTTCCATGGGATAGCCAAGGAACCCAACCAAGACAGAACGGATACCATACAAAGGATAACTCAACACATTCCCAAACTAGTTACTGAGGAACAAAATATCAACGTAAACAAACCCATTGCTAAGGAGGAGGTTGACCAAGTGGTCCAGGAGATGCCAAATGGAAAGGCCCCAGTCCCAAATGGCTTTATGGTGGAATTCTTCAAAGTCTGTTGGGAAGTGGTCAAACATGACGTTTATGGGGTGGTGGAAGACTCCAAACGCTCGACCTCCATTCTGAAAGCGCTAAATGCCACAATGATTACTTTAACCCCCAAAGAAAATTAAGCAAGGACCCCAGACTGCTATAGACCCATAGCTTTATGCAATGTGGTCTACAAGATAATCTCCAAATTCATAGCCAATAGACTAAAACCTCTCCTACCCATGTTGATTTCACAGGAATGGGCGGGTTTTGTAGAAGGGCGACAAATTGTGGACAACATCATCCATGCCCATGAGATGATACACACATTGAAACTCCAGAGGAGAGGGGGGATGATAATCCAACTTGACCTAGCAAAGGCTTATGACAAAATTAGCTGGCACTATATGGTAAAGACTCTAGAAGATTTCGGCTTTGCGCAACACTGGATCAACTAGATTGTCAACCTAGTCTCAATGACAAGTTACTCGCTTTTAATCAATGGAGCACCAGCCAAACCCTTCTGGCCGTCAAGAGGAATCAGGCAAGGAGATCCATTATCACCTTTCTTGTTCATTCTGATGACATAAGGACTCAGTAGAAGCATAAAAAACGCAACCACAATAGGGGAAATAAAAAGCATCAAACCTTTCAAAAACTGCCCTACCTCCACACACCAACAGTTCGTTGATGACACCTTACTCCATGGCACACCCACGGAAAAGGAAGAGAAAGATTATAAAATAATCTTAGAATAATTTTGGGAAGCCTCGGGCGCAAAGATCAATCACTCCAAATCCATGATCTACTTCTTCAATACCAACCTAGCAATCCAAAGAAACCTAGCAAATATTTTGGGGTTTGAGCACAAAATGCTCCCAGCGAAATACTTGGGAATCCCCTTGATAGACATAGCATGCAACATGGAAACCTAGGAATGAGTGATCAACAAACTACAAGAGAGGATGAAAAACTGGACTTACAGATCCCTCAACATAGCGGGGAGACTTATTCTGACCAAAGCGGTTCTGCAAGCAATTCCGACCTATATGATGTCAGTGTTCCCCGCTCCCAAAGGAATACTCCAAAAAATAAGAACCATCCAAAGGGACTTCCTATGGATGGAGCAGAAATTAAGAAAAAATGGGTCCTTGTGGCATGGGAGCAGGTTTTCAAACCCAAATTCAAAGGAGGACTGGTGTTACAAGACCCAGAGGTCACCAATGAAGCCTATGGGGAAAAACTTTGGTGGAGATGGGTTAAAGAAAAGGAAACACCGTGGAAAACCCTCTCGAAGGCCAAGTATGCCCCAAACATCAATGTCCATGATAAAATTCGCTTTATGGGCACAAGGGAGGGATCAACCATATGGAATCTGACCTGGAGCAACAAAACCTGGATTCAGAAACACAGCTTCTAGGAAGTGAGGAATGGTAAAACAACCAGATTCTGTGAGGACGCGTGGCAACAAGAACCCATAATGGAAAATCTGAATAGGGAGGAACTCCAATAGGAGATGACCATGCAAGGAAAAATCAAAATCAATGACTATTGGAAACAAGGAAATGACTGGGACAGATGGAGGATCTTTGACAATCTCAATCCACAAAATAGAGATCAAATGGCAACAATAGTGAAGGAGGTGGAGGAGGAATTGGGGAAAAGGAAAATTGCAGTCTCAGAAGAAAAGGACCAAATAAGATGGGGTAGGAAAAATGGTGTGGAATTCAACTTAAAAGAAGCCCGCAATTACATCACGGCTCAGGACCAAGAAGATCCACTGCAATAGTTGGGAAGATTTCAGACAGCCCCTAATGCACAAAAATCAAAATTTTCAAATGGTTAGTACTTCACAACCGAATCCTGACCTGGGAAAACCTAAGGAAAAGGGGTTTCATAAGCCCATCACAATGCCACCTCTGTCAAGGAAAGGAATAAACAACGAATCGCCTCCTCGATGACTGTAATTACATAGAAGAGATATGGGATTGGGCGACAAGCATCTTTCGCCAGTCCAATAGGACCCGAGGCAACATCAACACAACCATCAATAACTGGAAGGAGAGTTACAGCAAAAATGGAATGGTCAACCTTTGCTAGAATCTCATTCCAAGGATGATCATATGGGAAATATGGAAAGAAAGGAACCGATGCATATTCAGGAATGAAAACCTTCCGGAGGGGAAACTCAAGGAAGAAATAATCTCACAAATACGAGAAATGGTGCAGAGCCGCAATTGTCAGACTGGAAAAGTGAAACTCATAGGCCAGAACTCTCGAATCTTGGAAGTTTTTCAACTAAAAGACGAGTGCAACAACACACAGGTAGGGAGGCCACCACAACTCCAATCACGAGAGCGCAACTGAACACCACCTCCGGCAGGGTTCCTTAAATTAAATTTTGATGGGGCGGCAAAAGGAAACCTTGGAATGATAGGGATGGGAGGGGTGATCAGAGATAGTTGCGGAAACATAATCCGGTTGTACACTGGGAGTGTCGGAAACTCAACTAGCAACGCAGAATAATTTGGATCCCTGGAGATCGGACTCGAAATTCTAAGCCGCGAAAGGATGACCAATACTATTGTGGAAGGTGACTCCACCTTGGTCATCAACACGGTGAAGAGACTCCAAAATGGCACAAGAGTGGAAAAAGTACAGAGACATTAGCGCTTGGCACACTCCCTACAAAAAATTTAGGAGCATCTGCAAATGATTAACATAGTGGAGTTGTGTTGGGTACGCAAGTCAGAAAATGGCCTGGTAGACAGAATTTCCAATGAGGGGGTTAGCAAGGATGGACCGGTACTAGATACTACCTAGTTCAACATACCGGAAGGACAATTCAAAATGGACTGCCTCCAAATAGAAAAAAAAGAATGTGACAACAACTTGAGCAAGGAAGGTCACATCAAGGAGGGCAACGAAAGACCCAAAGGTCGACATGAAGGACCCAGGCAGGAGATGACTGCCCAACATGTGACCACCAATCATAATGCAGGATCAGATTATACAAGAGGCAAGGATATGTCAACAAGGTTGTGGCAACAGTAAGATTTGTGGGGAAAGACTGTGGGAAAGTATCGACAACATTCAGAAGGCAACGAATGACATAAGGAAAGAGGGTTTGAGACAAACCAATATTGACCCACCATGCCAAAGATCAGGTACATGGATATGCTCATTAGGATATCAAGTGAGAAAGGGCAAGGGCCCTTACAGGGATAGTGGTGGAGTCAACATGATCATACGTACCACAATGGGAAAAAAGGACATGAAGGTTCATCTCTATGGAAGAACATGCTTAGAAAGACGAGCCTGCAACAGGAAAATCTTAATAAGAGAAGAAACAACAAGAATAGATGTAAAACGAAGACTGCAACTGTAGGAACCACCATAGACACAAGGGCAGGAAACAGATTGAGAATCCAGCAAAGGAGCTTCCATAGGCTAGACAGGATGGTACAAATGAAGAAAACACACAACAAAAGGAACCGCCTGGGGAAGGTAACTCAGAACAATTCTCGATGGGTTTCAAGGATGGAGCAGGCGGCTAGAGACGCAGAGGGCACCTTCCACACCCTGGTTGCACCAAAAGGGAAAGTGACCATTAACCATCTAGAAAAGGAAATCAAAAGAAGTCGCAGGGGAAAAAAATGGAATGCTCCAACCCAGGAAACAGACTGGGTAACTGACCCATGAGCCATGCAACCCAGGGAAACCCTCTACCACAAAATGGTGGAGATGGCGTGGAAAACACAGATGTTGATTGGGAAGGTGAGCTCAGAAAGGGAGGACGCCAAATGGGAGAAAAATAAGGAACACACGAAACTGTTGAATGAAATCTTGAGATACCTCTGTGGTTTGGAAACCATTACCAGACTGCTAACTGAGGTCAAGAAGGTCCAGCAAGCCAAGATTGAGCGGATGGTTGCTCAATTCCACCTCTACCTGTGCTACGTCCATCACATGGACATCATGCCGGACGACAGGAACAGAGCACCAACACACATCAGAAAGACTCACATGGTCTCCCAAAAGGAGGAGAACAAGGACCAGATCGATGAAGGAAAGAGGCATATCATCATCATGGACTAGCGCCTGGTTAGTCTATGTTGGTTGTGGAGCCTGATTATCTTCCTAATTTAGAGGTCCTTGCTTTCAGTGGTGTTTATATCCCATGAAGTATTCACACCCCAGAAGTATGTACACTCTTCTATGCGGGGGAGTGCAGAGGGGCGGTACCCCCTCTGTGGGGTTCGGAGGGGGCTATCCCCCTGATTGGGGGGTTTGGGGGCGAAGTCCCCGAAGGAAAAATTGCCTTATAAATGTATATTGTAATTTCATTGTAAATGTATATTGTAATTTCATTGTAAATATGGACTGTTCATTATAAGGTCACAGATCTGACGGTAGAGATTATGTTAGGGTTTTTT
>JZKD02S1669191.1:554641-565598 GCA_000966675.3 Picea glauca | reverse complement strand
TATCCCTAGATATCGGGGATAACAAGTACCATATGGATATGGTAAGGAGGTCAAATGGTAAGCTTTCACTCAATTGGAAAGATAGAAATTGTAGTTGGAATTTGGATCACTCTTGATGAATAAGCTTAGAGATGAAGACTTATGAGAAATAACATCTACAACTAGATGAGAAAAAGGTATGCCTTCCTAGAAATTTAGTTATACATTCATCTTCTTTACTTATTCAGAAATATCCACATTGAAGTTTGTTTCCTTTGAATTCTAGATATATAATTAGTTTTTAGAGTTTTAGAAGAATTTTTCTTAAAATTCAATCAAGCCTTTGGAGACTAATAAACCTTTTGTAAAATCCCCATAGTGTAAGAGTGTCAATAAAATTCCTTGGAAAAATAAATTTATGAGCTTTTTATGCAAAATTTCTTTGAATTCTAAATATATAATTAGTTTTTTAGAGTTTTAGAAAAAATGATTCTAAATATATAATTAGTTTTTTTAGAAAAATTGTTCATAAAATTCAATCAAGCCTTTGGAGACTAATAAAACCTTTGTAAAATCCCCATAATGTAAGAGTGTCCATAAAATTCCTTGGAATTGTTTTTTATGGGTTTTTGTATGCAAACAAGGGTGATAACACCTTATAGAAAGAACATTAGTGAGAAATCAGAGGCGATTACACTTCATAGAAGGAACAATAGAAATAAATTTCACTGTATGTAAGGGGACCCGCAAGCACATTCTAAATTGGTTATTTTTAGCTAAAACTTTAATAAAATATGTGCTCTTTCATGAAATTTTGTCAAACGTTTTCTAGGTTTTTGGGAGATGGGTTTTACTTCTATGCTTCACCTTTTAATAGTGATTTAAGTGAATTTAAACCTTCTTAATAATGTTAAAATAAATATGATATATTTTGAGATGAATTGAAACCCTATTATTGTAATTACTGGGTCTTAGCCTTGTTCATAGTTTAGAAGTCTAATTTGTTTTTAGGTATCATTTTTTTTTGTAGATGTAATATAGTTGGGTTTCATAAATAACTATGAATGTATAAAAGATAAACTTATTCATATTGTAATTATCAATGAAAACCCCTTGTTATACTTGATGACGAGCTTGCATGTCTATGTTGAGAAGGATATGAATTGGTTAAAATCCTAGTGAAAGTAGGAGGTCTTTAAGAGTGAACCTTAAGCTATTTCAATAACATAATAGGAAACATGTTCTTATGACTTGTGTTTTTATGATATTTTCTTATTTGTTTTATCATAATTTTATGAGTTGAAATATTTCGCTTGAATTCCAACCTAGGGGAAACATCTCATTCTAAAATTGTTGTCTTCATTTAGCTAAGACATCTTTGGTTACTATTGAGTTAGCAAGTTTACATGGAGATGGATTCATAGGAATACATTTAATATTGGCCCCTCATAATGGTGATAATCTAGTGCATGACTGTATGTGCATGTATTTGAACTAGATATAATATGAATGCGAAATTATTTATGTAGGAAGGGTTGAATGTGAAATCATTTATGTAGGAAGGGTTGTTGAGATCAAAGAATTACATTGGAGAGTTGAAATTAAGAATTTCTAGAGTAGGGTTGTCTCTTATGATTACATCATAGTTAAATAATATTCTTATACTTCATATGATAGGAATCTAATTAATACCTTGTTGATGTGAGTCATAATCCATTTGGAACACTTTATTCCAACTCAACAACACTTAGTGATTTTATAGTCTTCTCCTTTAGTTCCTCAAAACGACATTATGCTACTTTACTGTACTATAATGTGTCCCTTTAATGCACTCTATGATTAGTGCAAATATAAAAATCAAAATTTAGACGAGCTTTCTATAAAAAATCACAATGCAATGAAAATGATCACCTTAGAGACATTATGTGACATGGACTAATCCAAACTCGCTTTTATCTTCTCAAGGTCTATGCACAAACCTTCTTTTGACATAATCAATCCCAATTATACCAATGCATCCCTTAAGAGCATGCACTTATTCAATTTTATGCACAAATATCCCTTCCTAAATTCTTCAAATAACATATTCAAATGGTGTAGGCATGTTTTTCTAGTCTTACATAAACTTAGAATAACATACATGTAAATAACTACAAAATTCCCAAGTCCCCGAGGTGTAGGACAGTCGGTGACAGAGTGTGTTGTTAAGCCACTCCGTGATGTTAAAGTCACCGGTTCAAAACCTGCGGGGACAAAAAATCCAACCATGTTAAGGGTTGGTGTGGCTCAGGTCGGGTGCAATCCCCGGGTGATTTTGACATCTTAGATGCCCCTGAGTCGCGGTTTCTCAAGCCACAAGTTAATCGCGTAGCCAACAGGTCCCGCACAAATTAACAAACAAAAAAAAAAAACTACAAAATTCCCAATGTATCACCTCACTTATATCATCAGTCTTATGAAGGCAATGAGTGTAATGGTAATCCAAATGAAATAACCAACCACTTGCAGAATTCATCCTTGGTCTTGGATGCGATCTTCCATTTGTCTTTGTCTCTAATCTAAATGTTTTGATATTCACTCTTTAGGTATACCTGGAAAAATTATTTAGTACTAGTCAAATTATCCATCAAGTTCTCCATTATTAGCCATTGGAAACTCTATTAGATCATGATTTTGTTTATTGTTCTAGAGTATATACACATATTCTATGATCCATCCTTCTTTGACATGATTAGCATTGGTTCATAGTTTCTCTTATCAACCTTTTCAATGAAAACTCACTAATTACCTTCCTAGTTAATTTCATGATCTCTATTGAACTTATTTTGTTCCCAACCTAGTTTGACAACGTCAATCTCAAAATCAAATCCATTTGATGAATTTTTTTCCTCTTCGATGGAAATCAATCCAGTAAATCCTCTCACACTATCTCTCTATCCCAACAAATTTCTTAGTTTGTAAGAAACCTTCAAATCTACATGCTTCTCCACTTTCTTCACCAACAAGAAATAACATTCCTTTATTTTTTAGACCATACTTAGAAACTTCTTCATTGACAAGTAGAAAAAATTATTTTCACCATACATTGTCAACTCTTCACCCTCCACAAGAATAACTAAAATCTCTTATTGTCCTTTCAGAAGTGAAAGTTGATGTGTTATTTTCACCATTGTAATTTACACTGCTATCATAATTACATAGAATTCCCAAAAACAAATGGAAAGAAACCATGGGTATGACATTGCATAGATTCTTAACACTCTACCATGCACTACTTTATCACCATAACTTGTATCCAAAACGTGTACCACTGGGAATGCTTATGATATGTCAAATTCAACTTTTTTAACCATTTCTACAACTACCATGTTTTTATTTTTATTTTACCACTATCTCTAATCACTTTCTAATACTTCCCTCCTACCTTGTACTTTGTTCCATATATACACTTTCTTGACAAATGCTCCTGTGACAAATGCTCTTTCACAGGAGCATGATGTGCTTCATCAATGTTTCCATACTTTGTCTTAATGTCAAATTTTCACCTTGTTTTGTTGCTACTACAACTTATGATCATTTTTAACAATGTTGTGAGATTAAAAAAACACAAATTTGATGTTTTGAGTTTTTTTTTTTTTAAACCATAAAAATTAACATCATGTTGAATTTTCATTTTTATTAATATTTTTTTAAAACATAATATTTTATATGTTTTGAATATTTTAAGGTTGATTTTAAAAATATAGCATCTAAGTTTTTTAAGATCCTCATTGTATGAAACTTGTAACAAATCAATGGATATAAAATTCAAATTAAAATCTCCATGCACATGGAACCTTAAAAATGGAAAAGTTTGATATATATTGTATTTTTAAAGGTTATCATTTAAACGAAGGTTAAAAATAGATAATTTCAAAATACTTCTAATCAAATAAATAATATTTAAAACTAATTATAAAGAGAGAGAAGATGTTGGTAGATCCCCATTGTGGGCTTCCAACCCGGCCCCATAAGAGGTGTGGAGCATGTTGCTAGCTCTATTAAAATTTTGTTAACATGTAAGATAGAAATTTTGTTGTTGTTTATATTAGCAATCTCAAGGTACATGTTATAACACTCGTTGTAAGGCCAACTAAGAGTCCCCTTAAGACAAGGGCATTTATAAGTTTCAAACCCATAAAAGACCCTTGCTACAAGCTTGTTAATAGGGTATGTTGTTGCATATCTATTGTTATTAGTTTGTATTGCTTCAAAATCAAGTCATAACCACCATCGACTCAAGCGAAGATGGCATAAAGACATTCGGTTTTGTCTAAACTATTGGGGAATCATGGAAGAAACCATTTTGCAGAAAAAAGATACTATTAAAAAAAACATTAAATTAAAATTTAAAGAGAAAATGTGGTGTGATAAAGAGTTAGAGGAAAAAAGAAAATTAAGGTATTATAAAGATGTACTCAACCCTAATCTAGAAGATCAAAATTATCTATCTGTTTTTCCAAGTGTAAAGAAAAAAATAAGCATTTCTAAGATAAGAACAAATTCTCATGAGCTCCATAGTGAAACTGGGTGTTGGTCAATTCCTAAAACGCCATGGGATGAAAGAGTGTGTCACCTTTTTGACACTAAGAAGGTTGAAGATGAAAAGATCTTTCTCTTAGATTGCCCAACATATACCCATATTAGATATCATTTTCCAAATATTTATCACACTACCAACCTTCCTAACATCTTAACTCAACAAAAGTATGGTGATCATGGAAAGCTTCTCTTAATGCTTTTCGAGCTTAGAAACAAAATTCTAAAGAATCACAAGTAATCACTTACTCTCTTAAGATTCGATAGACCAATTCGATCTTAGTCAACGTTAATCATCATCATCATCATCATTGTGCTTGTTATAGACCCAAGAAACTTCTTCCATCTCCATAGTGACCCTACACATAATAAAAACAACATAAACAATGACCCTGGAACATAATACATGCATAAGATTGGAGGCATATATAAATAAAGTTTAAATATTTAATTACTAACAGTGAAAGTTTTAAGAAATTTGTACTTTAATCTTGTTACCTAAAATGGATGAACTAGTTCTCATTGATTATTAATGTTTTAATGAATTTTTCTTTGAAATAAATGAGATTATCTTATAATATTATTTTAGATAATATATTGTTTTAAATAGTTTTACATTTTACTAACAATTCCTTCACCATCTATTCTCATAATAAATAATTGATTTTTTCCAATAAATAATTAATATTTTATTATTAAAAATATTTATTAAAACTAATAACTTACACCTAACCATCTCCCAAAATTGTTAAGGGTTCTAATTGTATTCTTTACATAGAACTCCCCATTTATTATGTTAATCATAGAAGCGAAAATCACAACTCAAAAAGGGACTCAATTATCATGGTTTGCTTTCACATGTAACAACACCCAGTRAGTTATCTAATAGAATATAGACATTCTCTTTAGAAACAAGGCCTTATATATATATATATATAATTATAAAGTATAAAGAAGCACTTAAACGGATATTATATTATAACTGGCACTCACAAGAAGCAAAGCACTTAAAGTAGAAAGAAATACTTTATAGCTTTCGAGGATTCCAAAGCTATAGCTTTCGAGGATTTAAAGCATCATTAGCTTATGATTGTCATTGCCACAATTAGTTTCACCTTTATGATTTAAAACACCATTAGCTTATGGTTGTCATCATCTTTGGAGGATTCCTCCCACTTTTGGAGCTCATATAAATATTGAATAGGGAAAACAACATGTTATAACAATTAAAAAAAGATAAAATATACATGCATTTGGTATGGTATGGTCTTTGTAAATTTGTTAGGATTCCTCTTTTATTTGGAAAATTTTGTCATAAGGATATCTTTTGGTCTTTTTGTCATAAGGATATCTTTGTTATCTTTGTTCAGATCAAAATGAATATATATACACAAGCCACATAAAAGTTAAGATTAAACACTACCTATACACAACCCACATTAAAAGATAAGAATAAAAAAGATAATAATAAACACTGCTGAGGTTGCCCTGTTTTATTTTAATTATTATTATTTTAAAACATAGTTTAAAAGAATTCATAATTATGATTATAATGTTTAAAAAAAATTCATATCTAATTTTTTTTAGGAATAAACAATGCATATACACAACCCACATAAAGGACAAGAATAAAGTGCACTGTTTTATTTTAATTATTATTATTACAAAGCATAGTTTGAAAGGAATTCATAATGTAATTATTATTATAATGTTTTTAAAAAATTCAAATCTTTTTTCAGAAAATTTAGATATGAATTCATATGACTTTGTTATTAGTACGATTTTTTTTTATTATGTGTTGCTTATATAACCTTATTTTATTTTGAATAACAAATATTAATGAATTCACATACCTTGAAACTTGTTGTCTTATGTGAAATTTACATTAATAACATATAGTTTTGTTTGCATACTTATATACAGTTTGCTTCAGTAAGTTATACAATTAATTATAATATATTTCATTTAATTTTTATTTTTTTCTTAAGGATTTAAGAAGGCCATTTGAACTTCCTTATTAAATTTTAATATTTATTTCATGGGTTGAAAGGTTGATAAACTCCATAAATTTATATAATAATAATAATAATAATAAAATATTATGTTGAAAAAAGTGAGTTATTTTTTCCAAAATAACTTATGTCTCTTTTTGCTATCCCTTATTTTTGTGTATTGCTTCCTTTTTACTAGACTTATTATTATTTCATATTATTAATATTTGAGGGAATTATAGATGTGTGAACAACATGGTTTTGTTGATGATTAAATTTCATTAGATTTATGAAAAATGTTTATTTGGTTGATATGTTCATTTATTGTTATATGATGTGATAATCACACACTAATTATGAACACGTTGAGAATTAATTGATGTTATTGGATGTTATGATTGGGTGCATAGACTTATTATTTGAGCTAATCATGGATACATGTGATTTGCACAATTGAATTGGTATATTTTTGAAAAATTGTTGTTGATTTGTCAAGTGTGACACACAAGAACTGCATGTATATGGACTTAAGGGTGAGTTGAGTTATATGGGCCCAAGTTGGGTAAGGAAACCTACGTTTCAATTTGAATATTATATTGCAAACATGTGATTATGATTTATATTTTCTTTGGATAGTGTTATTTTATATGTGTCTCTAGATGTGTGTAGATATAGGCATGCATATTGTCAATTAAGCTTACACATGGGTAAGGGTTGTGTAAACAGGGTGTGACATATGTATTATTTGGAGAGGGGGAGTAGCAATCCTACTCCTAACCTACTAGAAACTCCCTCCATCTAAACAGATGGAGATTTTATGTGCTCACCTAGGAGGTTACACACTTCCATTAGAGTAGGTTGTGGATTCAATCAATCATAAGGTTTAGCTAAGGGGCCTACAATCAGGACATCGAGTCCTTATTCCTCAATGATAATTAGTCTCTCACCAATAATAAATAGGATAGAGTTAATGAGGTCACAATCATGTTACATCAATTCCTTGTCCATGAAAATATGTGTACTTGAAGGGTTCGGATGAACACAACCTAACTCTTGGTATGGATTGAGAAGGGTTGGAGTGATCATGGCCTCACTCTTGATATTGATACAAGTTGATATTGTAATGCCCCTCTTTGACTAGACTTATTATTATTTGACACTTTATTATTTGAGGCCATTCCTAATGTATGGACGACCTCGGTTTTGTTGATGAACACACTTGGATTAAATGTATGCTTTAAAATTGTTGACTTATATGATTTTTTATTGATGTTTGATGTGGTGATTATGTGTGAACCATGAACATGTGAGAATTAATGGATATTATTGAATACCATGATTAGTGGTATGAACTTATGATTTTATTTGATAGTAGAAATATATGTGATTTATAATGTTGAATCGATCTATTTCTACAAAGCTACTGATGATTTGTCAAGTGTGATAGGAAATAACCATATGCATATGGAATTTGTAATGAGTCAAGTTATATAAACCTAAGTTGAGGTCAAGTGACCATGTATCGATTTTAAGATGATGTTGTAAACATGTTAATATGATTTATGTTTGTTGGGACAGTGCTATTTGAGGTGTGTCTCTAGATGTGTGAAAAGATAGGGATGAGTATTTTCCTATTAAGCATACACGTGTGTAAGGGATGTATGGAGGGTGTGTGACATGTTTACAAACATGAAAGGAAGAAACACATCCCTATTTCCTACCTACTGATGAATTCCACCGTGCAATAGGTTGGAGATGTTACTTCACCCAAGAGGTTACACATTTCCATGAGGGCAGGCCGCATGTAGTCACTCATGAGGTATAATTGAGGGGCATGTTATAATGACAAGTAGTTTGTATTCCTCAAAGACTATGATTCTCTCACCATTAGTAAATGGGATGGATTTAACATAGGTATCACCTATGTTACATTGTATTTTCACCCTCCATGAAAATGTATGTACTTGGAGGGGTGGAGTGATCATGTCCTTTCCCTTAGTACTAATTATATTAGTATTGATACTAGTGTTGATTGAGATTCAGTATTCTGAGACAAAGTGTCATTTTTGTGCATATAAATTAGAATGATATTTTAAATAATAGAAGTGCACTCATGAAAGTATCATTCAAAAAGAAATAATTGCATTCATTTAATTAGAGGGGATATTTATTGGTAAATTAGGTTGATTCCATTATGCAAGTTTGAAATGGAAATTAAATACCAAAGACATGCATTAATAGAAAGTGTTCATATCCAATTTTAGAGATTTAATTTATTTAAAGTGAATTATCATACGTTGATTTGTAAAAAAGGGAATTATAGTCCACTTGCTTCACTAAATTGGATCTTCTATGGAAGTTGAAAATCTATTCTCTATATTCATCTTGGACAAACAATTATGTCTTGTAAAAGGATACTAGGCTTGTGCTCCTCTACCCTTTATAAGGACCTCTCTTCTTCTCTTGGATACAAGGTCTTCTCTCAATGTGGCCTACACACAAAAACCAACCTAGAAATAACAATCAATACTATACGAAACAATGCTCAATCCAATTCTGAGTGGAAACCTTCTTAGCTCCTTCTAAACATTTTTCATATAATGGATCAAATTGACAACACCTTATTGGCACATGGAGACTCAAGCAATCCTTAATAAACCTGAAATTTCTACTTCTAGCATTCATGTGGCTCCTCTCTTTGAATAGTATCTTGATACCAATGCTATGGGAGTCTTGTGTTTTCAGAGAGTTCACAAGATTTATGCTCTCAATGAAAAATTGAACACAAACTCATATTAAATCATTTACTAACACTACTACATCCCTATGAGTAGTTGTTGAACTAGAAGGAAAGGAAACAAAGGTAACCAGGTGATCAAGTAGAGGCTTGAACAATGTTAAACCCAAAGCACTCTTTTGGCTTACACATAATTCTAACAGTCACTCAAAGAAAAAAATTATGCATCATTCTCTTACAACAACAATGTGATAGCATATTCCACATGAAGTTGTGAAATCAACGTATTGACTGTCAACATTGTTCCAAAAATAGGGAATAAAAGAAAGAACAACAATGATAAATTCAAGAAGAGAATGAGTATATATTCAAGATTAAGATTTCAAATATTTGTATGAGAAATCATTCCAATGATTAAAGGAAAGATTAAATCTGACAATAGAGACTTAATTGCATTCCACTGTCAAACTACCATTGCTACCTAAAATCCATCATAAAATACATCTATGTAAATAAAGGTGCAACTGTGGAAAGAGTTTGATGATTTTTTGGGCATTCACATCATTCTTAGTTCTAAGATTTTTCAAACTTTCAACAAGGTTCTCACTCCATGATGAGAATCATAGTCCTCAGTCACCTTTCCCTTACACACCATAGCCATTCTGAACTTCCTAGCATGTAATGAGTCCTCCAACAAATAAAATCGCCCAACCACCAACGAAATCACCTTGGTAAGTGAATAGATTCGCCAAGTAGTGAATGAAATTCCTAGGGGGATGTAAATTTTCCCAGACAATGAATAAAATGTGTAAGGGGGATGTAAATTTTCCCGGACAATGAATAAAATGTGTAAGGGGGATGTAAATTTTCCTAGGTAGTCATTAAAACTCCCAAGGGGATGTAAATTCATACAAGTAGTGGTAAAATGACCGAGGAAATAGAAATTCGACTAGGTGGGGTGGAGTGGGTGTATGGCCTATGGGAAATATGGAGTCACCTAGGTAAGTGTAGAATAGAATGTACGATTTTGTGGATGAGGAACACTCCTTGGGAATTACTTAATGGATTGAGAGAGGAGTAGTCACTAAATATGAGGGGTTAGATTTAGAAAACTAGCTCAAGAAATGAAACAACTCTTTTCTTACAACTATAGATTTCAATTCTCAGAGTAAATGCAATGATGGACATCACATAGTTTATTGTAGTCACAAATTGATCATGGAGAATAGTTTTTTGTACTAGACTAACAAAGATGCTGGAACACATTCTCAATTGCCACCATTAACACCTTAAAAATATTACATTGAACAAGATAAGATCACATTTCACAACAAAATTTAAACATGGATGTATTACCAATTATTCAAAAACATCGATTAACACAACCATTAAGAAAATTCATCCCACAAGACAACATATTTACCCTAGAAACCCAAATTAGAAAACCAGCTTCGAATAGGGCTTAGTGTAATGCCCCGATTTTGAGTCCCCAGATTAATAATGTATTTTATTTATTTGTTGAAAGGTTGGAGTGACCGAACAATTTGAAGGGGATGGAGTGCCTAGGAAATAGAATTGTTTGAACATTGTTAATAATAACATACATCGTTGGTTGTGAGACAGACAAGGACAATCTTTATAGTGGGATATGATTCCATGAGAGGGGGGGGGG
>JZKD02S1669191.1:536219-549170 GCA_000966675.3 Picea glauca | reverse complement strand
AGAAGTATGTACACTCTTCCACGCGGGGGAGTGCAGAGGGGGGGTACCCCCTCTGCGGGGTCCGGGGGGCCTATCCCCCCGGCTGGGGGGTCTGGGGGCAAGCGGGCCCCCGAAGAAAAAATTGCCTTATAAAAGTATATTATAATTTCATTGTAAATCTGGACCATTCATTATAAGGTCGCAGATCTAACGGTAGAGATTATGTTAGGTTTTTTTTCCCTAGAAGGCAACCCTCTTTTATGAGGGAAATGTATTGTGGCTATGGTTGATGGTGAATATTGTATTCTGAGAGAGGAGACTGTGAGAGAAAGAAGAGGATGTTACAATGGGTTTTGCTGTAGGTTGTATCCCTTCATTTGCTGGATAATAATAAAGCAAGGACCTGGAAATTTCTCTAGTGGACGTAGCCCACACTGGGTGAACCACGTAAATCTGTGTCTCTCTTGTATTGTGTGTCTTCTGTGTTTTGTTTCTACATTTGTTTTATTTTATTGCTCCACGGTCCGGTTTTTCTAACACTTTTGTGGTGGCTCGATGAACTAGACCATACCAGAGCTTTTTGGGAGTTCCATGAGAGAAGGGGTAAAATGGTGGCCAGTGACCAGTGTCTCGGTGAGTAAATCCACATTAGTTCCATATAAATGACAATGAATCTAGCACATGTGGAGTGGATCCATGTGGAGGCCATTTCAGATAGGAATATTTCAGCAAAAGGGAGAAAATTCCCAAAAAACTTCGGAGGGGAATAAATTTTTTCTCTGAGCTCATAATCAAGAAAATGAATAGTCCTTGGAAATCTCTTGGAGAAATCAATATGTTTATGCACCCATAAAGTTTTCCTTAGCAGTATATACTACAATCAATTTAGAAGAAGATGACTGGTGGCCTCAAGAAGAAGAAAAAATTGCACTCTTTTTTCCATAAATGTGTATATATGTTTCCTTTTTCTCTCTAACAAAAATTATGTTTCTTGCACACTTTCTTCCAGAATTAAGGGGACATAAACATATCATTTAAAGTCAACATTTCATATTTTAGACATGGAGGAAGGAGAGGGATCCTTCAGTCATGAGAGAGAAGCCAAAGTTCAAAATATCAGTGTTGGTAATGCAGAGACAAAATCTAATGGACACTAAAGTATAGTGGAGACAACAACATTGATAGAGACGGTGAGAAGTTTGATAATAGAAGTGTATATTTACTAACAAAACAATGAGAATATGATGAGAGGACATAAAAAAATAAATGCCCAAATGATGCAAAGCCTAAATCGGTTATAGAGGAAAACAAAGAATGGATCAAGCTCAAGATAGGAGGAAGAAAGCAAGCATCATGAAATAAGAGATAACTACATAAGACCCAATCATTCAAGAAGTGCTAGTTGGACTCATAGAAATCACTCACCTCCTTACTTAGCAGGAAGTTTTATGCATCTGATATTCAAGGAGTAGTCCAAAAGTGTCTCTTTTTAGACATCAAATAAGAATACATAAGTTGGATGGTTTGTAAGGAGATCCGAGGAAGATTAAACCACCATCCTTCGATGGTGAAAGAGGAAGGAAAGATGATATTTAAGCTTGGTTTCTTGGAATTAGTAAGTACTTTTAGTTGCACAACTACTCATATAATCTAGAAGCCATAACTGCCACATACCATTTACATGGAAAAGTTGTTATGTGGTGGCATAAATTGAAGCAAGTTTATCACATTAATGAGAACATGATCACTTGGAAGTAGTTCAAGAGATATTTTTAGAAAGAGTATCTTTCAAAGAACTACTATGACAAGAATATGAAAGAATTCTTTGAAGTCGGGTTGGAGAGCATGACCATGGGAGAATATGAAAAGAGGTTCTTGGCATTGTTGAAGTATGTGGGGTTTATCAAGGATGAAAAGGTGAAGATACATAAGTTTTTGAGTGGACTTCCATCTTTCTATAAATATAAGATTCAATATGATGATCTCGGAACTTTGATAGAGACCATTAGAAAGAATAACTACCTGTATGAGAAAAATTAGGGAAGAGAATCTTTACAAAAGTCTTGGAAGGACAAGAAGAAAGATAAATCTGATTAGAGAAGGAAGGGATTCAAACCTCCCTTCAATACAAACCATCCTAATAAAAATAAGTAAGATCTATCTGCTAAGAATGAATCCAAGAGGGAAGATTGCTTACGAAAAGGGGAACACCACAATTCAAATGTTGGGGATGTAAAGAATCTCACATGTACAAGGATTTCCCTCACAGAGAAGAAAAAATGAAGACCTTGCACAACATCCAAGAGGCTACTATAGTAGAAGACACAGGAAAAGCTATTACAAGAATATGTGTAGCCTTGAAAGATTGACAAGCAAAACACCAATCCCACATGATTGAGGTGGAAGGTAAGATCATCAACCATCCCATGTATGTTTTAATTGATTCAAGAACAAGCCATAGTTATATTGATCCTAAATTAGTGGACAAATTTCATTTGAAGAAGAGTAAGCTTGAAAAATCAAGATTGATTCATCTAGCCACTGGAACCAAAAGAAGGATCATTGAGATAGTAAGAGGTTGTCCAATAAATATGAATGGAGTAATATCATATCATTAGGATATTATGATATACTAATCAAAATGGATTGGTTGGACAAGAATCATGTTTTCTTTGATGGCCATAAAAAGACATTTACATTCCTTGATAAAGAAGGAAAACATAGCATTGTGAAAGGAATTATGAGACCCATTTATGTAAAGGATATTTAAGCCTTATAGCTGAAGAGATGTTTTAGGAAAGGTTTTCAATTGTATGCAGCTCATGTGGAGGAACCTAAAAAGAAAAAAGGGTCAAGCCTTGAAGATTTTTCTGTATTGCAATATTTTGAAGATGTATTCCAAGAAATACCAGGATTACCACCAAAGAGGGATATAAATTTATCTATTGATTTAGTATAAGGAGTTTCCCCAATGTCAAAACTCCTTACAGAATGAGTACACCTGAATTAAAAGAATTACAAATGTAGCTAGAGGAATTGTTAAAGAAAGGGTACATATTCCCAAATGTTTCACCTTGGGGAAAACCAATACTCTTTTTTAAAAACAAGGATGGAACATTGAGGTTGAGTATTGACTTTAGATAGCTAAATAAGTCCACCATGAAGAAAAAATACCCTTTACCTAGAATTGATGATCTTTTTTATCAGCTAAGAGGAGCAAAGATATTTTCAAAGATAGACTTGAGATCAGGATACCACCAAGTAAGAATAAAGGAAGAAAACATCAGTAAGACAACATTTAGAACTAGGTATGGACATTATGATTGTAGTGGTGTCATTTGGATTGACCAATGCACCAACTATCTTTATGTGCTTGATGAATGGAATATTAAAAAATTATTTGGATATGTTTGTAATTGTGTTCTTGAATGACATACTTATTTATTCCAAGTTATAAGAATAGCATGAACACCACTTGAGCTTTATGTTGCAATTTATAAGGGAAAATCAGCTTTATGTCAAGTTTAGTAAGTTTTTGTTTTACTAGAAGAAGATCCATTATTTAGGGCACATTATTTCAGAATAAGGCATAGAAATGGATCCAGATAATAATGAAGCCATTAGAGGATGGAAAACACCCAAAAATGTTTCAGAAATCAGATCATTCATGAGATTAGTTGGATACTACAGGATATTTATAGCGAGGTTCTCCAAGATTGTTCATCCCATCACTTCCTTACAAAAGAAGGGAATTAAATTTGAATGTACAACAAAGTGTGAAGAGAATTTGAATTTGTTGAAAGAATTACTTACTATTGCACCTATTTTAAAGATTGTTGACCCAAATGAGAGTTTTGTGGTATGTACATATGCATGCAAAGAAGGAATTGGTGGAGTCATCACTCAAAATGGACATGTCATTAGTTATGAGTCCAGAAAGATTAAAGAACATGAGTGGAATTATGCCAGACATGATTTGGATCTTTCTTCCATAGTTCATGCATTAAATATGTAGGGGCGTTATTTAATGGGGAAGAAATTTGAATTAAGAACAAACCATAGTGGTATGAAATATCTTTTTGAGCAACCAACTTTGAATGCCCAAAAAACAAGATGGTTGGAATTTTTAAGTTAGTATAACTTTGACATCAAGCATATCAAAGGAAAATGAAACAAAGTTGTTGATGCACTCAACAAAAGGGTATATATCTCATGCATGCTACAACCATTAGTATGCATCAATTAGATTTGAAGAGCAAATTTTTAGTTTTCGTTGTTATAGACCAACATTAACTATAGGTAAAAGAAAGTTTACCGTAGGAAAATGTATAACATAAAATTAAAGAGTATGAGATGAAGGAAGATGGATTACATATGCATAAAAATAGAATTTGTGTTCCTAGTTCCCGAGAACTTAGGAATTTGGTATTAAAATAAATGCATATTGTTCCATATGCCAAAAATCTTGGTTACCAGAAAACAATTGCAACAATAAGAAGCTGATTATTTTCGGTTGGAATGAATAAGGATGTTGTTGATTACATTGTCGAATATATGGAACATCGGAGAGTGAAAGTTGAACATAGAGACCCAACGGGTTTGCTATAACCATTTCCAATTCCAGAGAAGAAATGGGAAGTAGTAACCATTGATTTTATCACTAAGTTTCCTAGTACAACAAGGAAACATGATTCAATAATGGTAGTTGTGGATAAACTAACAAATTCCACTCATTTTGTTCTCATAAAAATGACTCATACAATAGCTAATATTGCAAAAATGTACATGAGATAAATTTCTAAGTTGCATGGAATACCTAAGGAAACTATCTCAGATAGAGATATTGAGTTTTCTTCAAATTTATGGAGGGGACTATTTAAAGGATTTGGTACAAATATGAACTTTAGCACAACATACCATCCATAGTCAGATGGGTAGAAGAGAGAGTCAACCAAGTGATTGAAGACATGTTAAGAATGTATGCGATGGATAATCCATCTAAGTGGGGAGATTACTTACATTTGGTTGAGTTTACTTACAATAATGGGTATCAAGCTTCATTGAGGACGAGCCCATTTGAATATTTGTGTGGTAGAAAATGAAATACTAATGTGAGTTGGGACAACCTAGCAGACATAGTAGTACTTGGGATAGAATTGCTCAAGGATATGGAAGACTAGATGGTTAAAATTAAGCATAATTTGAAAGCAACACAAGATAGATAGAATATTTATATAGATAAAAAAGGATAGCTAGAGAATTTAAAGTGGGAGAGAATGTTCTTTTGGAAGTGAGTCCCAAGAAGAGATCATTGAAGTTAGGAAACTATACAAAGCTAGTAACCAGATTCTGTGGTCCATTTAATATATTAGACAGAATAGGGCCAATTGCATACATGCTTTCATTGTCTGCTTCCATGAATGTGCATAATGTATTTCATGTTCCTTTGATGAAAAAGTATGTGCATGATCCTAACCATGTTATTGATTGGCATTTGATTCAAGTGAATCCATAAGGAGACATTCAGGTCCAGTCGGTGCACATATTGGACAGAAAATTCAAAGTGCTATGGAATTGAGTCATAGAACTGGTAAAATTTCAGCAGGCTTGATATGGTCCTAAAGTTTCTACTTGGGAGCGTGAAGATTCCATGTAGGTAGATTACCCGTGACTATTTGAATAATATGGAAATTTTGATTTCTATATTTTATTTGCACTAAGGACAATGCCAAAATAAGGAGGAGAACGTAATACCCTGGTTTTGAGTCCCTAGATTAATAATGTATTTTATTTATTTGATGAAAGGTCAGAATTCCCAAACGATTTAAAGGGGTTGGAGTGCCTAGGAAATGTAATTCTTTGAACATTGTTAAAAATAACATACATCGACATTAGCTGCAAAATAGAAAAGGACAAGAGTTATAGGGGGTTATGATTCCACGAGTGAGGGGGTGAGTTAAGGGGATAAGCCTTTATATTTTTAATTATTTTTATTTACCCACCTTTGAATTTTAGAGAGAAAGGGGGGGGGGGGGGTTTCGTGGGCTTCTTGGGGGAAGGCCACATTATTAATTGATTATTTAAAACCGTGTTCTTGATTGTCTTAGGTTTGGACATTCATTGTGAACCAAAATTGTTTTGGAGTTGTTCCTCTCTCTTTCACTCTGCTTGCTCATTCTTGGTTTAGCATCAGGAATAGAAAACAAATTACTGAAGATAGTGAGCCACCATTGGCTAGTTATAGGAACTACTGGTGTATTCCAACAATGAATTAATTTCTGAATGCATAGATGCATGGCTGTTTTGGAGAAAGAAACATCAATAATTGATAATCCTTGGAGTTTCCATCCTTGATATTTCCTAACCACTAGCACTGAGAGCCTTGGAAAGAGGTGGAACAACATCATGGAATTCATAGCATAGAAGGGGGTTCATCTCTTTGGGTGGTGTAGGATGAATGGGGAAGGGTGCTAGAAAACTGGGATTGTTGTGTGGATTGAGAAACCCGTGAGAGATTGATTGCTGAATGGTTTGGGAATTGAATGTCGATTTGAGACCTGTCCTTGTGGATTCATATCCTTGGCTCAGGGGTGGCTTGTTGTAGATATTTTATGTGCAACTGAGCCTAAGGTTGGTTGGAACGTCTAATGCCTATAGCTAATTGGTGTAATTATATTTTAAAGATAAGTTCGCTTCCATGAGTTTCTCTGCTTGTATATTTATTTCTGTGGTGTATTAAATATTATCTCCATGATGTGTTTATGCTATGCATGTTGTTGTTTATTGTTGTGCATGGCCTATTAAGCATTTATTTTACAATTTAGCATGAATATTGATGATTGCATGTGTTTATTTCACGATTCTTTATTAATTAATTGGTATTAGAATTCAAAATCAATACAAGAAGTGAATTTTAGAAGTACCTGGGCAATGGGTACATTTCAAATCGATACCAGAGCAACAATAAGAAATAAACATTTTTTGGGGGTTTGTTGCTCTGGTTCCATTAAACTTAGTTTCTCCATTTCAACAAACTCTGGTTACATCATTTTCATGGTTCTTTGTGCTACTACTTCTCTTGGCCAAAAAATACCCATTGAGAATGGAGGTGAAGGATGAAATAGGGAGAGCTAGTGAGGGGGGGTAAGGGGAAGAACAACAACCATGATGCTTCATTCCCCCTTCCTCAACCTTCTCTCTTTTTCATGTTTTTATCTCTTAAATAATCCACATTTCCCTCTCATTTTCATTTTTCTTATCCAACTTTACACTTGCATTGGTTTATAATGTTTGCTAACCTTCATAAATTTCCAAATTAACCTTCTAGGTACTGATTCTTACACCCTTGTGTCAGTTAAGATCCATTTTGGATCACATGTAGACACCAAAAGAGTAGGAAAATATAAGAGGGAACACAAAAGAGTGATAATATGAAAAGTAGTTGGGAGTTGGGTGAATAATATGCATTTAAATTATTTATAAATTAAAAGTATGGATAGAAGATACATGTCATTGGTTGAATAATAGGCATATTAGTGAATTAATATCCAGTATTTTTACATGAGTAGGCATGTGGAATTTTCAAAAATAATATAAGAAGAGAGAGAGAGGGTAACAATGTAGGGAACCTTATGCTCCCTAATGTTGTATTGTCATCCTAGTGCTAAAAAGTTTCATGGTGAAATGGTGGAGATTTTGGTATTGATTGTGAAAACCTTGATCAAGTATTATTTGGGAGTGAGGCCTTGATATCTCATTGGTAGTTTCAAAATCTATTGGTGAAGTGTTCAAGCCCATTCACCATTACTAACTTGCACACACCTGCATATGATCATTGCAAGTCGAGGATTCCAGGGGAAGAAGTGTACCTTATGGATATGGTAGGGAGATCAACTAGTATGATTTCACTCAATTGGCTAGATGGAAATTGGAGTTGGAATTTGGAACAATCTTGATGAGAAACATGGAGGTGGATACTTAGGATAAAGAACATCTATATCGATATGAGAAAAATGTATGCCTTTCTAGAAATTTAGTTATACATGCTTTTATCCTCTTTGCTTATTTAGAAATCTCCTCATTGGGGTTTTCTTCCTTTGAATTCTGGAGATATAATTAGTTGTTTAGAGTTTTATAATACTTCTGTAGAACTTTCAATCAAACCTTTAGAATCTAATAAATCCTTTGTATAAAACCCCATAATGTGAGAGTGATAGTAAAATTCTCTAGAAAAATCAATTTCTGGGTTTTTTGTACACAAATAGGTGTGCTTGCACCTTACAGAAACAAAAATAAAGAGAATATAGGTTTATTGCACTTAACAAAAGGCAGAGTAGAAATAAATCTCTCTTTTCCTTAAGGAGACTCATGAGAAAAGGTGTAAGGGTAGGGTTGTAGGGTGAAGTCATATCTAAGACAGGAACATGCATCACAACGTGCAACTTCTTGATTATTTTGAAGACACATTATCAAAATATATGATATTTTTGAATCTTCATGTGTGTGAATATCTTCCCATTGTTCCATATCTAGAGGAAGAGGGGTTGATTTCATAATCCAGTCCTTTTGGAAATGTTTGATTAAGGTAGGTATCTGACAATGATAGTTCTTACAGATCCACAAATCCTCTGATCGATCTATGTTACGGTACTTTCCAGGATATTGAATGTCCCAGGGTTGTGTACGTTGATGAATCCATTGGCATGTGTGGTGAGCCCAGGAAATCACAAACCCTTCTTTGTTCTTTCCCTGTTGTTCCTTCTTTGGTTTCACAAGTTGGTTTAGGGTTTGATGGGACAAACACATTAGGGTACATCATGGTAAGATTGATCTTGAATATTTGCAAGATGGATGTGTACCAAAAACATGGGGAAGTCCAGGATATAATAATAAAGGTGGTTAAGTCAAGGGGAGTTGGTGTTTTTTTAGTGGTTGGGGAGGATCTATTCTAGTAGCAGAACTAGTTCTTATTCCCGAAGAAAACAGAAGAAGCAAAATCATTCCAAAAATCATAATCTCGAAGAATTCAAGAAGGCCAAACCACCCTCTTTCGACGGTGAAATAAAGAAGGGAGAGGAAGCAGAGGCATGGCTGCTTGGACTAAAGAAGTATTTCAGAGTCCATGACTTCTCGAAAAATTTGAAGGCTCAAGTAGCCACTTTCAACCTGAATGGGAAGGCTTCCATTTGGTGGGAAGACCTTAAGAATGTAAAAGGGATTCACGAAGAAGACCTATCTTGGGAACGGTTTGAGAAATACTCCAGGAAGAAGTATCTGTCGGAAAAATATTTCGACGAAAAGAATAAAGAATTCTATGAACTCAAGCTAGGGAAACGCACCATAGAGGAATATGTCAACAGATTCCTTGAATTACTGAGGTACATACCCTATATAAAAGCAGAAAAGTAAAAGGTGCAACGATTCATCAGTGGGATACCTAAGGATTATCAGAACATAATTGAGTTTGACGAGCCAAAGACCATAGAATATACTATCCAAAAGGAAAGATATTTTTATGAACAACTTGGGCATCAGATAGAACCTCGTGAAGGCTAGAAGCAGAAGAATAGTCCAGGATTCTAGAAAAAGGGGTTTAAATATCCAAGATTTAAAAACTATAAAAAGGAATCAAGGATGAGCTTCCCAACCCGAAGTGTACACTAGCAGAATTTCCCTTCCCAGAGCGGAAATAAACCTTTTGGATCTACCCCAGGAAAGATTGATAACCCAAAGAAAGAACCCTTGAAATGTTGGGGTTGTGGAGAAGAGAATCTACCGAGGGACTATCTGCACCGACAACAGAACAGCCGGAGATTTTACAACATTCAAGAAGCTACCACCGTCAATGACGTGGCCAGGAGTATGCCGTAAATTTATGCATCCATGGATAATAAACATGTTGACCACCAAGCTAAGGTGGTGGATATGGAAGGTATGATCACCAACCATCTAGTGTCTATTCTAATTGACCCTGGTTCAAATTTGAGTTATATAGCCCCTAAGGCTGTTGATAAGTGTAAAGTATAGGTACATAAACACACCAAGCCATGGTTGGTACAGTTAGCCACTAGCACCAAAAGAAAGGTAGTGAAGGTCATACCAACTTGCCAATTCACTATGGCTGAATTCCCCACCCAAGCAACCCTTAACGTATTACCCCTAGGATCGTATGACCTGTTGATTGGTATGGACTAGCTAGCCACATATAAAGCTAGACTAGACTATTACCATAAAAAATTAGAATGTGTAAGTGAAGAAGGAAGAAGGATAACCCTTCAAGGGATCCAAAAACCTATCTTGGTGAGACAAATATCAGCCCTTCAAATGAGAAAGTATTGCAGAAAGCGATGTCCACTATATGCGATACAGGTGTTGGAATCAGTTGAAGATGACAAGCCAAGCCTCGAAGACCACCCCACACTAAGAGAATATAGAGATGTGTTTCTGGAAGAGGTACCGGGTTTACCTCTGAGAAGGGACATTGACTTACTGATAGAACTTGCACCGGGAGCAGTGCCAGTGTCTAGGACACCCTACAGGATGAGCACACCTGAGCTAGTTGAGCTTAAATTACAACTAAAAGAAATGATGGACAGAGGCTATACCTGGCCCAACGTGTCTCCATGGGGAGCACTAGTCATGTTTGTGAAAAAGAAAGATGGTACCCTCCAACTGTGCATAGATTATAGACAACTCAATAAGGTAACCATAAAGAACAAGTACCCCTTACCCATGATTGATGAACTGTTCGATCAATTGGGAGGTGCTTCCATCTTCTCATAGATTGACTTGAGATCTGGATACCATCAAGTATGAATCAAGGGTGAAGACATCCACAAAACTGCCTTCAGGACGAGATATGGTCACTATGAGTTTGTGGTAGTGCCATTTGGATTGACCAATGCCCCTGACACTTTTATGTGCTTGATGAACAATGTGCTCAACAAATTCCTAGAAAAATTTGTAGTGGTTTTTATTGACAATATATTAATTTACTCCAAGAATAGAGAGGAACATGAGGAACATCTTAGACTTGTGCTTCAAGTGCTGAGAGAACATCAACTCTATGCCAAATTTAGCAAGTGCGACTTCTTCCAGAAGAAAGTACATTACTTGGGCCATGTCATATCTGAAGAGGGAGTAGCAGTAGACCCTGATAAGATCAGATCTATCATGGAATGGCCTACCCCAAAGGATGTTTCAAATATCAGATCCTTTATGGGCTTAGAAGGATACTATAGGAGATTTATAAAAGGATTCTCCAAGATTGGTTGTCCAAACACTGCCCTCCAAAAGAAGGGAGCTAAATTCACGTGGACACAAGAATGTGAAGAAAGATTTCAATCCCTAAAACATCTACTGACCCACACACCCGTGTTGAAGATCATCAATCCCGAAGCTAACTTCCTCGTGTGCACAGATGCCTGCAAGGAAGGGCTCGAAGGAGTCCTTATGAAGGGAGGAAGTGTAGTTTGCTATGAATCCCAAAAGTTGAATGAGCATGAAGCCAACTATGTGACCCATGATCTAGAGCTGGCCGCCATAGTGCATGCCTTAAAAATGTGGAGGCATTACCTCCTGGGAAGGAAATTTGTACTTATGATAGACCATTGTGGATTGCGATATCTGTTTGACCAACCAAAGCTCAATGCCAGACAAACTAGGTGGATGGCCCTCCTTAGTGAGTTCGATTTTGAAATCAAACATGTTAAAGGAAAGGAAAATAAGGTGGCCAATGCCCTTAGCAGAAGTATGAAAACAATTCACCTGGCAGTGGTGAGCACCTGTTAGACGAATGTCAAAGAAAGAGTCAGGAATGCAAAAGAAACAGACACATTCTTCCAGACCGTGACCTCGTACCTGGAGCAAGAACCCACAGAGATAAAGTATGAAGGCTACCAGATGATAGATGGAGGTCTGCTAACTTACAGAAACAGATTGTATATTCCAGATTGTGACGACTTGAAGAGGTTCATAATGGATGAACTACATAAAAGACCATATACTGGTCACCCGAGATATCAGAAGATGAACACAGCCACTAGGAAACAATTCTATTGGCCTGGCTTAAAGAAGGACATAGCTAACTATTTAGCTAGGTGCTTAGAATGCCAACAGGTTAAAGCAAAACACTGGCACCCAACAGGATTATTACAACCTCTACCAATCTCGGAATGGAAATGGGAAACCATTTCCATGGATTTCATCACTGGATTACCAACCTCGACCAGGCAGAATGATGCCATCATGGCGGTGGTGGATAAATTGAGCAAGTCCACCCATTTTATCCCTGTCAAATTGACTTGCAAGGCAATAGATATCACCAACATATTCATGAAGGAGATATTTAGACTACATGGTATGCCTAAAGAGATCGTGTCTGACAGAGACACGAAGTTTACTTCCAACTTTTAGAAATCCTTGATGGTTGCTTTGGAGACCAAATTACTATTTAGCACAACCTATCATCCTCAAACCGATGGATAGACAGAAAGAGTGAACCAAATATTGGAAGACATGCTAAGAATGCATGTAATGCATCAACCCAAGAAGTGGGAAGATTACCTGCCACTAGTGGAATTCGCCTACAACAATGGCTACCAAGAATCCTTGAAGACGAGTCCTTTCGAAGTCCTCTATGGTAGACCGTGCAACACTCTAGTCAGTTGGAGTAATCCTGTAAACAAAATTACTATTGGACCCAACATTTTGAAAGAAATGGAACAACAAGTGATATAGATAAAACAGAATTTGAAGGTCGCTCAGAACAGACATAAAATTTATGCCGACCGAAAGAGAACTCCAAGAGAATTCAAGACGAGAGACCACGTATATCTCAGAGTTAGGCCCAGGAAGAGTTCCCTGAGAATGGGAGCTTGTGCCAAGTTGGCACCTCGGTATTGTGGACCCTTTGAAGTTCTAGATAGAGTGGGACCTGTAGCCTATAGGCTAGCACTTCCTCCCACAGTAAAA
>JZKD02S1669191.1:459940-536209 GCA_000966675.3 Picea glauca | reverse complement strand
ATTCACTGCACAGTTCCACTTCTGTGTTGTTCAGCTGCTGCACTCTCCTCCTTCTTCACACATGAATCACCTTCACCAACAACAATCACAACAAACTCCTATAGCAACAACAACACCCTTCTCTTATCTGTATTGTGTATTTATATCTTCTGTGCACCTTGTGCATGCAATGTTTGCAATGCCTCTGCATGCTAACTCCGCACCGTTATCCTCCACCTCTCGAGTGTTCTGTCTGATCATCATCGTGACTCTTCAGCTTCTCTAGTGGTTTGCCCCATGTGTCCAACATCACTGTATGTTATACTAAGATTCCTCATCCTTTCTAGCAGTTTGAGACTCTTCGTCTTCTCTGTGACAGTCGAACTCACCTTCTCTGTTTCAGTTACAGGCCTCAATGCTCATCAGCTGTCAATCGCCTCCACGAACATCTTCATTCCTCTCAGTGACTCTTCACCTCCTCTGTCAGTCATCCCGAAGCGTCTTCGCATCCTCTGGTAGAAACCATCAATGGTTTCTAGCAGTTTCACTGTGTCGTGCAACAGTAGCCCTCAGATCTCCTTCAGGTTAATCTATGCCATTGGATGAGCTTTATTAATTTTTCCTTTAAATCGGGTTTCAGCATTTTGGCATTTGTGTTCTTGCCTCTCGAAGTCACAATCCCCGAAACTCTGATATGGAGCTTATCTGGACTGACTCCTTCTCTTCCCGTGGACGAGGGCTGTGACCACAGCCTTATGCATAAGATTCTTTCGTGATTTTTCATATCGCAAATTCGTAATTCAAGTTACTTTGTTTCTTTTGTCTCTCCATATTGCAATTCGTGAAACTCCGACACGAGCTATAATCAACGGTCTAGATTCATTCTCGATTCAATGGTTGTGATTGCATCGTGATATCGCATATCGCGAAATCAACATTCTTGTTGTCAAGTGTTTTTGTCACTTCAAAGTCCTAATCCCCGACACTCCATAAAGAGATCATATCAACGGTCCAGGTCACTTCTTAACTTTAACGACTGCGATTAAATCATGATTTCTCATATCGCGAAATTGGGGTTTCTGATGTAAATAATCTTTGTCATGTCCAACTCCTGATCCCCAAAACTCTGACAAGGACTGGGATCAACGATCCATATTTTTCCTCAATCCAATGGTCGAGATTATATCGGGGTATCGCATATCGTGATTTCGCGAGTCCTGTGATTATTATTCTTTGACTTCTTCAACTCACGATCCTCGAAACCCCGACAGGGAATCGGATCAACGGTCCACATAACCCCTTGAGATGGATGGTCCTCCTGCTTTCGGGATTTTGTGAGCCAATTTTCTCCTTGCAGTTTAAACACCGTGCAGGTTTTCCCCAATCCAACGGTGGTCGGATCCTGCGCTCAGATCTAACGCCTGAGATCTATCCTTCTCTTCACTGCACACTCTTCTTGTTTTTATTCAGATCTGACGACCCTCATGCTGTCGGAATTTTGGATGGGATCCAATGATCAACGATGCTTCTCCTCCAAGATTACACATCCTTCTTACTTGGAAGAATTTCGACTCTGTGCTAATTCCTCCTGATCCTGTGTTGTTCCTGTTTGTCCATCAATTCACATTCTGATCCTGCCATCTTCATTGTTGTACTTGCCATCAATGAAAAGCATACACTACCTGTTAAGAATTTGCCAACATGGGTGAGACTTCATCTTCACTGTTGTACTTTCCATCAATGAAAATAATACACTACCTGTTAAGTATTTTCCAACATGGGTGAGACTTCATCTTCTTCACAGGTGTTGGTGAAAGGGCCAGTAGTTAGGTTTTGTTGGTGTGTTGTTGAGTTGAACCCTGGGTCTGCCCTTGTCCCAACAAATGGTTCTGTTGTCAGCATCAATATCTTCTTGAGGGAATTTCAAGGTGGTTTCCATCGAAGAAAGAAATTCAAAACTAGAAAGAAGAACAAGAAAGGGACTTCACCATAGCTCAAAAAAAGAACCATAGCATTAGTACAAAAGACTGGTTGGGAAGGCACATCTTTATGGATGTGCATGAAATTTTCTTTACAGGAGTTCATAAGGAGTTATACGAGTGGTTGGCTAGACTAGCAGACACTTAGTTTGAAATCAGATCTAGACCACCTATGGTTTGGACATCGACCTTGATCAAGAAAGTCAAGAGAGTTGATAAAAATGTGTCTAGAGCAGTAGATCTCTGGTTTGATAGAACTATTGGAGGGTACACCACTGAGTTTGCTATTGACAGAGTGGAATCATATAGTCAAGAAGAGAGGTATTTCTTCAAGGGACCTTGAGGAAAGTTTCTACACTTCTTGAAGTTGAAGATTAAGATGTTATTGCATGAGAAGAATATTTTGAAGATACAATAATCAGTTGGATTTTAAAGCTAATGTTCAAGAATTCAGACAACGACAGTGACATAGAGGCTAGACATACATACAGTGGGATATCATTCAGAGAGGTTCCTCTTGTGAACCTATTTAAGCAGAGTTACAGAGATGAGGGATTATATAGTGGAGAAGAAGAAGATATAATAGACGAAGAGTATTCAAATTCCGCAAGGGAAGATGAAGTAGATACTGAAGAACTTCATTAAGGAGAACCAGAAACTTCAGGGACTGCACCTACTGTAGAATTAAGTATTATTAATCCTCCTTTTGTTTTAGCATCATTAAGTAGCTAGAGTAACCATATAAATAAGAGCACTCAGAGTAATGTTACAAGCAGTTTAGTACATACTCAGTCAAGAAACTTCGGAAAGTCCATGGCAGATGAAATGAGGCTACCTATTTTTTGAGGAGATGGATCTAAAGATCCTGACCAACATTGGTTCTTATGCGAAGCTGTATGGAGCATTAAGAAAGTCACTAATGAAGCTTTTAAGAGAGCTCAATTTAGTACTACCTTGAGGGACCGCACACTGAGCTGGTAGATGAAGTTTGTTATAGGATATGTACAGCCTAAAATGTTGAGTGACATTAAGACTACATTAAGTGTAGAATTCAAGAAGCCTAATTCAGAGTCACAGTGCGTTACAGAGTTGAAGGAAATCAAGTAGAAGGTGACTGAACTTGTGTGGGAGTTTGATCAGAGGTTTAAGACCCTGACAAGCCATTTAAGTTTTCAAATTCTAGACGAAAATCATAAGGAATGGTTCATCGCTGCCCTCCTACCACACATTATAGTTCCTTTGATGCAACAGAAGGTCGCTTCGCAGGCTGAAGCATTGGATATCTCCATGAAACTAGAAGCAACCCCTGTAGGAGAATCTAGTCCAGGTACGAGCCATATTTTTAATCAATTGACTAGTTTATCTTTACAGGTTGAACATATGAAGAAGGACAAAGGAAAGGAGAAAATATAAGATATATGGTGTATCAAATGTAAAACAGAGGGCCATGAAAAAGAGCATTGTCCTTTATTTAATGAAAACTTTGCCTTTGGAGCACCTAACCCTTGAAGAAGGATACTTTACCATGGTGTGAGGTATGTATAAATAGACATCGCTCTGATGAATGTTTTTATATGCAGAAATATGTCCAGACACCCACCAATCTTTATTGCACATTCTATAAATCTGTGGGGCATGATGAGAAGGACTGTAGGGCTTATGACCTGATGCATGAAAGGTCAAGGGATACATATAGAATTCTAGAAGAACTACAGTTAGAAGAAAATACTACACAGTTCAATTCCCCAAGAATAGGAAACTTCAACCCTCATGGTGGATTCAAAGGAAGAGGACGAGGAGGAGGCATGGGTTGAGGATGAGGTCACATCATTTTCTATAATTGCACCCAACTAGGTCATTTGGCGAGGGATTTTCAAAACCATTGTACTACTTGTAGATACTTGTTATAACCCTAAATTGAACCACACATGCAGACCTGGGATCAGGCTATCTTAATTACTATTTTTTCCAAGCCAATACAGAACAACTCTTCTTAAAAACACTATTTTTGAAGATGTATGCGCCCTGCACCAATAATCCCCGCGTATGTACATTAGTTGTGCCACTACTTCCCATGTACATATTCTATCTGCGCCATTACAACTCGTGTATACCCACAAAATTTGCAAAAAATAAAAAGTTGCAATGGATTCATTGAGATTATGGGCTATTGGGTAGTTTCCCAATCAATTGACCACCTATAGCCCATCACCCAACTGAATAACCATATTTTTGTCATATAAAAAGAGGTGATGGGGTCTCATTCCAAGGAGAAACATAGCAATAGTGAAACTCTACCCATTTTACTTTCCCCCCTTGCCCCAAGAATTTGCAGCCACATTGTGAGTTTTGAGCCAGAATTCCTTATTCTTACCTTTTTCCTCATCCATAAGCACATGCCCATTCTCTAGAGAGAAGTGTGAGAGAAGAAGGATACATGGAAGAAGTTGGATCTTGGTGAAGAGGAGCCTAGGACCGGTTTCAAGGAGTAGTTGCCGATCTCATTTTGTAAGTAACTCTGCGAGATTAATATAAATAAGTACTTTTTCTGTCCCACCATATGACGTGTTCAATATTCATGTTTGATTTACATTTTGTTATGAAATCTAACCCATTTGTTCATATATATAATGCATGTTCGTATTTTCTTGTTTGTATTTTGGTGAATGAAGGTTAGCCTTGGGAGGAGATTTGTAGTCGAGAAGTGACCGAATGCATAAGGATCGACACCGGACGCGGAGTTTAAGGTAAGACTACTAGATCCCTATACTTTGTACTTTATGCATGATTGTTGGGTGTTGTTGGGATAGTTGTTAAAAGTATGAGACTTTAGATGGTTAGCTTTGCCTGCACTTTAGAACCCTGGTGTAGTCTATAGAGGGGTTTTCCCACTATAGTAGAATTGGTGACCGTACTGGGGAGCCTCTAGGGTTTTGAGGGGATCTTTTTGGGTGTCTTAATTGGTTTAATTACCTTTTTGAGTTCTCTGTATGTTACTGAGTCTTTAAGGGATCCTGATCTGCCATACCAGTACTCCCTGCCTTATCAACTTTGACTATTTGTTTTCTTTTTTGAGAAGTTACAGAGGTGTATGCGGCCTGCAGTGGGTCTTCCCGCGTACATATGCACCCTACCTTTAGACAGCCCGCATACATATCCAAACTTCTTAAGTTTCAGTTGCGTGTCTATGCCAGGAAATCTTTTTCTCAAGAAGAGGCATTCATCCTCTTCCTTGATTGAAGTCTCACTTCTCAGGGGTTTCTTGATTTAGTCCTGGTATCTATAGTTAAAGTATTTGACCCTAGGTTTGGCATCAATTTCTTTATCTTTTAATGATTGCTTGTGTTTTTGTTGAAGGTTTTTTTCGATGAGTCTATGAGTCTTTTTTGTTTTAGCCTTTGTGGTTCTTTCAGTGACTCCCTGCGATCCGCAGTAGACCTGAAGTCAGTTTCTTGGGTCTTGTCTTGTCTTTAATTTTCCCTTTTACTTTCTTTAGAAGAAAAGAAAATAATTCATTTTCAAGTTTCTTATTTTTGAAGCATATGTAAAAATATATATATACATTTCAGTTTCTTGTTTGGTTAAGTAGTTAGGACTTTAAGTAGTTGTCTTTACTTGTCAGGAAGAAGAGTGATTTCTTAGGTTCTTTACTGAATACTTAGGACTTTAAGTAGCTCGTAGTCGAGAGAAATTCAGTTTTGAGTTTTTATTTTAAAAAGATCTTAGAAAGAAAAGTTAGTTAGAAAAGTTGGTTAAAGAGTTTTCATTTTGCAAATATTTGTTTGTTGAAGAAGAAGTAATTTTGTTTCTAGCATTTGTTCTTCTCTTTTGTCTCTACAAACACCATTAATTTCATTTCCATTCCTTTGACTTAAGATAAACCACTTAAAATTAACGCTTAATTAAAATTAATCAGACTTTCATGTTTGTAGGGTCCATCAACTAGATTAGGCTAGAGCCTTGATTTAGGTTGGAGAGGAAAATCTTCAAGGCTATAAAACAAACATAGGAGTTTGTGCTAGGGAGTGAAAGAGTCCAGTAATGTGGAAATTATCTGGGACCCCCCTATAACACAGGGGTTAAACACGAGGTTGTGTGTGGAAAGGTAGTAGAGATAACCCCTCTAAATCCAGACCAATCGTAGCGGAGGAACGCATATAGAGGACTTATATTGGGATTATGTTAATTGCATTTTCCACAGAGCTTCGTGGGTCTCAAATCCATTCGAGGTCCTCAGTCGTATTTTAGAACGCTTACTTTCGATACCCTTGATAGGTTTCGGGATTGATACCCTGCTCATTGCGGTCCACCCAACTATCGACTGTACCCTCCTGGTAGTTGTTCATGAGTTGGCAACCTAGTTGCCTTTGATTTTAGGGACTTACACAGGTGATTGCGGGTGTATACCATGGTACCTAGGGCAGACATTAGGCCACACTTTGAAGATTATACCTGGAGGGTGCTTCTGTGTTCGAGTTTCACTTGCAACAATAAGTTTCTCTAGTGTTGGTTGTTGTAACTATTCTTCCAACTAGTAATAGTGGTTTGCTTGCTGCATCTCAAAGGAACTTTTTCTAGTGCGTGTTTTGGACTTCAATGTTAGAAATCCCTAGTGTGTCATTGATCTTCTCCCATAGTGGAATATTAAGAGCTCTGCTAGTCATGAAGGATTTTGGGCCTGCTGCCGGTCAACTTGGAGCCACCACCGCCACCATGAAGGCGAAGACTATACCAGCAAGGGTCTTTTGAGGTGACCGGGCCACCAAAAATTGTACCCAAGCCATATCTGAGAGGAGAACATTCGTTTATGGAGGGACCGACTATTTATGACCTTGGAGTGGAAGCTCTTGGTCCATATAACTCTGCAATCAATGACTTGTCGGTGCCACTTCTGATATAGCTTTCCCCTCCAAGGGTAACGCATCACAAGTGTTAGATAATCCTGCAAGCAACAATGGAAGAAAATGCTACTACTTCATCAGGGAGTCCTCATACTCCCTCTACGACTTCCAGAACTAGGGGCGTTCTGCCCCCTAAATCACCTTTTGTAGGTACAAGCCACTATGGTCTCGATCGCCTCTACCTCGGGCAATGGTCCGATTTCATCCATGGCGATGATCACTACACCATTTATGCAGAGTGCGACAGGCCCTCCGTTTTCATACAGGATGCCCAACTTTGACATGAACTCGGTCCTCTCCTACTCCACCCTACAGACTTTGGGTCTGGGGACAAGGAGCTCTAACGCTCCTCTACAAGGGTCCATGGGGGGCACTTCAAGCCCCTATAATGATTTCCCTTACGGCGGGGGTCATATACCTCCATTGTCCCCCTTGCTTGGTGGTACTTNGTCATATACCTCCATTTTCCCCCTTGCTTGGTGGTACTTCTTAGCAGCCCGCCTGCCCAAACATGAATTACAACTTGTTCGGAGAAGGTAGCCAAGGACCTTCTTCTAGTACCAGACCGGTGGGTTTTTTTTTTGTTCTCTTTTTTTGGTGTGTTTGGTAACAAATCATTCTCATCAACTACCATATTGGTCGGGGTAACCCTGGTTTTGGATCACAAAATCCTATGTAGGGTACTATTCATGCACACGAGGCACAAAATTCTCAAGGACCTTGGAATTCGTGTCAGGGATCAGTTCCCTCATCATGGATGCGAACCAGGGGCAACCCCTTCCATGGTCAATGGAACCCTAGACAAGGCTTAGTACCTATGCCCATTGGATCGGCAGGGGGCAACCCTTTCCGGAACCTTTGGAACACAACGCCGAGAGAAATCCCTTATCAACCCTCAATGTCCTATTACGGGAGTCAGCTGATGACGTCTAAACCAACGCAACATCTGAATGATAGCCTAGGCCATGGTTTTTACCAGAACCTGGGACAAAAACCTAAATTTTCCTGGCAACCTGGTGCCAGCCAAATCCTAGGCTCCTATCCTCCTACACATAATCAACAACCTAAGCTACAGTTTCTAGCAACTTTACATTTTCCAGACTTGTCAAGATTATTGAATGACCTAATATTCCACGATCCATGTTGGCCTGCTATGCCGACTAAGTTTCCCTTGGAAATTATAACAAATATCCAGGCAATCATGTGACCACATTTCACCTATGGTGCTCATCCAACTCTATGAGGGATGACTCCGTCTAGTTGCATCTATTTCAATGCACTCTTATCGAGAGTGCTATGAAATGGTACATCGAGCTTGACCACTCAAGATACTCTACTTTTGGTGATTTGGAAATGGTTTTCTTAAACCATTTTCAATTACCCGTGAGATATGATGCCATCACAAAACTGCTGGACAACTTTGAGAAAACAAAGGATGACCATATCTCTGATCACATCCGAGAATGGTAGCGCCAGAAGAGTTTGATTAAAGTACCAGTTCCACCAATATTCCTGCTAGAATGGTTCCTTAAGTATTTGGTACCCCAACTATCCAAGGACGTAGCAATGTCGGGGGTATTTTCAGAGGAAGAAGCGATAATGAGAGCTCAATAGCTAGAGCTGATTTACTCTCAGTCTGGTTTGCTTTACGAAGTTTTTCTAGATGTGCCACGGTCTATTCTTGATAAGACCAAACACAATTATGGACCACATGATGATGACATTTTTGGTTCAGCACAAGCAAAGCCCATTGATCTGATGTCAAACCAATTGCAACAATTGTCGATACAACAGACAGTGGCCATCCCAAATCTTAGTTCAACTACTCCCCCTACTCAGATGTCCGATGTACACAACGTACAATCGATGAACCCAAAGGCCAACTGATGTAGGAGCATCACAAGAGAGCTCGTAAAGAAATCTCAAAGGCAAGGACAACTGGAATTACACCAGCATACATTTTGAATTTAAACAACAAAGCATTAATGTAATATCTGAAAGGATGTATTTTCATTTATGTTTTGAATATTGTAAACAGATCTTAAGCATTGCTCTCATCTGTCGAACATGGAGGAATTTAATTTTAATGAATGTAAAGTAGATAAGCTTTTAATTTGGATTAGGTAGCTAGAGCTGTAAGAGGGAAAACTCTAGAAAGATTCCTCATAGGTATTGTATTGTATTCGATAATTCTCATTGTAAGCTGTAGAGCTGTAGAGAGAAAGAGCATAGATAAGAACAAATATTGTAGGATTGTATAAGAAGATAGTTGTTTCAATTGAACCATGTACAAGAGCACTGGAATTAATATAAAAATGCTTTTATTCCATTTCATGGTGTTGTGGTGGTTGTTGTTTACATCTATTTTAATGGTATGTTTATAGTTTTGTTTATGTTCTCTATTATGCATTTGTTCCAATGCTATGTGTGTGTATGCTCTTGATTTCATGTTGAATGTATGAAGTCTATGAAAGGAGAAGTATGAGTTTCAATTGTTTCTCGTCCTGAGTATTCCTGTAAGGAGTGCAGTGAAGGTCCACATAGAGTGCATTGACAGAGTTCTGAGTTTTATCTCAGAAAATCTCAGGAGGGATACCGTTGTTCTCATACCAGCTGGAGTGAAGGTATTGCACAGAGCCGTGCAAGGCATGCACCGGTGAGTTGAAGTCTTAGACTTTTCCAACTGAGGAGAAAGGTTGAAGAACTGATGTTGCAAAGGAGTGCATAGAGTTGAAGAGTGAAATAACCAGGGGTTATTGTGACACCACAAGGTGTGCATGCAGGGATTCATTAGATTCTAGGAGTTACAGTGAGAGTCCAAATTTAGAAGGGTTAGAACCTTGGAAATGTTCAAAGGAATAACGAGGTCTGGAGTCACCTCGCAGAAGTTAATATCAGAAGGAAAGATGCCAAGGTATTTTAGGAGTAATTGAGGAATTTGAACGAACGGTTGAAATTATCAGAGGGAGAATCACCAAAGTTCCATGGGTCATTGGATCTTATAGACCACAGGGAAGATTAAGACTGAGTGTCTTTCAACACTCGTAAGATCAGGAGGGATAGTAGTCATTAGATATGGATCAATGAGGGTCGTTGATCGCATGCTTGAATTCACCAGTTCGGAAGTTAGGTGTGGAAGATGTTTTGACTCAGAGTCGAGAGTTGAAACTCTTGATTCAAGAAGTCATGATAGAATCGGGACCATCAAATCATAGGAGGCTCATAACCATTGATCGTGACAAGGAGTCATCATGATTTTGGTTATCGTCGAAGGGCGTTGCTGCATTTCAAATCGTCGAGACATGAAATTCCGAAGTGCTGAAATATTTGGGCCCCAAGTTTTAGATAGAGGTCACATTAAGTAAAGACAAGGGAGGAGTCAAAGGACCCGTTAGCCTTTCGGGGTTTCGGGGATTGACGAGTCAGAGGGACTCGCACCAGTGATTACAAAGTCATGAAAAACCTAAATACTTTTCGATGAAGATTGTGGTCGCGCCAGCTGGTCATGTGGGTAAGATTTGGCACTTAGTGCTTATTCACACAGGCGTAACTTCTAAGAAGGACCTATGGATAAACACTTGTATGTTGAAGGTTCCTGTGGTGAATCAAAGAGTCAATCAGAATCAAAGGGGAGATTAAGAAGAATCCTTAGACCAGGAGGTCGAATAGAACCCGTTGAGGTAGGGGTGATGCACCAGTTGGTACCAGAGCCTTACAATATTTGTTTCTGTAGGTGAGAGGAGACAAAAGGTAGGTTGTGATTTAAATTCTGTGAGGAACAGATTTAAACAATGCCGCCAAGAAGGAGAGAGAGACCAATACCCGATCCAACTGTGGAAAGAGAAATGAGAGAACTTTGTGCTCGATTAGATGTTATGGAGACATCAAAAAGACGGACAATTAATGTTGGAGATGTTAGTGAAGCTGAAAGATAAAATGAGGTTAGAGCTGAAGAAGAAGTCGCAACTGAAGATGCTGCAGAATAACGTCTATTCAGAGTTGTTGCAAGAATAAGAGCCAGGGAAAAAATGGATATTCCAATGTACGAAGGCCACTTAGACGTTGAGGAGCTGCTAGATTGGTTTAGAGCTCTAGACAAATACTTCTACTATGAGGATGTCGAGGAAGATAAGAGATTTAAACATGTTATCACTAGACTTAAAGGGCATGCAACATTGTGGTGGGATGAACTGTAGGCTAACAGGAATTTCAAGGGTAAGAAAAAAATCAAAACCTGGGATAGAATGGTTGCAAATATGACAACCAAATTTATACCCAGAGATTACCAAATCAATTTGTTTCAAAGAATGCAAAATTTCAGACAAAAGGGGATGATAGTGAAGGAATACACTGAGGAGTTCTACAAGATAAACATTAGAGCAAGTCATCGATAAAGTGATGATGAGAAGGTTGCCAGACACATGAATGGTCTAAGATATGACATTCAGGATGAGATGGGTATGGTGACAATTAGAAATATGGAAGATGCTTATCATGTTGCTCTAAAGGCTGAAGACAAATTTGCCCGAAAGAAAGGTCAAAGAGGTAGAGGTAGAAGCTAGAACAGAGGTAAAGCAATTTCCCAGGACAGAGTTCAGAAGTCGAAGGAAGAAGAAAAGAAACCTCACACTCACCCTGAAAGAGGAGGAAGTTCACAAGGAAGGAAATATGTTGACATGAACACTTTTCTGCGAGCCAGAGGAAGAGGAAGTGGCAGAGGAGGTGAGGTAAAGTGTTTTGTCTGTGGAAAAATAGGACAAAAGTATTTCGAATGCCCCGATAGAAAAAGAGACGGAGGAGAAACTCACATTTCAGAAGCACAAGGGAGAAATGTTGAGGCAGAAGATGCATAAGGTGGAAGGTCACTAATGATGAGGAAAATTCTCTTAAAACCAGAGAAAGAGATAGAAAATCTCGTTCAGAGGAACATTTTGTTTAGAACTGCTTGCAAGACCAAGGACAAGGTATGCAAGGTAATAGTGGACAGTGGAAGCACAGATAATTTAGTATCCATAGAAATGGTGGAGAAGTTGGAATTGGATATTGTTGCACATCTGAGCCCATACAAAGTTTCATGGTTACAAAAGGGACATTAGTTAACTGTCACTAAACAATGTTTAGTTGAATTTAATATAGGGGGATATCAGGATGAAATTATATGTGATGTTATTCCCATGGTTGTTTGTCATATTTTGTTGGGGAGACCATGTAAATATGATAGGAATGTTGTTCATGATGGGAGGAAGAACACATACACCTTGGAGAAGAATGGTAGGATGCATATGTTGTTGCCAATTAAAGATGAGAAGGTGAAAGCAGAAGCAAGCAATAATATAATTCTCATGAGAAGGAAAGAGCTTCTTGATGAAGTCAAGGAAGATAAAGAAATGTAGTTTGTTGTGGTTAGAAAACCTAGAGTCATCCTGAACGATACTTTGACAGATGACCTACCTGAGGAAATTCAGGAACTAGTAGTGAATTTCGTTGATATAGTGGTGGACGAATTACCTTGTTCGTTGTTGCCCATCAGGAGCATAAGTCATCACATTGAACTTATACTGGGAGCAAGTTTACCAAACAAAGAAGTGTACAGATTGATACCGCAAGAGAATGAAGAGGTCAAAAAGAAATTTCAGGATTTGATGGATAAAGGGTTGATTAGAGAAAGCTTGAGTCCATGCGTTGTACCTAAAGTTTTAAGTCCGAAGAAAGATGGTGGCCAGAAAATGTGTATAGAATCGAGAGCTATAAATAAGATTACCATCAAGTATAGATTTCCTTTACCCAAGATGGATGACTTAATGGATTTCTTGAGTGGAGCAAATGTTTTTTAAAAATTTGATTTGAAAAGTAGATATCACCAGATTAGAATGAGGGAAGGTGATGAATGGAAGACAACATTTAAAAAAAATGAAGGACTGTATGAATGGCTTGTCATGTCGTTTGGTTTGACGAATGCGCCCAGTACTTTTATGACACTGATGAACAAAGTCTTGAAAGATTTTATTGGGAAGTTTGTAATCGTGTATCTTGATGATATATTGATCTTCAGTAAGACTGAAGGAGAACATCTGAAGCATTTAACTGCAATAATGAAGATGTTACAACAAGAGAAATTGTTGATAAATCTAAGAAAGTCATCTTTCATGAAGGAAAAACTCATTTACTTAGGTTTCACGATCTTTGCGAATGAGTTCAAGATGGATCCGGAAAAGGTAAGAGAAATCAAAGATTGACCATCACTAAGGAGTATCTTTGAAGTCAGAATCTTCCATGGATTGGCTAGTTTTTATAGGAAGTTCATTAGGAATTTCAGTGGGATATGTGCACCAATGATGGACACAGTCAAGAAAAGACACAAATCTTTTCATTGGAAAGAAGAAGCGGAGAAAATTTCAAGTTGATGAAAGATAAGATAACTGAATAACCAATTTTGATTCTACTAGATTTCAACAAAACCTTTCAAGTAAGGTGAGATGCAAGTGGATTTTCAATTGGAGCAGTCTTAAGTCAAGACAACAAGCCAATTTCATACTTCACTGAGAAGCTGAATAGGACCAAGATGAAATATTCCACGTATGATAAAGAGTTCTATGCAGTCATACCGACGCTGAAGAAATGGAGGAATTAATTGGTTCCAAAGGAGTTTGTCTTGTATAGAGATAACCATGCTTTACAATTCGTAACTCGACAGAAGAAATTGAACTAGAAGCATGCAAAATGGGTTGAATATATGCAGAATTTTACTTCTGTTATAAAGCATATTTATGGAATTGTTAACAAGGTTGTTGATGCATTGAGCAGGAAATGTTTGATTCTACAGGAGTTCAAAGTGAAAAATTTAGGCTTTGACAATCTCAAGGATATGTACAGAGATGACGCATATTTTAAAGAAGCCTATGAAGCATGTGAGAATCCAGTTCTCAGAGACAAAAGCCAATGGACTGAATACTTGATTCAGGATGGAATGTTGTTTAGGGGAAATCAATTGTGTATACCAAAGTTCTCTATGAGAGAGAACCTCTTCAAGGAAAAACATAGTGGGGGATTGGTTGGACATTTCGGCCATGAAAATTCTTTTGCACAACTGAATGGCTCATACTATTGGCCAGGGATGAGGACGGATGTCAAGAAATTCATGAACAATTGCATAATTTGTCAGCATGCAAAGGGGAAAAGACAGAATACAGGGTTGTATCAACCATTGCTGATACCTGAGAGGCCGTGGGATGTGGTAATAATGGATTTCGTGTTGGGACTACCGAGGACACAAAGGGGTTGTGACTCCATATTTGTGGTAGTCGATAGATTTTCAAAAATGGCACATTTCATACCATGTCAAAAAACCGATGATGCAACTCACATTGCAAATCTATTTTTCAAAGAAGTTGTTAGACTTCATGGCTTACCCAAGAGTATCGCTTCAGATCGAGATACCAAATTTGTTGGTCATTTCTGGAGGACCCTATGGAAGAAGCTGGGAACAAATTTATCTTTTAGTTCAACATATCACCCTTAGACGGATGGACAGACCGAGGTAGTGAACCGAAGTCTGGGATATTTATTGAGGAGTATGGTAGCTCAACATCATAGTCAGTGGGATTAGGTTCTACCATAGGCGGAATTTTCATATAACGATTCACCTAACCGGAGCACAGGACATAGCCCATTTCAGATTATGTATGGAATGAAGCCGAGAGGAGTATTTGAGTTGAGAGACTTATAGAAGAATGAATTCAGAAGTGCTAGAGCAGAGGATTTTGCAGCAGAGATACAAGAGCTCCACAACAAAATCAAAGAGCGGTTACAGAATTCTAGCTAGGAATACAAGCGCAGAGCAGATCAACACAGGAGAGAACTTCTGTTTGAAGTAGGTGATTTGGTTCTGGTGCATCTCATAAATTAAAGGTTCCCAAGGGGAACATACAATAAGATGAAGATGAATAAAATTGGACCATGTAATATTTTGTGAAAGTTTGAGGAAAATTAGGTGTTAGGTGATTTATATGTACTAAAAAAGACACTAAAATACCCTCAATTTAAATTKTCAACCCGGGGTAAGTAAACTTAGAGTTGTAGCAAAATATATGCCAAAGGTAGAAGGCTGGTAGGAGTATGGTCTAACTAATGAAGGTAGCTATCTAAGGTTGATCTATTTAAGAAAAACTATTGAATAAGCAAACCCTACTAAGAAATTGGAAACTAGGTAACCTAAGTATCTTTTGGCCAAGGATCGATGGATAGTTCCTAAGAAAGCAAGTAAAAACCCTATGTAAATAAAAATATTTCAACAATAAGCAATAAGAAACTATCTAAGCATATCAATAAGAAAATGACGAAAGCAAACTATTTTAAGTTGCCAACCTACATTCAATGAGCAACTACCCTATGAAAGAAATTAAATAAGCAACTAAGAAAAAGCACCTATCTAACCTATTACAGAAAATAGAAAACTAAGCAAGGACACTTAACTAATCTATTAAAGAAAAATTCAAGTAAGCAAAGACGACTATTTATCCTACTAAAGCAAATGGACAAGTAAGCAAAGACTTCTTATTGAACAACTATCTAGCCTAAGAGGCAAGTGGACTGAATGCCTGATGAAAAACTATTTCTAATGCGAGAAAGGAGATCTAAATGATCAATGCAATGCATGAAAGGAAATCTATTCTATTGAAAGCAAGGAGAACTAACAACTAAATGCTTTACCTTAATCTACGAAAACAAGAAACTATCTCTTCTAATCTACAAAAGCAAGAAACTAGCTTTAATCTTATGACACACAAATATAATGCTGGTGGTTGTGTGGATGCCTTCAGTGGTGACATATGATATCTCAATGACACTTGACAACAAAGGACAATTCCAACGGTATAAACTCGACACTAATCTCAATGGAAAAATGAAAGGTATGGATTAAACAATCCAATGAAAACTTAGTCATAACATAAATAATGTTAAATACCCTGCATATTCATGTGCAAACCATCAACAACATAACGAGATCATCATTATTTAACTAAGAAATTTGATTTCACTTTAATCTATGAAAATAAATTGCATAAAGGGAAACTATGCTATGTCTACTTTAATTATTCAAACTGTAATAAGGAAATGAATTAAAAACATAAATTTAAACTATGATATTAAAAAGTAAATTGACAATTACATCAACCAACAACTAAGCAAATGAAATCTATCTAAAAATGAAGTAAGCAACAACTATAACTAAAAATTGAAATGAAATCTATCTATCCATCAAAATCCCTGTCAAAGAAAACCAAGATAAGATTCTATTTTATTCTAATTAAAAATTTTGTTTTAAGCTTATTTATAAAATTATGAAAGAAAGCATAATCTAACTTCTAACTTGCACACAGGGTTAGTCTAGGGATCTGCAGATCCATTCCTAATCTAGGAAACTGATTCATGCTAACATAATCCATCACACTAACCTGCAAAAGAGCAATAAAACAATTAAACTACAACAAGCTAATTAACACAATAAAACATGCATGTATAGAAAGTAAAAGAACAATTTAAATGATGAAATACATAAACAACACATAGAGAGTTACCAGACTACTGGTGGCCCCCCTAGCAAGTCGTGTTCACTCTCTAAAATCACACCATGAGCTTAACAAGGCGAATCCACCACTAAAGCTTGAAAACACAGTTTTGGCACAATTTCGGCAATGTAAAATATCAAAATGGAGAAGAAAATGAATTTGTCTCTAATACACTGGCTCTTCTACTTGGTTAACAATCTACTGAGTATCCTATCATTTTTTATAATCTTACAACCCAAGTGGTCGACCTCAGGAGGGTTGAACCACTTCTAATTTCGGCAAATTACAATAAATGATGCCCTAACTGACAAAATGGAGCAAGCCAATAATCACCTTCTTTGGACAATTGAATTCAAGTTTTCAGGAGCTTAGTAGCTGGAAGGGGCAAGGATAAACAAAGCCCATGTGCCTTATTTGTCCAGCACTGGCCGCCAATGCCATAACCGCCAGCTCACCTTGCGTTTTTGTCCAATACCGGGTGCTAGAATGAGTGTTGGATCGAGTGCCGGAACGAGTGCTGGATCAAGTGTCGGAACCAGAAAATGGTGCGTTTTTGCCCTGTAACACCAGAAAAATGTGAATTAACTCTTGGAAGCATAAAAACATGATAAATTATACTTGATTCAATCATTAAACATGAGTTATACATACCTTATGGCGATCATACTAATTTACCATAAAATTCTTCAAAAATATCCTTTAAAAAATGAAAACACGCATATGTACATATGGAAAAAGTGTATAATAACATCATGAAAATGATCATATCTTGGGCCCAACATTAGGGATGATTTTAGGGGCTAAATTTCGCTCATGGGCTAATTTTCCATATTTTTTCCCAAAAAAATATTCTCTATTCTAAAAATGATTCGCCCAAATTCTATAGGATAAAATTATTTTACTGAAAAAATGCCAAAATTTTATACAAACTATATAAAATCCTTAGAAATTTGAATATTTTTACAAAAATATCGCCAAACATTTATAATTGTCATATTAAGGGTTAGTAATATTCGCCAAGGTTTCTAAATTTTAAAATAAATTTCTATCCTTAAACTCATCCCTGAGGAAAATGCTTACAAAATTGAATTACCAAATGGGGTAGGAATATCGCCCATATTCAATATACCAGATCTATATCCTTATAGAGTAGATGGAATAGAGAGATCATCGGATCAGAAGGAAGTCCAATGGGTTAAATAGATGCCTGTAGCTGAAAATCCACAGATGGAAAAGATAACTGATTAGAGAGTTGGAAAGAAGACCCAAAGGAAGACATACTTTGAATATTTGTTCAAATGGAAAGGACACCTGATTGAGGATGCCAGTTGGGAAAGCGAAGCAGATATCCAAAAACATGGACAAACGATGCAGGAGCTCATGAACAGGAGTTCGTGAATTTTTTTTAAACCAAGGGAGTATGATGCAGGAGCATCGCAAGCGAGCCCGTAAAGAAAGCACAAAGGCAAGGACAACTGGAATTGCACCAATGCACATTTTGAGGAAATTTTGAATTTAAACAACGGATCATTAATGTAATATCTGAAAGGATGTATTTGCATTTATGTTTTGGAGATTGTAAATAGATATTGAGTGTTGCTCTCATCTATCAGACATGGAGGCATTTAATTTTAATGAATGTAAAGTAGATAAGATTTTAATTCTGATTAGATAGCTAGAGCTGTAAGAGGGAAAACTCTAGAAAGCTCCCTCATAGGTATTGTATTGTATTCGATAATTCTCATTGTAAGCTGTAGAAGGAATAACTAAATCAAATCAAGCAATATTTATTAGCTAGAAGGAATAACTAAATCAAATCAAGCAATTGTAGTATTTGAAGGTGCAAGTGACTCTACTCGTTTATCAAATCAACATTTGGGTCATATGAACGAGAAAGGGCTTAAGGTACTGGTAGAACCTAAGTTACTTCCAAGTTTAAAATCTCTGAATTTGAATTTATGCAAACATTATGTTTATGGAAAACAATGTAGACAGAAGTTAAAAATAGGAAGACATATTAGTAAAGGTATCCTTAATTATATCCATTCAGACGTTTGGGGACCATTCCCTATAGTTTCTTTTGGAGGATCATCATATTTTGTAACATTTATAGATGATTACTCTAGAAAGGTGTGTATCTATTTAATGAAAAGAAAAGATGATGTATTTAATGATTTTAAGAAATTTAGAGATTTAGTTGAAAAGAGCATTGGCAGGTCAATCAAGTGTTTAAAAACATATAATGGAACTGTGTTCACATCCTTGGAATTTGAAAATTATTGCAAGGAAGCTAGGATTGAAAGACATAAAACCACGGTTTATACTCCTCAACAAAATGGTGTTGTTGACACGTGAATAGGACTCTTCTAGAGAGAGAAAGGAGCATGCTTAGTAATGCCAAGTTGCAGCAAGAATTGTGGGAAGAAGCACTTTTTACAACATGTTATATGGTAAATGATCACCATCAGCCGCAATAGATAGTAATATTCCAAAAGAGGTATGGATAGGTCACCCTTGTGATTATTCAAATCTTAAAAAATTTAGTTGTGAGGAGTATGCTCTTATTCCAAAGCAACATCATTCTAACATAGATCCCAAATAAAAAAGGTTTATCTTTGTTGGGTATGGTGATGGAGTTAAGGGATATAGATTGTGGGATCCTACTTCCCACAAAATCACCATTAATAGAGATGTCATATTTGATTAATCGTCACTCATAAAATCAGATGTTGTAGAAGTTGAAATGAAATAGGAAGAAGTACCACAAAGTCAACAAATTCAATGGGAGACTTGATCACCTGCGGGAGATGTAATACCCCAAGGTCGATCCCCTGTTGAATTGTAATTATGTTTATAGGCTGGTGAGCCAAGTGTTTATAAGATGGAAGGATTATGTGTTTATTAGGATAGAGATCCTAGGTGTTGAAGTGTTAGATGATCCAAAATACAAATATCATAGTTTAAAAAGTTAGAATAAAATAATCATTAATTTAGAATATTAAATTAATAATCTAGAATATTTGATTAATAAATGGAGACATTTAGAAATAGAGTATTGTTGTAAAAGATATGACTCTAGAAAGGTGTTGTATCTTAGGCTCTAAATTAGGAGTATGGTTAGAATATTGTTAAGATATAATTTATTGTAAATGAACACTTGTTTATTTAATAAGTGATCCATAACTAGAGTTGTTAGGACATTTAGCTTATATATAGCTCATTGCAAGAGTGTTGAGGTGTTCGGGTGTAAACTCTTGCAAATTCTCATATGTAATTTCTTTTCCTATTTAATAAAAGTGTGTGTCTGAGGACATTTCTACCATTATTGTGGTATCATAGCTCCAGTAATGCAGTTGAACTGAGGAGGAGATTAGCTGATCTGAGGAGGATATTTTAGCTCTATAGGCCAACACACTCCATCAGAAAATTGGTCAGTTAATTGTTAATTTTTTTTAAAAGGGAAAATAAATTTTATGTTTCTGCATATGAGTGTCTAGAGATATTGTGAAATTTCAGACGTTACCTGCATGTCACAATGTGCTTTGATGAGTCTGTGTTGTATTAATGGGGGTAGGATTATTATTTTTATAGCCTACACTTATGAACTGGAAGTTCTAATCACTATTTAGTTTATGGAGACTCGAATATTGAGACACATTCTATATAGTTGATTTTTAGATCCTTTCAGGAAGCAGGTGGTCATGTATGGTCTTGCAGTTGATTTTCATTGTATAAGTAAATAGATAAAAAATCCATGTTGTTGTTTATTATGCCAACAATAGAAGGTGGTGTTATTACCATCAAACTAAGGAGAAAATATTAATGCCATCCACTCCTCCTTTGCTTTTCCGCCTTAATTCCTTTGCTTTTCTATTTAATTCGCCATCCTGCCGACTATAACCCTCATTATGATGGTTATCTACATATGTTGTTGTTCATGATGATGGAAGACGATGAGATTCGTAGCTGCAGAAAGCTCCAATGGTGGTAGTAGCAACAACTGCAATTGTCAACAAAGGTGTATTCACTGCGATTGCTCGGGACTTTCGATTTTCCTTAAATTGTCGAAAATTTCTATGAATCGCAAAACTGAGATCAAAATATTCTTCAATTGAAAGGACTTCTTCCATTTATTATTGGAGGAATTATAGTCTATTTGAAATATGGAATTGGTATAGCTTTAGTCTCCGTGTGAATCTGAAATTAACTGGAAATTTTTTAATATCTGTGTATTATCCACGAGTTTGAGTATCATCTGCGTACATGAGTTGCAAAGACGGAAACAAAAATTGAAATATTGAGAGTTGTCAGAGAATATTAAGCATTAAATCACCCGATATTGTGTTGGCTCTCCACCCTTCATTTGCTAAGTATGTTTGTCATCTATTGATGGTTTCATTATTGCACAGTGGCAAAGGTTTACAGGCAATGCCCAATCAATTTATACTCATCACTACCAACTGGTTCATATGGAAACATTCCATCTACTTTTCATTAGCTTCCAAAGACAAAAGTAGGTATATCAAAGGATACACGCATATCAAGTGATTTTTTGGTTAAATTTTTTTTGTAACTCAAAGTAATTTTACTTTGAGGGGGGGGTGAATTTTTTTAAAATTTGCAAGAGCATTGTAAGGAGTAAAATTTTGAAAGTTACTTGGAATTTGACTAGATCCAAGTGCCAAGCTCAGTCATTTTTCTCCTGTTTCAACGACTATACGAGGGTCAACACCAACCCTGATAGATCATTTTTTGTGTGATCCGTGTAGTGTGATATATTTTGCTTGATTTTTTTGGTGTGAAGATTCAACACTACAATGTCGAAGTTAATTAATTTGTTCTCTGACTCCGATAAACTTGAAGGCACAAAATCATACAAGACATGGAAACGTCTCATTGAAAGCACTCTCATTCATAATGAACTTTGGCGTGATATATGTAATGAAGATACTAAGCCAAATAAACCTACAGATGCAACCACACTAGCGAAATGGGAAATTAAAAATGCCAAAGCATTAGCACTCATCAAATCTTTAGTTAATGATAAGATGTATGTCCACATTGAAAATACTATTGATGCATGGTATGCTTTGAAATTTTTTAAAGATTTATTTGATACTCATCCTGAATCAAAGAAACTTGATCTTCAATTAAAGTTGCTCCAACAGAAATTGACTGAAGCAAGTGATGTACATGAATATATTTCAAGACTTAAGAACATTAAGCAGGAAATACTAAATGTTGGTTTTCAAGAAGTAGATGATAGTTTCATGACCACAATTTTAATTATTGGATTGCCTTCTTCCTATACACATTTTTTGGAAACTTTACAAGTAACTAGAAAGTTAGACAAGCTTATGTTTGATGAGCTAAGTGAAATGTTATCTCAACGCAACAAACTTTTGGAAAGAAAAAGCAAGTTGGGGAAGATGTTTTTTTCACAGAAGCTAGCACAAGTAAATCTTCAACTGACAGTTATAGAAGCAGAGGAAGAGGAAATTTTGTATAAGGTCGTGGTCGAAGCCAAAGTAGAGAAAACAATTTTTTAGACAGGAGCAATTTTCAAGGTAGAGGAAACAGTCAAGGAAAAGGGTATTTTCAAGGCAGAGGGTATTTTCAAGGAAGAGGAAAGAGTCAAGGCAGAGGCTATTTTCAAGGCAACAATCAAGGAAGAGGAAAAAATCCAAACAGAGGTCAAACTAGAGGCAGAGTACAGAATTCAAGTAGAGGAAGAGATTTAAATCAAATTGTTTGTATAAGATGTAACAAAGTTGGCCATTATGCAGAAGATTGTCGAACTTCTATTGATAAAATTTCCAAGTTTCATCAAAACAAAAAACAATTTGCAAATAATCGAGATGCTGATGGTTCAGAATATGTCTTTACCTCATCTTCAACATTACATATTTCCACCGATTTTCAAAGTGATTATGAAGATGCTTGGATTCTAGATTCAGGAGCATCTCAAAACATGACTTTTAGACCTGATTTCTTTTGGAATTTTCAAGAATGTCATCTTAATTCCGCCTTTCTTTCATATAATACAAAACATACTCATTATGGAAAAGGTGTAGTTAAATTTTATTTACCTAATATTGGAGAAAGAATGATTTCAAATGTATGGTATGTACCAACCTTTAAAAATAATTTGTTATCGTTAGTCATGATTCGACAAGCAGGACATCAGGTGATTATGGAAGATGGCTTAGTTAATCTTATTTCAGTCATACAGAATATGAAAACAGTGATGATACGTTATGAAGATGGAAAACTGTTAAGGATGAAAGGGACAGTTATTCCAAGGCATTCTGATTTTGTAGGAGCATTAAGTATAGGTATTTCACCTATAGGATTGTGGCATGTGAGATATGGACATCTCAACTTTGAAAATCTCTCTCAATTGCAAAAACAAGGGATGGTTAAGGGACTTCCAACTTTCAAAAAACAAAATGCTAAATGTGAAGCATGCATTTATGGCAAACAAAGTCGAGAGAGTTTTCCAACAAGTTCATGGCATGCAAATAGGCAATTGCAACTAGTTCACAGTGATGTTTGTGGTCCACTACAAAGTTCTTTAGGTGGTTGCAATTTTTTTTTACTCTTTATTGATGATTTCAGTAGAATGACTTGGGTTTACTTCTTGAAGCAAAAGTCAAAAGATTTTGAAAAGTTTAATATTTTTCGTCAACTTGTTGAAAACAATGTTAAAGAAAATATCGACACTCTCAGGACAAATAATGGAGGAGAATTCACTTCTAATGAATTCAAAACTTGTTGCACAGATAATGGGATAATAAGACATCTTACAAATTTCTACACTCAACAAAATGGAGTCATAGAAAGAATGAATCACACCTTGTTAGGAATGGAAAGATCCATGTTAACCTTTAAAAAGTTAAGTCCTAGATATTGGGCAGAAGCAATCCATACAACTATCTTTTTAAGGAACAGATCTCCAACTGCTTCTTTGGATGAAATCACACCTTATGAAGCATGGTTTGTTTTCAAACCTCGAGTTAAATATCTTAGAGTTTTTGGATCAGTATGTTATGCCTTAGTTACGAAAGAAAAAAGAACTAAGCTTGACTCAAGAATCTTAAAATGCAAAATGATTGGGTATTCTGATGAGAAGAAAGGGTACCAACTTTTGTCTAATGACAAATTTATTGTGAGAAGGGATGTAGTTTTTGATGAAACTGAAAGTAAGAGTGCTGAAGAAATAGAAAGTATTATGCAAAAGTTAGAAACTAAAGGCAATCAAAGAAAAAGAAAAATGCAAAGTCAACCAACTTCACATAATTGGTATGAACTTGATTTTCCTTCATCTGAAGATGATACATCTAGTCCATTTACTTCAACAACAACATCTGGGTATTCCAAGAGTTCATCAGAATCTCCTAGCTGTGGCAGTTCATCTGACAATGATTCTCCACCTCCAGAATCTACAACTGATCGACGAACATCAGTTTACATTAATCCAATTTACAATAATGGTAATTCATATTCCCAAACAAGTGAAAATCAACTACCAAAATGGGCAGTTCAATTTTTTAAAGATGTAAGGCCTAATGAGCAGAATAAAATAGGAACAAGGGGATCACACAATAGTGAAGGAAATTTTTCTTTAATAGCAAATGATTTTATTGAACCTTCCACATACAAAGAAGCAATAAAACATAAATAATGACAACATGATATGATTGAAGAGTATCAAGCAGTAATCGATAACAACACTTGGAAACTTGTTGATTGTCCTAGAAGTGTTAAACCCATTAGATGTAAATGGGTTTAAAGAATTAAATAAAACCAACATGGAGAAATTGATAAGTATAAAGAAAGATTTGTGGCTAAAGATTTTGTGCAGCAAGAAAGCATTGATTATGAGGAAAATTTTCTCCTCCAGCTAAATGGAATACCATCCAATTAACACTTGCATTGGCCGCTCAGAAAGGTTGGAAAATTCATCAAATGGATGTAAAACATGATTTTCTCAATGAAGACTTATAGGAAGATGTATATATGAAAAAACCACCAGGTTTTGAAATTGAAGGGTAGGAACATAAAGTTTGAAAATTAATAAAGGCTTTATATGGGTTAAAGAAAGCTCCCTGAGCTTGGTATACCAAAATGGATGAATACCTTAGGAAAGTTGGTTTTCAACGAAGTGAGTCTATTGATACTTTGTATATCTGTCAACAGGGTCCATATCTGGTGATTCTTGTTATGTATGTGGATGATTTGATCATTACAAGGAACAATGATGATCATATTGCACAGGTGAAAAAGGAGTTACATGCAGGTTTTAAGATGACTGATTTGGGACTACTTCACTACTATCTTGGAATTGAAGTATTCCAATTCCCACATCATATTTTCATTTCTCAAAGTAAGTATGCAGCATAAATTCTTCAACGATTTGGAATGCAGGATTGCAAACCATGTCTTACCCCTATGGAGCAACACTTGAAACTTTCAAAATTTGAAGGGGGGGAAATGGTAGACAACATTACTTATAGACAGTTGATTGGCAGCTTGATTTATTTGACAAACACTTGATCAAATCTATCTTATGCAGTCAGTATTATTTCATGCTTTATGCAGCAACCATGGGACAACCATTGGAATGCATCTAAAAGAGTTCTTCGATATATCCAAGGAACAAAATATTTTGGTCTTCTTTACAAAAAGACTAAAATTTTTGTACTTGGTGTATTTTCAAATGCTGACTTTGCTGGAAGTATTGATGATCGAGCATCAACATCAGGTTATTTAATGAACACGGGTTCAACAACAGTGTCTTGGAGTTGTAAGAAACAAGATAGAGTGGCCACTTCTACAGCAGAAGCAAAATACTTCTCAGCATGGGAAGAAACATGTGAAATTGTTTGATTATGCAGAGTTTTGCAGGACTTGGGAATTTCTCAAACAGAAGATACATCATTATTCATCAACAACCAGTAAACCATTAATCTTACCAAGAATCAAGTTTTTCATTCAAAGACAAAGCATGTGGACACCAAGTATCATCATATCAGATCACTCATTGCAAAGGATGTGATCAAGCCAATTTATTGTCCTTCAGAAGATCAGATCTCCGACATTTTCACGAAACCTCTTGGTAGAATAAAATTTACTAAGTTTAGGGATGAACTTGGTATCTTTTGTAATGTATCTTTGGATCATAGGGGGGAGTGTTAGATGATCCAAAATACAAATATCATAGTTTAAAAAGTTAGAATAAAATAATTATTCATTTAGAATATTAAATTAATAATTTATAATATTTGATTAATAAATGGAGACATTTAGAAATAAAGTATTGTTGTAAAAGATATGACTCTAGAAAGGTGTCGTATCTTAGGCTCTAAATTAGGAGTATAGTTAGAATATTGTTAAGATAACATTTATTGTAAATGGACACTTGTTTATTTAATAAGTGATCCATAACTAGATTTTGTTAGGACATTTAGCTTATATATAGCTCATTGCAAGAGTGTTGAGGTGTTTGGGTGTAAACTCTTTCAAATTCTCATATGTAATTTATTTTCCTATTTAATAAAAGTGTGTGTCTGAGGAAACTTCTGCCATTATGAAGGCCATAGAGCCTAATTTTGTATATATAAATACTCACATCATTAATATAATTACATCGCTACATGTAGACCAACCATGAATAAAGAGTTATGGGGGACTAAGCTCCACTGGGTAGAGAAATGAATGGGGCTGAGAGGCTGGGGAAAAGGGCTAAGCTAGAGGGATTATTTCCAAGGGAATATTATAATATATTTTCCTAAACGACTAAGGTTTGGGGAAATAACCCTTGTTATCCTAATTTTCTTTGAGGAGAGGAATGAACTCCAAGTGGAGAGGAACAAGCTCCCAAGAGAGCCATGTGTCAACCTGGGCGCATGCAATTTTATGGGGGAAAATCTGTCATTGTGGGGGTCGCTCGCAATTCTTTCCATGCTCCCCACTCATGCACGCACTCAAACTGAGAATTCACACAACCATCCATTTCCTCCATCATTGACCTATGCAACCTCTGAAACTTGCAAACCCGTGAAGCTAACCCATTTTTCCTGTGAATCACAACATGACTGCATAGTGCCTGAGCTAGATTACACCTTAGCCATTTTGTTGTTGCTACCCACTTTTTATTTAGACTAGTGTGTCTTGTTGTCCTTACCATAGCCCATACCTAATTTTTCTACTGTGGTTACTCGTTTGACTTAGGAGCTAGACAAAAGAATCAGGTTGTCAGGCCTATGGATTGAAGAAGTAGGTTTTCAGGCCTATGAGAAACTCTCTCAAGGTGAGAGAGATTGTTGGGGAAGTGATTTCTCCTGGAGGGAGTCTAGAAGAAACTACAGAGATCTAAGAATTCTTGATATGGCATGTTGTTAAATCCCTAGAAGGGAAGTGGAGCAATCGATGGACTATGGAATAGTGAATGTGTATATTCCTGGGGTGGGACATGAATGTGGGGAATGAGAGTCTATGAGTGGTGGGCATAAGTAGGCTCTTGGTAGGAAATCCTTCCTATTGCATTGTAAAGACTTCCGTAGTCTCAACCCATCTCAGGGGTGACCCACTGTTGATAGCTTGGAGCAACGTGGTCTAAGGCTGGGAGGTTCATGGAAGTTATACACGTAGTTGGTGGCTTTCATAAAACGATAAGTACCATCTCTATGTTAATTTTTGTGTTGTGTATTATGTACATGCCATGATATTTATAATATTTCCTGTGTAAGTTGTTGTAGCAGATTGTTGTGATTTCCGCATTTAATTTGTGTATTAGTAGAATGCATATTAGTTGTTTAATTTTATATGTATGATGTTTCGTAAAGAGCTCTGTATTCCATAGCCCAACAGGTCTATGCCTAGGTATAAACAGTTTTGATTATAGAACAGAGTGAGCAGTTTTGTTTTGTATTTATTTCAGGTGACATTTCCCAATAGAAGGATGGAGGTGTTACAAATTGGTATCAGAGCTTGAACATAGCAATTTCTTTGAAGTCGCATGCCCGTCTTGGCAGCCCAGGTATGTTACAGGAGAGAAGGAACATGCATATGTTCATGAAGAAGATATTGCAAAAGAAGATGAGGATACATAAAATATCTAGGAAAATGTGGATATGCCACAATCATCTATAAGGATATCTACACGGGTCAAGAATCCTCCTATAATGTATGATGATTATGTTTCATTTGTAGCTTTTATTTCTAATGATGGGGAACCTAGTTTTTATCAAGAAGCAAATAGAGGTATTTGATAGTGCTAAATGGAAAGTAGCAATGAAAGAATAAATGGATGCCTTAAAGAGAAATAAAACCTGGGACATAGTAGATCTTCCAAAGGACAAGAAGGTTGTCGGTTGCAAGTGGGTTTACAAGATGAAAAAGGGTGTTGATGATCAAGTTGAAAGGTACAAAGAAAGACTAGTAGCAAAAGGGTATTCACAAAAGGAAGGTATTTATTTCCATGAAATGTTTTCACCAATTGTTAAGCTTGTTTCAATTTTTGTTGTGTTATCACTAGTTGCTTTACTTGATCTAGAGTTAGAGCAACTAGATGTTAAAAAAACAAAATTACATGGATATTTGGACGAGGAAATATATATGGAACAACCAGAAGGGTTTGTTCAGGATCACAGTAAAAGAGTTTTTTGCAAACTCAAGAAGTCATTGTATGGCCTGAGGCAGTCTCCCAGGCAATGTACAAGAAGTTTGATTCCTTCATGGTGAACCAAAATTTTACAAGAAGTGAGTATGATCATTGTGTTTAATTTAAAAAGTTGGAAAATGGCATATTCATTATTTTGGTGTTATATGTTGAGGATATACTTGTAGCAAGAAAAATCATGGTTGAGATCAATAGGTTGAAGGCTCGGTTGGCTAGGACGTTTGATATGAAGGATCTAGGAGCAACAAAACAAATCTTGGGCATGGAGATACACAACAACAAGAAAAATGGTAAGTTCTGGTTATCACAACAAAAGTATGTTGAGAAAATACTTATGAGGTTCTGTATGAATATTGTGAAACTAGTAAAAATCCCTTTGGCTTCGCATGTCAATCTTTCTTCAAGTTTATGTCCTATCAATGATGAAGAAAATGAATATATGTCTCATGTATCGTATGCTAATGCAGTAAGGAGTTTGATGTATGTGATGGTAAGTACTAGGTCATATATTTCACATGCAGTTGGTGTCTTCAGCAGATACATGGAAAATACAGGTAAAGAGCATTGGGCAGTAGTGAAATGGGTGCTTCGGTATCTTAGAGGCACAAGAAATTATCGTATCACCTATAATGGTTGCCTTGATTTAGTCTGTGGTTATGTCGATTCATATTTTGTAGGTGACTTGGAAAAAAAGAGATCCACTTTAGGATATGTATTCACTCTTGCAGGAGGACATGTTAGTTGGATGTCAAAGATTCAAAATATTGTTGCTTTATCCACTAAAGAGGAAGAATATATAGTTGCTTCACATGCTTGAGGAAATTTGGTTAAAAGGTTTTCTAGGTGAGTTTGGAAGGATGCAGGACAAGGTGAAACTATTCTACGATAGTCAAAGTGCAATTCATTTGGCTAAAATTCCAACTTATCATAGTAAGACAAAGAATATTCTTATTAAATTCCATTTTGTAAGACATGTTATTGGTGAAGGTGGAGTGGCTCTAGAAAGTTTCCATACAAAATAAAATTTTGTAGACATGTTCATGAAACCAATATTGTTAGAGAAGATGTGGTGGTGCTTGGCTTCTCTTAGCTTGCATGAAAGATGATAAATAAATTTGGTCATGATATGGTACCAACTAATTTTCTACGGATTATGGATATGGGAAGATTTATTTCCTATTATTATGGCTTCATTTGATCAAATCAACTAAAAATAGAATGGGTTAGGTGCACATTAAATTTATGTAACTATTGGAAGATGGTGTATCTTTGTTATAGAAATATTTGTATCACCCCATGCAACTTGCTCATAAGACTTTTCCATTTCCCTATGCAGACTTGAAGTCCCTTTTTGAAATTCCCAGAGCTAAAAAACATATTGTTCCACATATACGTGCCCTGACAGCTATACAAAATGCGTATATGCAGGTTGCACCATTACAACCTGTGTACATCGGGTTTTGTGCCCAAAATTAAAAAAATGTTATCGGTTTTCCATGTCACGTCACGAGATCCATGATACTTGACCTTCCATATACTAGAAACGCTATGACTCAACCCTTCATTTCCATTTAAAGGCTATAAATGGGCCATATCCAAACTGTGGAGAAGAGGAGAAGAATTCAACTTTGAGATCAAAGTTACTCTGAAGAAATTATTCACTTCATATTGAGTCTACATCCCTTTTTCCCTTTAAGTCTAAACACATTGTTCATCCCACAAGCTCTTCCCTATTTGATGGAGAATCTCATTGTCTCTCTTATATGAGCTTGCCTTTGGTGGAGGATTGAAGTGGTGGAGGCCTAGTTGGAAGGGACTTAGTTTCTCGGTTCTAAATGTGACGACACAAAAGTTTGTCATTATACACTTCGATTGATTACATTTTAACAGAAATACACTTTTCTCATCCAATTAATGTCTTGCAAATATTTGAATTGTTATTCCATGGGCATATTTGTTATGAATATTGATGGATTATGCTATCATATGTGATAACTTTATATATCATCACCATATGATTGTGTATCTTTGTTGTTGAGGACAAGTTGTAGGTGTATTTCTTTGAGTCAAGTACTCAATGATGGACTTCATCGAACATCTGGACAAGGTAGGCTCTTTATCTTATCTTGTTAACATATTTGTTTATATAGCATACTTGAGATTTGAGTTGATTTTTGAAGTCATTTCTGTCTGTTGTGGTTTACCCCATGCCATAGAGTGATTTTCCTTGTAACAAAATTGGTGACCATATCGGGGATAAAATCTTCTTTTCGAGGTTTGGAGTGTTTTATCTTTTGATTTCTCTTGATTATCTTGAGTTTCTTGTTGTTTGATTGCTTGACATCCTCTTTCATTTTGAGTCTGATTTTCTTGGCCTTATCCTTAGCCTGCCATTGTTTTAATACATATACATGGGTTTTCCCTTGACAAATGCGTACATACACGAGCTGTAATTCTATAGGGAGCGTACATATGCGGTTTTCTCATGAACGGTCATGTACATCATCCTTTGTTTTCTTGATTGCTAAGTTTGATGTTTGTTGGGTAAGTGTCAATGGTTGATGAGTCTTCTTAGGTCTTTGTCATGAATGTTAAGTGCCTGTAGAGTGATAGGAAACCTTTCTTTGGTTGCATTTTCGGGTAGTTTTTATTTCACATCATCCTTTTTATTGGTTTTCCTTGTATCTTGGGCTGGTTATTTGCTTCTTGATATTCTACTTGGTTTGTCTTTGTTTACATACAGTAGGGTCTTTATATCAAGATGTTGTTCAATCCTTGCATTTTCAATCTTTTATATTGAAAATACAAAAAAATATATACATTTTTCATTGTTGGCATTTGATATTTTGGGTTCTTATCGTTGATCTTAGTACATGTATGGAAAGATTGCATCTTATTTGAAATTGCAGAGTTGAATTGAAAGTTGCATTTTTAAAAAGCTTATCGTTTATTGAGAATTGAAGTTAGTACTTTGCATTATATTCATATTCATTTCTTTTACTTGCGAAGTCATAACATCATCATTTTCATGACCACACCTTTTGAGTAAGCAAAGCCACTAAAATTAACATTGATAAATTTAAAATTGATTAGAAACAATTTTATTTTTTCAGGGTGCACAAACTAGCTTAAGATTTAGAGCCTTGGAATATGATTTTGTGAGTAAAATTCTCCAAGGCTATTACTTAACATATGTGTCTAACTAAGGGTGTGGTGAAATCCATTGTATAATTGGTGACGTCAGGAGGCTCCACTCACATTGGAGTTAAGCACGAGGTTGCACAAAGTCGGTTGAGGAGATATCCCTCCAATACCTTCTTAGCGTCAGAGATATTTCTAGGGATCTATTTGTATATGGGGATCTTGTTGGTACCTTTACCTCTATGAGAGGTGATTCTTTCAAGATTTCAGGCCTTGCTACCATGTTCATGCGGTGGAACTGACTTACAATTGTTCACCTACACATTGGTTTTATCGTGGTATCTTAGTTGCTTGACATAGGCAACCACATAGGTTACTTGCAGGGGTTATTCTGCAAGTACCCCGAGTCAGATAAGGGTCGAACATCACAAAACCTTTATGGAGGATTACCTCTCCAGGGGGATCTGATCGACTATTTGTTAATCCCATGAGGGCCCTTATCACTGATTCTGATACCTCTGATATTTTCTAGGGAGTCTCAGGCCCCTCTTGGGCGAGACATACTTACTTTAGGAAGGGATGCCCCTTTTCAACCACTTTATCTTGTTTGTGTGCATATTGGCCCTTTTTTTTATTTTTGGTGTGCTCTTTGATTGTTAGTTGGCCTTAGGATTTTTTATTGCATCATGAGTTTTCATTATTATGGATAGTGGAGTCCCCTTGACTCCCTCATTTAGCGTTACCCAACTCGTGGTCTTTGCTCATTCCATGGGGACGAATCCTTTTGTGTTTCTGAGTGGTACGTTGAATCATGATACTTAGCCAATACCTTGGGGCTCTAATCATTTTTATCATGGTATGCCAGACATGTATTTTCACTTTCCATCCTTTCCAATGTTTGATTTTAATGGCCTTGAAGAGTTTCCTCTCCGATCTAATCCAAGGCCCTAATCCTGAACTAGTTGGTTAACCCTACAAACATAAAAGTCTAATAAATTTTAGATTTAGCGTTAATTTTATGGCTTGTCTTATGTAAAGGGGTATGAAAGTGAAACTAATGATGTTTGAAAGACGAAAGTTAAAAAAAAATGAACAGAAAGATGGAAACAAAAACTTTTACTTAAAGCAAATTTTCAACAACTTTTCAAAAATTTTATTTTTATTTTTCTAAGATCTTTTGAATCAGAAAACTTAAAGAAGGATTTCGCTCGACTACGAGATACTTACGATCTAAGTAAACTATCAAGAAATTAAGAAAACAAAGATTTTTCCTTGCTTACTAATGCAAAATCACACTTTTCAACCAAACAAGAAAATGAAAGAGATTTTTTTTTATTTGAATGCTGACAAAGCAAAAAGGAAAAATATCAACAACTAAAAAACCAAGAAAAATTATGGCCTAATCGTAGATCAAAAAGAATCACTTCAAGAAATCACACACTAGCAAATTAAAAGAGGATTCTCACACTTGTCTAAAAACCCTAAAGAATTTTATTTTTTATTTTTTATGACAACTTTTAAATGAAAAACAAGGCAAGCTAAGGCTAAGATCAATCCTAAGCTACTGACTGCTAGGATAGAGATTCAAAAACCTGAGAGGTATAACTCTCTTCAAGGAAAAGGATGATTGCCTTACCCTCAACAAAAATTATCCTGCACAAGCACACTACAGACAATCCAATAGCAAGCGTGTGTACACGAGTTGTGTAGAGTCAGAGGGCATGTACACGCGTGCTGGCCTTATACAAGCCGTGTGTATCTCCAAACTCTGACACAAAATAAAAACAGACAATCCAAACCAGGAAGAGACCATTGATATTGAGAACTAGGATCTCTTAAAGGCTTAGACACTTTCTTTAACAGATAAAAGGGAAACAATGTAAGGAAAAAATTCATAAAACAAACCAATATGAGATAAGACTGCAAACAACCAAGACTAGAAAGAGTTCTAGAAAACCCATGAGAATGATTGATTCTGACAGGGAAGAGGATGATTGCCTCCAAAATTTTTTGGAATCTACATGCTACTGTTACTTCTGTAGCTAGCATTTACACGCAGGCTACAAGAAAGTAGGGCACATGTACACGCGTGCAGACATTATGCAGGCCGCGTGTACCTCTGTGGGTCTCAAAAAAATAGAGTCAAGCAAATAACAAAGATAGCTAGTATGGAAGACCAGACTCTCTTCTAGCTCAGACTTCACAGAAACTTCAAAAAACAGGAAAGAAACCAGTCTTTTAAAACTACCCAAAAATATTTCCAGGAACCCTAGAGACTTCCCTAGTATGGTCGCCAATTTTGTTGTGGTGGGAAATCCCCCTACGAACTAGCAAATAGGGTTATATTATGCATGCAGATATGACCAAAAGAAACCTAATTTCTACCTTCGTCCCCATTCCCATTTCTTTTCAGCAAATACATGGTTAGACCAACATACCTTGTTCTAGATGTTTGATGTCGATCCCTCTTCATGCTTGATCGCTTGTTGGCAGCTCTCCTCCCAAGGCTGACCTGCATACAAAACAAGCAACAAACTACACATGGATTTTACCTACAGACTAATGGGTTAGAGATTCAAACATATATTTACTGAACTATGAAGAACTCATATAGTGGGACGGGAAAAACATTTCTTTATTATTAACTTTAATGAATTAACTTACAATGTCGAGACCGGCCACTGCTCTGTGAACCTGATCCTGGGATCCTCTTCAAATGTCCTCCAACTTCTTTGCTTTGTATGTCTTCTTGCACAAGGATGGCTAAAGGGTTGGGACAATGGGAATGTGCAATTGAACATAGTTTCTTTACTCTTATTCTCCTGTTCCAAATGGGACCCCTAACCCTTCTTTTATAGGCTAGAAGAAGCTAGGTATTTGGATGAACCATCGACCATGCATGGCTGAGATTTTCAGTTAACTCACCCAAAGCTATGTGTTCCATCGACGAATTTCCTTTTTTCGTGCTTTTGTCGGTCCACGCGGGCTGTTTTAGGTCAGCTAGCGTGTACACATGTGCAGTAATGGAGTAGGGCACGTGGGCCCTTATAAAATAGGTGTTTTAAAGAGTTGTTCAACAACGCTTTGGCAAAGAAGGGATCTGAGATGGCCTGATGCTAGGTAAGCATGTATGGTGAAAATTAGGGTTATAACAAACACTCCCCCTTAACAAGAAGGGTATTCTATAACATCATTAGGAGAGAGATAGAGGGAAACAACAACAACAACATTTGGAACACTGACTGACATATCTATAAATCATCATAAGTTTTTCTCATAATTAATATCATCGTTCACAAAAGGGAGTTGGAATGGCATCATCCTTTTCATCAACATGGATTAGTATAAAACTAATACATCATCATCAATAACAACACAAGGTTGATACAACATCAACAACAACAATATCATAGCACAAAGGCTTGAGCACCATCAAAAACATCAGCATCACAACACAAAGGATGGAGCATCATCAACATCAACACTAGGCTGGAAATATTTAGCACGGAGCTGGCATCTCAACAACATCAACACGAGGATGGAAATATTTACCGCGAAGCTGACATCTCAACAACATCAGCATGAGGTTGGAAATATTTAGCACAAAGATGGCATCACAACAACATCAGAACGAAGCTGGAAATCATTAGCACGAGGCTGGCATCACAACAACATCAACACGAAGCTGGAAATCTTCAGCACTAGGCTAGCATCACAACACGAGGCTGACATCACAACACACTCCCCCTTTCGAGGGAGGTCCTTTCGGAATACACCAAGATTATCTCAAAAGTGTTCAAACTTTACACAAGATAGAGGCTTGGTCAACACATCAACAACATGTTCATTCATGCTAACATACCATAGGTTTATGGCTCCTCTCCACACCATATCACAGATGTATTGATATAATATCTCTATGTGTTTTGACTTGTCATAGAACACATGGTTCTTTGTGATATTTATGCAGCTCTGGTTATCACATAGGTGTTGACGATTAAATTCGCAGCGAAGATTGGCCCATAAAGTGTTGCTAAAGCCTATTATTATAAAAGCTAAATAATACCAGTAGGTGGGACCCCCTCGTAGATTGAAGATCAAGTCTGGTGTTTATTGGATGTTATGTTACTGTTCGAAACAATTTTCATGGTTGACGATATCTTGCTTTATTGGATAATGGATCAGGCATATTATACATGGCTCCCTTGATGTTCCAAGCTCAAGTTTATACCAAAGTTTTTCATGGTTATCATTGCTAACTATTCTTGGATCTATCACTTGTGACACTTGCAACAAACACATGTTAGTAACAACAAATGAAAAGAAATTAAAAGAAGAAATTGTCCTATGATAACATGATATACTATATACATTGAAAATATTGTGGCAAATCCTAGCCAACATAGGATAGCCTTGCGAGTTATCGAGGTTGTCTATAACATAGATGGAATGCATTTCTATATAGTAGAGATGGTAATATGTGGTACGGGTGGTGCTCTTGGGAATTAAAGATTTTTGGTTCAAAGTGGATGATTTGTTTGATTAGTAGTTGGCACGTGCTAAGAATTGAATGAACTTGAGGTAGGTAAGTGATGTGCATTTACTGCACATCACCTTTACCCCTACCATTGAATGCCACCCTCGTCGGGTTATTATCCAAACATCACTACTATGGTTATGCTCATATTTCTAAGCGAGGAGGAACCGCCTGATCGACTCACATTTTAAGACATTCGATTACATGTATTTTTTTTGTTGGCCCTTCATGAGTCTACTCTGGTTATTAAATTGATGTTGGCTTAGATGTGTTAGTTTGTTCTTTCCTTAAGTATTGTGACTGTGTAAACTGGTGATTGTGAATGAAAACGTTGATGATTCTCTTTGAAATGATGTTGAAGTTATAACATTACTAGTTATCCTAGGACGTTAACAATCACAAGAGATCTCTGATTACCCTTGTTGGTTTACTTAGAGGATTTTTGTTGGTCTCGGTGGGCTATCTTCACTCTTTCGTATTGTTGTATTCAGTCTGTGGGATTTTATGGGGCTTAATGATGGAAGTGTTCATGTCACCACACATTGTGCATTTGGGAATTTGGTTGTTTTCACCACCAAAGGTCACAAAATGGGTTTTCCATGTTCTTACTCGACCCTATCTTCACCTCTGTGCAATGGTTGTTTGATCGAACAACATGAGGGTTATACGCTCGTGCATTAAATAAAATTGCCACGCCAATTTAGAGCCTCACCTCCTGCTGTAGCCCCTGTCATGGATTTGTTACCTGTCCTGCCTCTCTTTGTGTTGGCTATTGGACAAACCTTGGCCCTCCAGTTTGAATATTGATTGAGAAGACCAGCTTGGCATGTTGGTTTTACGACTTGGTTATGGCTGGATGGTTGTATAATTGTTGACTATTTTGAACACAGGCTCGCCCAGTTGGTCATGTGACAATCATGTTGGTTGGTATATAGTCACCAAATCTATTATAACAGTGGTAAACCCTACATTATCAATCTCACTTTCAAAGTATACAGTCACCCTCCTTATGTTAATAACTCGGTATTGTTTAAAGAAGAGGGCCTCTGCCCTGATTCAAATTGATGTGTGGGTAGGCACTGTTGTCACACCTTGTTAGGTCAATTTATTTGGTGATAGTGGAAAATTGGTTGTTTGGTACACAGTCACTGGTGTTTCACACTAAGGATTGTTGGATGTTTAGCTAGCATTGGTTACAAATGTTGGGTGTTGCTCATGCATATCGCGTTGTGTGTATGGTGTTTTTTCATGGTAACTAGGTTTTTCTTTGGGGAAAAATGATTATGGAACCAGATGAGTATAGGAACTATATCCACTGTATCTTTCTGGTTGTTCGATTGTGTAATCCTGAGTTTTCACAACATAGTTGATCACAGTTGGACTAAATCAAGGTAATACTATGTTAGATTGATGACCCGACACAACAAATTGAGTTATTACTATGACTATGTGTTTGGTTTTGTAAAATGGAGATATGCATCGTGGTGCTTTGTTGACTGCACATTGTGTATAGTATGGATAGCTTGGGTTTCACAGAGTTTAAAAAATATTTATTTGTTGCAATCGATCATTTGTTACAAAAGACATGTTGTTGAGACTTCGTCATGTTGGATGGTTGGCCCAGTTTTTTAATCCACACTGAATTGTTCTTTTTTACAGTGGCAAAATTACATTGCCTGGGCGAATTACCCTGTCCATAGCTTGTGTCTAAATGGTGGTTGTTGGTTGTATGTTTAAATATCAATTCGGGTGTTGAAATTTGATATTGATCATTTGGTCAATGGCTATACATGTTTAATGAATATCATTGTGTTTAAATGATAGGCCCGATTGCAGTGATAGTGACTTCATTGTTAATTCAAAAACATGACCTTTGAGTGTAGTTGTGGATGGGAGAAATGCATGGGCAGTGGTCAAGTTTGATGGTTAACAGAGTGGAATGGTTACTTATATAAGTTGGAAAGTATATAAATGAAAGGGAAAAAACCCCTTTATAGAATTCATACTGTCATGTGATGGAACTATATTGGATGTTTTATTTTGGATAGTGAACTAGTTAAATACATAGTAATTATTATTTGGTCACAATGATTATTGGTTGGTGCATATATTTTTGCAAAATGTTTTATGGATCACTTAATTAATTTCACGAACAATAATCATTCATCTTCCCTTCCATTATTTCATTTTCCGCTAATTACAAACCTTGTCACCTCCCATATTAATTTTTCCACTCCCTATTTTGAGATTGATTACAGTCAAGAGAATTTTAGTGTTAAAACAATTGAAAGTGGTAGTGTCTTGCGTGGATTACAATGATTTTTTATTGGTTTTTTTTGCAGTTGATTATTGTTGTCATTGAGCAATAACCATGTTCTTTCCCCCCTCATTGTATCATGTTTCTCTCAATACAAACCCCTCACATATCCCATAACCCTTCTCACCCCTTGCTCATTGATTAACATTAAAACAATTTGTATGGATTGGATTACATGAGTCTGATGCATTGTTGAGACAAAATCCATTCCATATCTTAAAAGAGCTATCATGTATGGTTAATTAAAAGATTATTTTCTAATCAATCACGCATGCATGGATGCGTTATTCAATAAAAGGATAAAAACATAGGCCTAATATGCCTTTGTCAAAGAGAAATACTAAAGATGATAGCCTCATCAAAGGAAAGATGGCCTCAAAATTAGAAAATATGGATTTTGAGGTTATTTTTATCTATTATTGGTGATAGTTGACTTCAGGAATGTTTGGAAATCATGTTTTATTTTGGATATAAGAGTATTATTTTTGAAATAATTTCAAATTTCATGAGCTTAAATTGCCAAAAGTGAATATGTTGATGGCATGGATGATTTTAGGGGCTAAATTTCGCTCATTGACTAATTTTCCATGTTTTTCCCCAAAACAAGATTCGCTATTTTAAAAATGATTCGCCCAAATTCTATAGGATAAAATTATTTTACCTTAAAAATCACCAAAGTTTTATAAAAACTACATAAAATTATTAGAAATTTGAATATTTTTACAAAAATATCGCCAAACATTTATAGTTGGCATATGAAGGATAAGTAAGATTCACAAAGATTTCCACTTTTTAAAATAAATTTCCATCCTTAAAATCATCCTTGGTTGATGGGAGACACAAGGAGGTGTGTTTTKCTTAACTAATGGTTATGTTATGATTATCATGATTGTTATGAACTAAAGGGAGTCACAAGGGGTCCCACCTACTAGTTATTATTTATTTATGACCCTTATTATAATTATTTCTCTTCCCCCTAACTAAAGTTAGTTGAGTCTTTCAATTAACTTAACTAATGAGTTGGTTCAACTGCTTCAACCAATTCTAATTTGTTAAAAGCAAAAGGAAAGGGAGGAACAAGGGAGGATAGAAGCAGAAGCATACTAAGGTTTTCTCTTTGAGTTTATGTTGAGATAGTTCAGTTTTCATTCATTCATATATTCATCACAAGCCTAATTCTCTTTTATGATAGTAGGGTCTTATTGCAGACAACAATATTTGGGGCTGAATCAAATCATCCAGATACTTGTTTTTCAGAGGTGTTGATCTATCTTTGATAGTCTGTGTAGACTTGTCTTTTTGTGAATTATTTTTCACAACTGATAAAGGCTATTGTGCAAAGTCGAATTGGCAGCAATCTGTGGCAAGCTGATCCATCTTTTAGAGTTTAGTTTTGGTTTTCTGTCAGAGGTCCTTTTGTATGTTCCATCAAGGATGTCTAAGTTTGACTTTGGTCCAAGATTTCTATATGAGATTTTGTAAAGAAAATGACTCTTTGGTGAATTGGAATGAAATAAAGGATTGCTTTATGTCTCAGCTATATTGATTATCATCTTGGTGTCTTTACTTATGTTCTTACATTTATTTCAACAACTATTATATTCAAAAAATTACATAAAAAGTGAATTTCTAGCAAGCTTTTTGTTGATAAAAGACTGGCCTAGGCACTTGTAATTAATACTTATGAGTTAGGACGTTATTTTTGTTGGCTGTAAACATAGGGTGATATTCCCATCTACTTTTCTTTAGCCAAGTAAAGTCTAAAAATGCTTTAGTAAGATAATTTCATATATTTTCCTCAACATTTATTTGGCGACCATACTGGGGAGATCTTCGATATCTCTCTGGTTAAATTTTTATACTCGATTTTCATTGATACATATTTATTTTTCTGAAATTGATTATTTGACTATTTTTCTATTAATGATTGTTCCTATTGCAAGGCAACCCAAACTTGAGCCCAATCTCCAAGACCATACCCGCATTGCTTTGAACTTGTTTTATATTATTTTAGACATTGCGGGGACCCATGCTGAGCTTAACTATTCTTGGGCAGCAATTGAATGATATATTAGTGTTCAAGAACAATTGGAAGCTAGACACAGGCAGCCTAGAAATCAACAGTAACCCTTCGTTTCTTCAGTTTTGGCCTTTCTTTCATGTCCTTAGATTCTCATGCTTCTAGAAGAAGAAAATTCTTGTCACCTAAAATCAATCCTATTGCTGAAATAGGAAGAAGAAACGTAGTGTTATCTTCCCAACAAAGTGCTCTAAGGAGGACCTTATCCGATTCATCCAACTCATCTTTCTTTCCCTCACCTATCACCCACAGGGTGGCATCTAGTGGAGGCTTCAGTGGCACTGGAAGTGCTTCATCTTCTCAATATTCATTGTCATCAGTGATTGGTAGCTTATACAGCCACCATATCCCTATCCAATCTACCACAAACCCCACCAAAGTCATAAACAAATATGGACTTTTTTAGTTCGAAGAAGATGCCACAACCACACCGTGGCATGTGTCCTCTCCTCTTAACTTAGCACCTGCTACTCACCCACTTCTGAATTTTAAAGAGAACTTGCCTAAGTTTTCAGGAAAAAACACTATCAGTACAAATGAACACCTGGTGGAATTTTCTAATGCTTTTCATAACATAGGGGATAACGACAATGACACTTGCATGTGCTTGTTCATCAATTCCTCTGAAGGAAAGGTTGCAACCAATTTATTTGACCTTCTTGCTAATATCCTGTCTACTTGGGAGGAGTTAATCTATTGGTTCTGATCCAGTTATGGGCAATTTAAAAGTCTTGCCGAGAATTTAAGGGAACACAATAACGTCACTTATAAATATGGTGAGATCATCACGTCTTTCAACTTACGTTTTACCAAATTGTACAATCAAATCCCCGAACTTATTCTCCCTCAAAACCAAGCCGCTTTCATGCATTACTATAATGCATTGCCTTCTCCCTATTGTCATAGGCTTGAGGAAAAATCCATTGATAATCTCGGTTCCTCTCTACATACTTGCTCAGAGTATGAAGAACAACTTGAAAGAACTGGTCTTCCCCAGGGAGAATCAGTTAGAAAAACATACATGTCCACTCTCTTATAACTAGTACAAGATATGAACAATTGTATTATAGCATTCAAGTGGAAGAGTATTGTTTCCCCTCTCACCCCTTGACCTTCATCCTCTTCTGCACCCCTTTTAGGAATCTGGTTGAAAACATTTTTTAGACTAAAACTATCCTACCTCGGAGTTAGTGTAACTTTTGCGAGGAGCACCACAAAGAAACCACATGTGAGGTAAAGAAGAGTGCCAGAGATAAGATCTTTGGTAAGAGACCATAATCTACTATCGTTGTCCTAGACTCTGCAGAGGCAGAGGATGTCATGGTTGTTAATACTAGGAACAAATCATATGCTCCTAAGGGTAAGTTTTACCCTCCTCGTAGTTATTCTAGCCCGAGCTCGTCCTCAACCGCTACTACACCTTATGTTCCTAAAATTCCTAAGAGTCAAAGAATTAGTCACCCTCTTCCCTCTTCCAAATACAATATCTTGAATAAATTGACCAACATCAAAGAAGATGCAACCCTCCTAGACATGGTTGTCGTCCTTGAACAACAGATGCATTTGAAACAATCCATGGAAGGAAAAGATTCTGCTGTAGCCAATCTTTCTGAAGAGGTAGAAAAAGAGGATTATTTTGTAAATAAAGTAGGTGTACATAACTTTAGATACCCTATAAAAACATCCTTTTTATATTTATGTAGAGATCATGGATAAGATTGCCCATTGTTGCCTCATCGATGGTGGTTCAAGCCCAAGTGTGATGTCAAAGATTATTATCGAAGAGCTAGGCTTGACTTGTACAGATGAAAATGCCAGAAGCATGCTCTCTTATAATAGTCTACAACAAAAGACCATAGGTGAGATTAAATATGTGACCTTGGTTTTTTGCACTCATCCTCAGATAAGGATGACCCTCAATATTTAGGTAATTGATATGCCAATAAGAAATTACTCAATCATCTTAGGAAGAGATTGGAAAGCCTCAACCGGTGGATGCCTCTCACTCGACGAAACACATTTGTCTGTTCCTCGGAATGAAAAAAATAGTATAGTCCTTCAAGAAGGAAGGATACCATGCTACATAGAGAGTGTCCCACAACCTAACGTAAACTACATCGAAGAGGACTTAGGAGTGTGTTCTGTCTTTACCAAGGAAAATAACATTCCCATGGAACAAATCGATTTAGATGATGGCATGTGGCACATGAACTTTGATGGTTCATGCTCAAACGAGGGTAATGAAGCTGTCATTATCTTGATTTATCCTATAGGAAAACCCATAAATGTTCTTACCGGTTGGAGTTCGCTTGCACCAACAATGTCACTGAATTCAAAGCCTTGTTATTAGGCATTGAAAATACTTATAATCTTGGATGTGGTCACCTTTTAGTTTTCGGGGATTCCAAGCTTGTTGTGAATCTTGTGCGTAAAATTTACTCTCCTAGAAACAATTTGATGAAATGATACACCCAAACTGTTTGGGCTCTTATCTCAAACCTTTTATCTTTCAACATCACCCATGTTAAAAGGGAGTTAAATTCAATGGCCAATTGGTTAGCAGTTTTTGCAGCCTCCCCTAATCGAAAACTTCTTCCACACATACCTGATTGTACATTTCAATCCCTATATCTTCCACATATTCTCGACAATATAGAATCTTTGCAGGTCTTCCCTAATGATGAGAGAATTTGTTCTTTTATTCAAAATGAACCTTTTAAACCTAAGGAAATTATATCGATATAAGATAACAAAATTCCTAAAGGCTTGAATCCTCTAGAGAGTTCATTTTCTTCAAGTGATGTAGGAAACAAGGGGGAAAAGAAGAAGAAGAGTCGAAAATAAAGGTGGGTGAAACCATCTCCTTGAACATTGGGGCACCCGAGACTCCAAAGAATGTCAAAATAGGTGTCAGATGTTCATACGAAGAGAAGGAGAAGTCTGCCAAGTTTCTTGGTGAATTTCAAATTTTTTTTTCTTGGTCTTATGAGGATCTTTGTGGTTTTGATCCTGGCCTTATACAACATGCCATTCCCATTCAGGAAGGCATAAAACTAGTTAGGAAAAAAAGAGAGTATCAACCCTGTGCTAGAAGCAACTATTCGAAAGGAGTTGGAAAAACTTTTGAAGGCTGGAATCATCTTTCCAATCAAATATTCTGAATGGGTCTCAAATCTAGTTCCCGTTTAGAAAACAACTGGTCAGATTAGATTGTGCATTGATTTTCACGCATTAAATCAAGCTAGTATAAAGGATCACTTCCCTCTCCCCAACATGGAAATGATTTTGCAGCAAGTTGTAGGGTCACAAATGATGTCCTTACTTGTCGGATTTTACGGTTACAATCAAATCAGGGTAAAAAGGGAAGATAAAGATAAAACCATTTTTATTACTCGTTGGGGCACCTTTTCTTATGAACGTATCCCTTTTGGTTTATCTAATGCAGGTGCCACCTTTAAAATAGATATGAAATTAGATTTTGACGATATGATCGGTACAATCATTCAGATCTACCTTGATGATTTAACAATATACTCTAAAATTCGATCAGATCATTTTGGTCATTTGAGAAAATTTCTCATGCGATGTAGGAAATTTGGCATTTCTCTAAATCCTTCCAAGTCCACTTTTGGTGTTACCGAGGGAAAAATCCTGGGACACGTCGTCTCCGATTCAAGCATAAACATTGATCCTAAAAGGATTGTTTCTATCCTTAATCTTCCTGCTCCTACCTCCAAGAAAGAGGTTCAAGATTTTATGGGGGTTATTAACTTTGCCCATAGTTTTGTCCCGGATTTTGTGGTGATGGTCAAGCCAATCCATAATCTACTTAAGCAAGATCATTATTTTTCTTGGACAAATGATGTCGAAAATGATTTTGAAGGGATTAAGAAAGTAATCAGTTCCACACCGGTTTTGGCAAAGCCGGATTTGAGAAGGAATTCACGATATATACTAATGCCACCGAGGAGGCAGTTTTTGCTGTCCTTATGCAAAATGATGACCAAGGAAATAAAAAATTTGTGGCTTACATGAGTCAAAGTTTGTCTGATGATGAATTTAAATACTCTTTTATTAAGAAACATGCTTTCACTCTTGTTAAAGCTATTGAAAAGTTTCACCACTACATCTTAGGTAAGCATACGTTGGTAAAATTCCCTTCACCTCCTGTCCAATTTTTTCTCTCACAGACTTATCTTTCAGGGAAGCTTGCACATTGGCTTGCCAAAATCCAGGAGCATGATTTAAACATTGTGACTTATACCACAATTAAGGTACATGACCTAGCCCTTCACTTGGCTCAACATGCTGAGAATGGAGAAGATTTTGATGAAGAGGATAATTCGCTTTCAACTCTCTTTTACATTGACGAACAAATCCTCCCTGTGTCTGAAAATCCTTGGTACATGAATTTGGTTTATTATTTACAGAACCAAAGATGTCCAGACAACTTAGACACTCACCAAAGGAGAAGACTCTGTCTTGAATATGCAATCTATGTCATTATAGGAGACTTCTTATTTCAAATATCAATTGATGGTGTGTTTCTTCGTTGTGTGAATACTGAAGATGCACAATTTTTTTTACAAGAAGCTCACAGTTCTTCAAGCTCTGTCATTCATGTAGGAGGTCATTTTTCCACAAAAACCACTACTTTCAAGATTATTAGAAAATGATATTATTGGCCTTCGATCTTTCGTGACTATTATTTTTTTTCGAGGTCTTGTGACAAGTGCAAAAAAATTGCTGGGAAATAGTTGCTTTCATCCATGCCATTACAACCCATCCTACCAGATTTTCCCTTTTCAAAGTGGGGATTGGATTTTATTGGTCCTATTAACCCTCCTTCTTCATCTAGGCAAGTTTTTGTTTTGAAAACCACAAACTATTTTACAAAATGGGTTGAATATGTCCCACTTAAACATTCCATAGATGATCAGGTGATTTCTTTCCTTCAAAATAATATTTTTTCCAGATTTGGTCTTCCATTGGAAATTATTACAAACAATGGTCCTTCTTTCATTTCTGCTAAGCTAACTCAATTTTTAGCCAAGTTGGGGGTTAAACATTTCACCTCATCAGCTTATTATCCCCAAGGAAATGGGAAAGCCGAGTCCACCAAAAACAATCTGGTAATAATCATCAAAAGGCTCATCGAATATAGGCCTCGTCAGTGGCACACTCTCCTCACTTATGCCCTCTAGGTAGATCGAACTACCGCTAAAATAAACATTGGTTGTACTCCTTTTCAACTGGTTTATGGTCAAGAAGCCCTCTTTCCAACAGAGCTAAATCTTTCTTCCTTAAGGTTGATGCTACAAATCAAAGAAATAAATTATTTAGATGTTTCACAAAGGGTAAATGCATTACTACTAGCTTTGGAAGAACAAAGGATGTTTGATTTGGATAATATTAAAAGGAGACAACAAACCGTTAAGAAATATTTCAACAAGAGTGTCAAAACTATCAAGTTTAAGGTCAATGGAATTTTTTTTCTATGGGATTCAACTCACGCTGATAGGGGAAGACATTGAAAATTTCAACAATTATGGTTGGGTCCTTTCAAAATCGCTTTTGTCTTAGGTGCAAATTATTACATTCTAAAAGATTTGTAGGAGCGATTGTTTTCCTATAACACTAACGGTTCTCACTTAAAGCATTATGTGGAACCAACTTGAAAATCTCTAACGCTGTCTGGATTTCCTATATTTTAATAGTCTAGCTCTATTTTCAGGTTTTCGTTCTTTTTTCTGCTTACAATAGTTGTTTTATGTTTGAGCATTTCCTATTGCTTTTACTTTTATGTCACTTTATTTACGCTATTTTAATCTTTTTTCAATTTTTTCTGTGGGACTTTGTATTCGGTCATCTTTTAGTTTTATTAGAGAATAAGATGTTGGATAATATTTGCCACAGTGACACTCCTGCAAAGCATTGTTAGTCAATAATAATCAATCTTACATAACTGTTATGATGTCTTCCCTGAAGGGACCTTGAAATTGTTATATATTTCCACTGTTGTCTTATAAAGAATTGGTTATCTCCCACTTCTTCTCGCCATTTCTTCATCCATTGAGATTTTAAGAGAAAATCTAGAAACTTTCCTCCTTAAAAGTTAAAGAGTATATTCCAGTCTATGGATTATGCATATAGTGGTAAAACCCCTCATACTTAACATTTTTCATGAGTTATTCCCAAATTCCCAGTCATCTTTCCATTAAATCCACTCACTTCCCCCTATTGCATAATCTTCCTAGTTATATTTTCTTGACCTGCTTCTCTTGGTTTGTGAAACCATGAGTTCTGAGTTCTAAATTTGTTGAATTTTTTTTTCCCGTGGAGTCGCCAATTTGTTGAAGATTAAATTCACAAAGTGTTGCTAAAGCCTATTATTATAAAAGCTAAATAATACTAGTAGGTGGGACCCCCTCGTAGATTGGAATTTAAGTCTGGTATTTATTGGATGTTATGTTACTGTTCGACACTATTTTCATGGTTGACGATATCTTTCTTTATTGGATAATGGATCAGGCGTATTATACATGGCTCCCTTATTGTTCCAAGCTCAAGTTTATATCGAAGTTTTTCATGGTTATCATTGTTGATTGTTCTTGGATATATTACTTGTGACACCTAAAACAGACACATGTTAGTAACAACAAATGAAAAGAAATTAAAAGAAGAAATTGTCCTATACTAACATGATATACTATATACATTGAAAATATTGTGGCAAATCCTAGCCAACATAGGATAGCCTTACGAGTTATCGAGGTTGTATATAGCATAGTTGGCATGCATTTCTGTATAGTGGACATGGTAATATGTGGTACGGGTGGCGCTCTTGGGAATTAAAGATTGTTGGTTCAAGGTGGACGATTTGTTTGATTAGTAGTTGGCGCGTGCTAAGAATTGAATGAACTTGAGGTAGGTAAGTGATGTGCATTTACTACACATCACATTTACCCCTACCATTGAATGCCACCCTCGTAAGGTTATTATCCAAACATCACTGCTATGGTTATGCTCTGATTTCTCAGCAAGGAGGAACCGCCCTACTGACTCACGTTTTAAGACATTCAATTACAAGTATTTTATTTTTTTTGGCCCTTCATGAGTCTAATTTGGTTATGAAATGGATGTTGGATTAGGTGTGTTAGTTTGTGCTTTCCTTAAGTATTGCGACTGTGTAAACTGGTGATTGTGAATGAAAACGTTGATGATTCTCTTTGAAATGATGTTGAAGTTATAGAATTATTAGTTATCCTGGGGCATTACCAGTCACAAGATATCTTTGATTACCCTTGTTGGTTTACTTAGATGATTTGTGTTGGTCTCGGTGGTCTATCTTCATGCTTTCATATTGATGTATTCGGTCTGTGGGATTTTATGGGGTTTAATGATGGGAGCGTTCCTATCACCACGCATTGTGCATCTGGGCATTTGGTTGTTTTCACCACCAAAGGTCACAAAATGGGTTTTCCATGTTCTTACTCGAAACTGTCTTCACCTTTGTGCGATGGTTGTTTGATCAAAGAGCACAAGGGTTATACCCTCGTGCGTTAAATAACATTTCCACACCAAGTTAGAGCCTCACCTCTTGTTGTAGCCCCTGTCATGGATTTGTTACCTGTGCTGGCTCTCTCTGTGTTGGCTATAGGACAAACCTTGGCCCTCTAGTTGGAATATTGATTGAGAAGACCAGCCTGGCTTGTTGGTTTTATGACTTGGTTATGGTTGGATGGTTGTATAACTTTTGACTATTTTGAGCACAGGCTCACCCTGTTGGTCGTGTGATAGTCGTGTTGTTTGGTATATAGTCACTGAATTTGTTATAACAGTGGTAAACCCTACATTACCAATCACACTTTCAATGTATACAGTCACCCTCCTATGTTAATAACTCAGTATTGTTTAAAGAAGAGGGCCTCTACCCCAATTCGAATCGATGCATGGGTAGGCATTGTTGTCACAACTTGTTAGGTCAATTGATTTGACGATAGTGGAAAATTGGTTGTTTGGTACACAGTCACTGGTATTTTTGCACTAATGATTATTGGATGTTTAGCTGGCATTGGTTACAAATGTTGGGCATTCCACATGCATGTCATGTTGTGTGTATGGTGTTTTTTCATGGTAACTGGGGTTTTCTTTGGGGCTGAATGATTATGGAACTAGATGATTGTAGGAACTATATCCAATGTATCTTTATGGTTGTTCGATTGTGTAAGCCTGAGTTTTCACAACATAATTGATCACAGTTGGACTAAATCGAGGTAATACCATGTTAGATTGATGACTCGACACAACGAATTGTGTTATTACGGTGACTATGTGTTTGGTTTTGTAAAATGGATATGTGCATCATGGTGTTTTGGTGGCTGCACACTATGTATAGTATGAATATCTTGGGTTTCATAGAGTTTTAAACATGTTTATTTTTTGCAATCGATCATTTGTTATGAAAGGCATGTTGTCGAGACTTCGTCATGTTGGATGGTTGGCCCAGTTTCTTAAGCCACATTGAATTGTTTTTTTTTTACAATGGCGTAATTACATTCCCTGGGCGAATTACCCTATGATGGCACTGTATTGGATGTTTGATTTTGGATAGTGAACTAGTTAAATACACAATAATTATTATCTGGTCACAATGATTATTGGTTGGTGCATCTATTTTTGTAGAATGTTTTGTGGATCACTTAATTAATTTCATGAACAATAATAGTTCTTCTTCCCTTCCATTATTTCATTTTCCGCTAATTACAAACCCTGTCACCTCCCATATTCATTTTTCCACTCCCTATTCTGATATTGATTATAGTCAAGAGAATTGTGGTGTTAAAACAGTTGAGAGTGGCAATGTCTTGTGTTGATTACAATGATGTTTTATTGGTTTGCTTTGCAGTTGATTGTTGTTGTCATTGAGAAGTAACCATGTTCTTTTCCCCTCATTATATCATGTTTCTCTCAGTACAAACCCCTCGCATATCCTAGAACCCTTCTCACCCCCTGCCCATTGATTAACAATAAAACAATTTATGGATTGGATTGCATGAGTCTGATGCATTGTTGAGCCAAAATCCATTTCATATCTTAAAAGGGTTGTCATGTATGGTTAATTAAAATATTATTTGCTAATCAAACACGCATGCAGGGATGAGTTATTCAATAAAAGGCTAAAAAAAAAGGCCTAATACACCTCTGTCAAAGAGAAAGACTAAAAGATGATAGCCTCAACAAAGGAAAGATGGCCTCACAATTGGAAAATATGGCTTTTGAGGTTATTTTTATGTATTATTGGTGATAGTTGACTTCGGGAATATTTGGATAACATGTTTTATTTTGGATATAAGAGTATTATTTTTGAAATAATTTCAAATTTCATGAGCTTAAATTGACAAAAGTGAATATGTTGATGGGAGACACAAGGAGGTGTGCTTTTCTTAACTAATGGTTATGTTATGAATATCATGATTGTTATGAACTAAAGGGAGTCACAAGGGGTCCCACCTACTAGTTATTATTTATTTATGACCCTTGTTATAATTATTTCTCTCCCCCCTAACTAAAGTTAGTTGAGTCTTTTAATTAACTTAACTAATGAGTTGGTTCAACTACTTCAACCAATTCTAATTTGTTAAAAGAAAAAGGAAAGGGAGGAACAAGGGAGGATAGAAACAAAAGCATACTAAGGTTTTCTGTTTGAGTTTATGTTGAGATAGTTCAATTTTCTTTCATTCATATATTCATCACAAGCCTCATTCTATTTTATGATAGCAGGGTCTTATTGTAGACAACAATATTCAGGGCTAAATCAAATCATTCAGACACTTGTTTCTTAGAGGTGTTGATCTATGTTTGATATTTTGTGTAGAATTGTCTGTTTGTGAATTAGTTTTCATGACTGATAAAGGCTATTGTGCAGAGTTGAGTGGGCAACAATCTGTGGCAAGATGATCCAAATTTAAGATTTCAGTTTTGGTTTTCTGTCAGAGGTCCTTTCGTATGTTCCATCGGGGATGTCTAAGTTTGACTTTGGTCCAAGATTTCTGTATGAGATTTTGTAAAGAAAATGACTATTTGGTGAATTGGAATGAAATAAAGGATTTCTTTATCTCTCATATGACTTGATTATCATCTTGGTGTCTTTACTTTTGTTCTTATATTTATTTCAACAACTGTTATATTCATAAAATTACATAAAAAGTGAATTTCCAGCAAGCTTTTTGTTGATAAAAGACTAGCCTAAGCACTCATAATTAATACTTGTGAGTTAGGATGTTATTTTTGTTGGCTGTAAACATAAGGTGATATTCTCCTCTACTTTGATTTATCCAAGTAATTTTTGAAAATGCTTGAGTAAGATCATTTAATATCTTTTCCTCAACAATAGGATCACAATTGCTTCCATCCCCAGATCAAATAGACTTGTTAACAACTTCTGAAGCCATATGGCTTCACAACTAGTGGAACATGCAACAATGTATTATGCTTTTGTCGTGCTGAGAGAAATGCTTGATTGCTTCCTACTCTGCCATGAGATCATGGCTGAACCTAGACTAAAACAACATCATGAAGTGCTCTTTCTATCAAAGACACTTCCAGCCCAATCTGAATCAGTATAACCACTTATTTTGAAGTCAGGATCTCCATTATAACTGAGACCACAATCTAATGTACCTTTAAGGTACCTCATCACATGTTTTGCAGCAACCAGGTGAACACGCCTGGTCTCTACTAGAAACTGACTCAAGGTGTTCACAACAAAACATATATCTAGCCTGGTGTTTGTCAAATACATCGATGACCCAATGATTTTTCTGTACAACGCATCATCAATCAATTTTGACGAAGTGTCAACTAGGAGCTTCAACTTTGTTTCCATGGGTGTATTCATGGACTTTCAGTCCAACATATCAAATCTCTTCAGTATTCCAATTGCATACTTCCCTTGGTTATGGAAGATCTTCTTTGGGCTCTACTAGACCTCAAGACCTAAGAAATAGTGCATTAGGCTAAGGTATTTTATCTCGAATTCTACAACGAGCTTCTTCTTACAATCAATGATGATATTTTCTTCTCCAGCTAATACTAAGTCATCCACATACAACAACAATATAATAGGCTCATCATTCATAACCTTGAAGTAAAGGTTAGAGTCAACTTTACTCTTGGTAAAGCCCAAGCTCGTTAGGAAATTTTCAATCCTTCCATACCAAGTTCTAGGAGCTTACTTCAATTCATACATAGCCTTCTTCAACTTTCAGACAAGAGTCTTTATGTATTCAACTTCAAACCATTGAGGTTTTTCTATATACAGTTCTTATTCAATGACACCATTTAAGAAGGTTGTTTTCACGTCCATCTGGTGTAACTTCCACTTCATCTTAACTGCAAGGGCTATGATGGTTCTGATTGAAGTGTATCTAGCTACATGAGCAAACGTCTATTCATAATCAATGTATTCCTTTTGAGAAAATCCATGAACAACAAAATTTGTTTATATTTCTTAATACTTCTATCAACAACATGTTTTATTTTGAAAATCCATTTGGAAGATACCACATCCTTTCTCTTCGGTCTGGGAACTATTTCCCATACATCATTTTTTATGATGGATTTGTATTCTTCTGTCATGGCATCTGCCCATTCTTTCTTCTCAATGGCTTCTTCAAAGCAAGTGGGTCCGTCTCTAAGAGATCACACATCAAATCCATATAACTGGAGAATGGCTTGGGTTTATTCACTTGTCTCATGGATCCTTTGGGGGCGCCATACTTCTCTCCATATTGAACAAGTTCCCTTACCCAGGTTGGATTTCTCTTGTAGGAGATCATCATCTAGGGAGGTTCTTGAGATTATATTATGTCATGATCTTCTAGAATATCCTCAACAGGAGAAGATATGACTTCCCTCACTGGTTTTGCAACTCTGGGAGCCACATGTTCTTCTTCATATACTTCTTCAAGCTGGCATATTCTCGATTTCTTGAGTGTTGCATCTTCATCAAAGGTTACATCCGTGCTGATATCAATATGATGGTAACGTGTTATATAAAATATGAAGGCCTTGGAGACCTCACAGTATCGAAAAAATATTCCCTTTTTTCCTAAAGGTTCCAGCTTGGTTCTCTTCTCTTTTGGAATGTGTGCAAATACTAGGCAACCAAATATTTTGAGATGGCTTACTTCCGACTTCTTTCCGGAGAACATCTCTTCAGGGGTATTTAACCCAAGTTCATTATGGGACAATCTGTTTTGTACATATACTGTTGTTTTTGTTTCTTTTACCCATAAGTGCATTGGAATATCTTGATCATGGTTCATAGTCTTCATTGCTTCCATTATAGTTCTGTTCTTTCTTTCTGCTACACCATTTTGTTGAGGATTGTAGGGAGTGGTGAGCTCCCTCTTGATCCCGACATATTTGCAAAAGTTTGCAAACTCTTTTGAGGTGTATTCTCCTCCATTATCTGACCTGAGTATCTTGATCTTTCTTTCAGAAAGATTCTCTATCAAGGCTTTGAATTCCTTGAATTTAATGAACAATTCATCTTTTGATTTCAAAAAGTAAATCCGGATTTTACGAGAATAGTCATCAATAAAAGATACATAGTATACATACCCAATGATGGAGGTTGATGGCATTGGGACACATACATATGAGTGAATAAGCTCTAGGACTCCTTCTTATTTATTGTCTCTCTTTGGGAAAGGGTTCTTGATGTTATTTCCTTGTGCACATCCATTGCACAGTCCTTCATGGTCAATCTTTAATTCTGGTAGACTTGTGACTACCTTGCTTACATATGGTAATGCTTTGTAGTTGATGTGAGCCAATGTTCTATGCCAAAGTTCACATGGATTCTCAATGGAATAGGTCAAGGCTGCTTCTGAGTGACCCTTTAGCTTATACAAGCCACCTTCTTCTTTTCCAATAACAATTGTTTCTTCCATGGTTTTTCCTTTGGCCCACATAAGAACTTCTCCATCTATGAAGGCAACTCTAAAGCCTTTATTTTCAAAAGCTGAGATGGAGAGTAAGTTCTTTGTCAAACCTGGTACACATAGTACATCCTTCATCTTCATTGGGGTCCCTGAATCAATCTTCTAGTTTGATTCTCCTACTCCCTTGATTCTCCAAGTGCAACTTTCCAGGGAAAATTCTTTTCTATAAGGCAAGAGAGAATGTCTCTTTGACCTGTCATGTGCTTGGAAGCACCAATGTCTATGAGACAAGTGTCCTCACCAGGTGACACTGATCTGAGAGGGAAAAGATTAAGACATAGTCTTCAATCTGTTTTTTTATCATCTTTGTGGGTGGTTCTTCATCTTTAACTGCATGGGCATGGTGCCTCTTGTTTATCTTCTTGTATTCTTCTCATCTGGATGAAAAATTCTTAGCAATATGTCCCATATTTTCACAATGGTAACATTGGTAGGATGAGAAATCATTTTTCTCTTTTTTGACCTTTATGAAACTTTTGGAATCTCCTTGGAGGATGAGATTCTTTATGTATGAATTTGTTTTGGGGTTGAGACTCCTTATGAATTTATTTTTGGAAGTAAGACTTCTTTCTTCCTCCTTTAGTATGAGTAGCTAGGGATTGATCTTCATCTCTTGATAGAAATGCTTCTCGGTTAGCTACTCTTGCTTCTTCTTGAACACATTCTTCCCAAAGACTGTCAAATTGTAGTTTCTCCTTTCTGGCACAAACGGTTTGGATGAATGCATCCCAAGGTGTTGTGAGACCATTAAGGGATGTCATTATAAGTTCATCTTCATCTGTAGTATATTAAATTTCTTCATCTATAGTATCTTCAATTTATTCTATCTGCTTCCAATACAATGCCAAGACAATAAACCAAACACTAGGGAATATCCTCCACTAAGCAATGTGCCTCTCTCTCTTCCTTCTTCCGGCAACTAGCAACTGCAACTTCCTTCCATACTTGTGCACTAGATGAGTGAGCTGAGTGAACAAATGAGGCATTGGATTCCATTATTTATACAAACTGGCAGGTGCTGAAAAGGTGTCTCTTCACTAGGAAGGCCGACTTGTCTTTCTGAGTGGTTAAAACCACTTTAATTTCCCTAGGGGATGACTTCTCAATTTGCATAATATATTTAGGGTTTGACCAATCCACAAAACAGGATTTGGTCAATTACAATTCCTAAAATGATCAATTATAAAAGAGGATTGATCTAATGAATACCAAATCAATAATAAATAGAATAATCTTTGCAGTTACATTATTTCAACATCAAGCAACAAAGTATTGGAAATGGAAAAGAACATGCAAACTCAATAGAACATGCATGCGAGTGAAAGACAATTCCAACACAAGAAGCCTTTTCAACATGAAAAGATACCATATGAATAGAAGCCTCATGTACCCATGGTTGGCAACAAATATGTAGATTATCCATCATCCAGTCATTATTGCAAGGCATGTAAGCTTCCAGATAACAATAAAGGATGTGTTGTGTTTGCACGAACAACATATATATTTTCTCTTGATCAATCAAACGAAACCTCTAAGAATCATGGAGACACACTGAACATGTTCTCCTTAGCGGAATAAACCGACAATCATCAAGTATTGTAAGTTTCAAATGGTAGGGGGTAAGTTCCAAATGTTTCATTCATTTAGATTCAAAAAACTTCAATGGATGTGGGGCCATCATGCAATCTACCAGCATGACATTTCCCAAAAGTTAGATGGATTTAATGCATGTCAAGGAAGTTGAATAAAAAACCACATGCATGATAGCATAACTCACCAAAATGTATGCACAAAAGGGTAAAGCTTCAACTGGACCATCAACAAATGACACTCTACCCATGATTTCTATGATCCATCATGAACCTATGAAATTATGTTTGGAGGGTGATATTGTGAAGCTCAATATTTTGGTCCCTCTCAAAGACTTGATATGAATTCCTGGTTAGAAGAAAGCAGTAAACCGATTTGTGGGTTCAATTGATTTAACTAATCTTTCTGACCATCACCCACAAGTTTTCCTTAGTATGGGTAAGGAAAACAAGGACCCTACTCTTTTCTATATCTCATTATTGGTTAATGGTTTAGTATTTCACAGTTTCATGTTGTATTAAGAATATTCCACTAACATGATGACCCTCAAGATTATGCATGAATCAGGATTGAATATATATAAGACCTAAAAAAACATGCAGGCAATGGATTCGAGGGAAGTATAGGTCTGTGGGGTAATCAAAGTCCTCAAAGTTCATTTGTAGATGTTCTTAGTAAGAGTCCTAACTATGGATGTGTTGGTAATACATTGTCCCGTGAAGTAGGGCATGCTTCTATCGTGGAAGTGGGAAGTTGATGTCGATATCAACATCTAGATGGATTGGTCTTATGAAAACATTCTGATCAATCTAAGGCATAAGGTGAGGCTATTTTGGGAACATAAGACCTTGCACCACGTTGAGGATCCACAACAGTTGGACAAATGAACCACTATATCCCCAAGTAATTGATTCTGGGTTAGGAACCTATGTGGTGATGGATGACCAAGAGAAACTTGTTACATTTTCACCCAATAGATTAAATGGTGGATTATGGACCATGCAGTTTTATGGTGTGTGGTCCATATTTGGAGTAGGATCACATGTTGTTCTCTTAACTCCTACAAGTATGGTTTTCACTTATTCTTTTCGTTTAGAATTATGGCAGAGTATGAAAATTTGTTGCTAGGACTTGATCAAACAAGAAAAATGGAAATCAAAGAAACAAAGGTTGAAGGGGATTAAGAAATTGTTATCAATTGGGTGAAGAAACAATTCAAAAGAAAGAATCCCTTATATAAAATATATAGGGATGCAGTATGGGGTGAGATAAATTGTTTTAACACTTTTAATATCATTGTTGTTCCATGTGTATTCAACAAGTTAGCATATTCCATGGCGTCAACAACTATAGTTTTCCAGCCCTGTGAACCCAACCCCTATACCAAATACATGGTTGAGGTAATGTTTTGACCCTCTATTCTTGACAATATTGCCTCTTGGAAAATATTTGAAGATGAACAACATATTTGTAGTTTTCTTAATTGCATTAACAAGTTCTCTAGTCAGGCATTTAAAGATGTACAATATTGTGAGGATGTTTTATTGGTCCTACTAAGGATTAATAAGATTCCTAGAGTTCTAGTCCCTTTCGAGAAGATTTTGATAGATCTGATGCATTTGATGGAACTAATAAACCTTGTGCAGATCAATAGGTGATAGAGGTGAATGTTGGATTGAAAGAGTCACCTAGGCTCATCAAGATTGGATGAAATTTTACTCTGAAATAAATAAAGAAGATAGAGGCCTTGGTGCGAGAGTACATAGATTTTTTTGCATGGTTAAATAATAAGTTAAAGATGTACGATACAAAGATTATCATCCATGTGATCATATTAAAAGAAGATGCAAAACCATTCAGGCAACGACAAAGATATATGATTGTTGTTTTCATATGACTGTGATGAGGATTTTCATTAAGGTTCTCTGGATTACCCACAGTTGAAGTCATTTTGTCATTGACATTTTGAATACTCAAAATGGATCCATATTCAAGACCAAACATCGAAGGTGAGCGATTTGAATCTTCATTATACACTTTTACACTTGAGATCCCTGGTTTTCATTCGCAAGATCGTAATGAGCGCAAGCAAAGAGGATACCCAGAGATCAAACTTAGAATCATATTCCTTTTACACTTGAGATATTTGGTTTTCATTCACAAGATCACAATGAGCACAAGAAAAGAGGATACCCAGAGCTCAAAGCTTAGACTCAGACACCTTTTACACTTGATATCTCTACACTCATTGTGATCTTGCGACTGAAAGACAAAGATCTCAAGTGTAAAAGTTGTTTGAGTCTGAGTCTAAGCTCTGGATATCCTCTTTTCTTTCACTCATTGCGATCTTGTGAATGAAAACTAGAGCTCTCAAGTGTAAAAGGTGAATGAATCTGAGTCTAAGCTCTGGGTATCCTCTTTTCTTGTGCTCATTGCGATCTTGTGAATGAAAACTAGGGATCCCACCTTCGACGATTGGTCATGAAGATGAATCCATTTATCTAGTTTGAGGATTCAATTATAATGAAGATTCACATCTCTCACCTTCGATGATTGGTCCCGAAGATGAATCCAGTTTGAGGATTCAAAACGTCAATGAAAAAATGACTTCAATTGTCAGTAATACAAAAAACCTTTATGAAAATATATATGAACCAAAAGGTGGCCCCGATGATTCAAAGGGAATTGTAGAAAATCTTCGAGGTCCAAATCATTGAGCCTATCAAATATTCCAATTGATAGCAAACTTGGTTACGATAAGAAAGAAAAGAGATTGATTACACTAATACGTGGTAGATTCTACCCAAATAAAAGGCTAAAAACTTCTAAAACATTGCAAAAAAACTCGACAAGATACCAACAAACCCCAAAAGTAGGATCGAGCATAAAACAGATTTAGTTCTACATAAAGAAAAAGTTTGATTGCACCAAAGAGATATATACAAGACCTGTACAATGATGTTTCCTGCACAAGGGTATAGAAGCTAGAAAGGAAAGGAGAGAACGTGAGAGAGTATGCTACTATTGAATAAGATCCAACCTCCAAACCATAAGGACCCTCCCATTTTAATGAACACTCCAATGAGCATTAGGAAGGGAAGAGGTCAAACTAGCCATGCAAACCAACTCATTCACATTGATTAAATTAAGTGGAGAGTGGATGCATTGAGTGTTAACTTTGAGCTTAATTTAATCCAGTAAGTACTTCTTTAAAAAATTCTGATTGTACTTAGATCTTAGTTTGACATCATTCATAAATTAGAGTTTTTCGTCCATAATACACATGGTGTGTATTTTTCCATGCATAAAGATGAAGAAAGGGAGGTTTAATCAACCATCCCTTCACTTCATCACTTAAGTAGGTGGGAAATATTTTCCCCTTGCAAGAATCTAGGTTTCAATGGAATCTAGAAGCATTATTTCTCCAAGTGTAGGTGGAGTCTAGGTTGTAGTTTGTTCTCAGACCTATTTGGTCATTAAGTATCTGTTTATCAAGCTCGTTAGAATCTGTGTCAATAGACTTTTGTGGTGGTTTTCTTGGGAGGAAGGGGATCTGCCCTTTCTTAGGTTTGCAAGTAATAAGATAGTGGTGATTCAATGTGAATATTTGAGCGATTTGAAATGGATTAGAGGGTATAACATCACCAATAGGTTGGGAATTAGAGGAGTGTTCATAGAGAAGAGAAACTATGTAGTTTTTCTTAAGGAAATATAAATGAGGCATGGGAAAAAGCACGTATAAAAATGCTTTGGGTATGAAATCCAAGAGGTAAAGAGACAATTGAGGATTCGAGAATTGGGGATTATGGACAATCAAATTTCCATTGCTAGTCTTGAGGCTCAAAATTGAATTGAGGAAGAGGCATGTGATAGGTAGGTTGCCATAATCATGGAAATGGTGAATTACCAAGGGAATTCAATACAAGAACTAAGGAAGGAAAATAGTTTTCTGAGACAAATTGTCATTGATCTGTTGAATTTTCAAAACATGCCATGGGTTCTAGCGCATTTATTTGTTGGGTCTGTTACCCCCCCATGCCTAGGGGTAACTAGAGGAGATCATGTCTCATGGCCCACAATGAAGACAATGGTCCCGATGATGATGATGATCAACATTTCCACTCATTGCATCCCATCAACCCCCTTCATATGTTTCTTTCACTCTTGATCAACAAAGCTCATAACATCCAATCAACACAATATTTTGGAGATTGTAATCCAGTGTCACCGCGAGCTACATTAATACGTCTTTCATATAGAGTGTTGTGCTTAATATACTAGGAATGTGAATGAGGATCATTGGTTTAAGTTGGAAAATGAATCATAAGCTCAAGAAGTTATGTTTATTTCCTTTTTTCACCTTGGTGGCCATCATTTGTACTCTAGTCTCATGTTGTCACCCACAAGGAAAAGGGGTATTACTGGGGGGGCCTCACAAGAGTAACATTTTGCTTCCCCACCATAATTAACACTTACCATCTTGGGGCCTGTTACAATGTACTAAACTTTAGTAATGGGTCATGGTTCATTCTCTCATGAGAAGAGGGGCTAAAGGCCCAGAGGTTGATAGTAATTATTAGTAAAAAATAATGAAGAAAGAATGATGTTAAAGAAAGAAAGGAATAATAGCAAAGACTTTTTTAATCCAATCCATACTTGACCTCTACCCTTTCCACATTTTCCCCGGTCCCAAGGCAATGAATGTTAATTCTTGAAAACTTATAAAGGGGACTTGAAAATTAATAAAAGGACAATATAAAAGGTAGCTTAAGGGGTTGGAAAAACATAGCGCTTAGAAAGTGTTAACTCAAGAGAAAGTGCACCTTCCACAAAGATGTTAATAGAAATGGACCAAATGACTCCATAATCCATGAAGTAATCCCTTTAGAGGCTTGACGCCAGCACGCGTGTGACCTATGATGTATTATTTGCATGATTTATCATTGTGGAGGTTATTTTGAGGGGTTGGTCCCACTTATAGCATGGATTATTGTTTTTTTACTCAATTATGTGGACTCATAGTGCTTGGTTACCTCATATAAATAGAGTAAGAACTCAAAACATTTTATAATTACTCTCACACTTGTGAGATACACCTATACTCATCTTCTCTCTTCTCTTTTTCGCTAGGAGTACTTGTGTGCACCACTTAAAGGAGTGTTTTATTGGATGCTTGTCTCTTGTTGATGATTGGATTGTGAATTAGGGTTTCCTTATGCATGTGATTGGACTAGTAAGTCTTATTTGATCAATTTTATATCTTGTGTTTGGTGTATCTTTGGTAAATTCTCTTTTAGAGGGTTAATTGTTTCATGTACCTTGTATGCTTGAAACCTAGGAGGGATTAAGAGGCTTTATCCCCATTCCTACTTTCAATTATCATTAATTATTGAAGCATTAAGAATTTATTCTAGGGCTTAAGAGGCTTAATACCCTAAGGTTATTGTTTTGGATAGGTCAATTCATAGGGATTAAGAGGATTTGTCCCCCTAGGGTTTGACCTAGTTCAATTAAATCTCTTTGCTAGAGGTTAGAAAAAAAATGGCACCTAGGGTTTATGAGGCTATATTCTCTAGGGTTTGTTTTCAAGAAGTTGGGTTAGGATTTATGAGGCTATATTCCCTAACTTCCTCTTCATCTGTCTTGCACCAAGAAACTTTCATTGTGTGTTCCTTGACTCCATTTCCCAAGAAAGAGAAACGACACTATTCTAGTTGACTGCAAGTGATGGTTGAAACCCTAGTTTAAATTAAACACACACTCTCTCAAAACTCTTTGTTAACTTGGATTTATGACATCATTAGAAATCTAATTATACTCTAACTCTTTGAATATTCATTGATTTTCTTTCTTATGTCATAAATTGAATTCTATGACGATTAGGGTTGCAATTTATTGTTGATGACTACTTAATGTTGTGGCTAAAATTACTTATAAAATTGGTTTGGCAATTGGATGTTGTTCCCCTTTTTTAAGATTAATTTTGAGAGTCAATTGCTAATTTTCTTGGTTGTTTTTCTCTTTGTTGTTATAAATCATTCATTGCTGATATAAACTAGTTTACTGTTGCAAATTTACAACAAAAATTAGTTTAAGTTGATACCAAGTGTCTAAAGGTGAATGGAATGCTATATAACTTGATAATTGATCAATATATGCATTGGAAATATTATTTAATACAGGTTTCCCAATTACCTTGTACAACCATCTTTATCCTTCACCTAATCAAAACCCAACCTATCACATATAAGTGACCAAGATAGGGGGTTGTAGGCTTGGTTAATCTTTCTACTTGATCCCTTGATGTCACTAGGGAATCCTCTCTTGTGTTGGGCCTCTCTCCTTCACTAAAATGATGGAATTTTCTTCTTAGGTGATAGTGGTAGATACCTCCAATTGTTACACAAGATTGGGATCTTGTGGAAGGAGTTTCACAAGTACAAATCATGTGATAACAGGGTAAATTGTAGAGGAGGGAGAATCAATGCAACTACATTGTTCTATGACATGCACGGATACAGTTGGTTAGAACAATGTTGATGCAAGGTTAAACTTTCACAATTTCATCTTTTAATGTTCTTTAAACTATGTTTGTTTCTAGGAGTATATGTTATAATATATACATGTAGAATTCTCTTGAAATGGCATACTAGTTTAGTTAGTGAAGCATTATGTAGGAAGGATTCATTTTTTCTTCAGAACAATCTTGTATCATATATTTTGAAAACTTGATGTATTAGACTGCAATATATCATTTTTCTAATATAAATACACAATTGTTTCTATTAACAAAAACATTTCTCATCCAATCTCCACTCTAATTATTAGCAACTGGTTTTACCTCCTAGATAGTCCATATTAAAACATGATCTAATTAGGTCTTTCATGACCCCTTTATTAGTTCTTATGGCATCATGCTATGCATCCTTTATTACTTTGCCGGCTTCATTGATGAATTAATGTACTAAAACAACAAAGATAGTTCACAAAATCCAATTAGAATGAAGTGTATTGAACATATTAATCATATGCAAATCATATTTATTAAAATGTTCCTCATAAGTTAGATTCAAATGAATTATAATAAATAAAATTCAAATTCAACTCTCTCATAGCAAGTAGATTCAAATACGATCATAGATTATCATAACACTTAGATTTTAACTAGTTGACAATTGTTTTTCTCTTCTCATGGGATTTTTTCCATTGCTTGTATTTGGAATTGTTTTCCATATAGTTGTCCCACTCAACAAAGTCACAAATATCATTAGTTTCAAAGAAGTGCTTTCTAATTACAACATTTATAGGAATATTTTAAGAATGATAAGTCCTACCCAAGGTTTAATGGCACAATGTCATTCCCATTGGTGGTACTCTTCTACCTTTCAATAAGAGTCATTAACCAAGGTCGTTTTTATGCAATAATTGAACATCATCAAGGAAATTCAATTCTCATATCAATCTCCTATGTCAAGTGAAGGATTAATCAAAATTGGCACCTTAAATTACTCTTTCACATCCGAGGGGATTACTAGTCTGTCTACATTAGCATTTCAATGATTTAGTTACAATTCACACAACTTCAACTTATAATTAAGATCAGTCTATTTTATGAAATTTCACAATTAGTCACATTAAAAGTTTCAAAGGTATAATCATATGTATTTTCTCTTTCATATGGCATCCAATAACAAGAGGACATATGTCTTATATCATGTCATAGATAACACTCTTGCACACTTTCTATATGAGTATTTCATACTAGCTCATTCTAAAGAGTGACATAGAACCCACTCAAAACTATCATTTAGTGTACAACATAACATAACCTCCAAGATGAAGACACCTAAGTACTGATGGAATTACCCAAAACATAGCAAGTTTAATTTCTTGTTCCACAGTCAAATCCATTCATGCATTTATATCATTAGGCATGCATTCAAGTTAATAGACATATGTATTTCTCTTCATGAATAACAACTTCACTTTATAGTGTTATAAGCATAATAAAATTGCTCATACATATGCATACATGACCCTTGAGGGTGTTACCGCTATGTCTCATTAGTAATACAATACATCACCCCACATGGCTAGTTATTTTAACATCAATTAAACTCTTTCATAACAATTGTAAGACAATTTCATTTTAGCAGTCATCTACAACACCATGGGTGAAAAGTATCTTTACTTTTAAGGTTGACCATCCTAAGGACAAGGATAATACCTTTTAACCCATGAATTAAGCACCACATACAATGAAAAAGGATAATTATAATCTATCAATAGGGTTCTTATCCTCCTAGGTGTTCGATCCATCAAACAACAAACCACTGAACTCAACAATCAATAATGCACAACATTTAAATGTTTTATAGTTTGTAAAGGGTGGACATAATTAAGTTTTGATGGTAGTACCAATGCATAAATTTAATCACTTACATCAACATTTAGACACTTTCATAATGGTTGTAAAACATTCTCCAATCAACAACTTCATATAGTTTTGAGTATGGATAAAATAACTAGTCTCTTTATATTAAATATGAAATGTTTGTTACCTTAACATAGTACCAAAAACATTGTAATTAATTTCTCTTGAGCCCATGCATCCCCTAGTGCTATAACCAATGGGTTTGATACCAATTTTTAATTTACATTCATATCAATAACAAAATTAGGGTTTGTTGGTCTAAAATTTTCATTGATGTCAAAATTATGTAAATTAAATTTCCACAATATAAACCAATTTCAAAACCCTTCCTCTTAAATATAATAAGAGTGTTTGGAATTATAACTCACTAATGCACATTAGTCACTTTCAAGATTTCAAATAAATTATAATTTATCTTTAAAAAATGTTCTGCATGCATAACTTCCAAGATGATAACATTTATGAACTTATGACATTCCAAATCACCATAAGTATATTCATTTTTTTCACATATCAAATCCATCTCTGAAGTTCATCAAATAGACTCAACTTGATAATCTCTTGATTACAAGGCTTATTCACCTTCGAGGATGATCTACAATCATTATAAAATTAAAAGAAACATCTATGGAAGATCTATAGAAAATGTTATATCTATAGCAACCACTACATGCAATCCATAGCAATCGCTACAGGAAATCTATAACAACTACTAAAAATACAAAAAAAATAGTATATATCTCTTAAAGTACAATCTAGTTATTTAATATTTTTAGTGGGTGTGTCCATATTAATTATGGTTTCCATCTACCAAAAATCATGGTGACCTAGAAACTAATTTTGATTTATAGAGAAATCATTATATACAACAACTACATGCATTATGTAGCAAATTTTGTAGGTCTGATAAACAACCTATATCTCTTAAAGTTTGATCTAGCTATTTGTTATTTTTGGTAGGTGTGTTCATTACAATTAAAGGCTTCCCTCTACAAAAGGATATGTTAACTCATATCATGAATTTTTATATACAACCAAATCATGGTATACCTAACTTTACATGCATACCCAACAAACTCAGGGATTTTTTTTTTTCAAAGTTACATGAATTTTCCAAATTGAACCATTGTTTGAGGGATGAGACAGGAAAATATTGTACATCAAAGAATCATTCCAACTCATTCAAAATGGTGCATGATAAGGATATTCCTATTAACACTATGAAAATGTTCTAGGGAACATAACATTCACCTACAGTAAAAGGATTCTAGATGTTAAATTTTCATGTGGAAACCTCTTAAAAACCTAGGATGTAAATTCCTCAGATTCTTATTTTCACAATAATGAAGTCGTTGTACTCATCATTCTACAATATTAAATTCATGAACAAAAAGTAGATTAAGTACACTTATATTTTCCAAAATATGGATTCCAAGAAATTGACTGAGTATGATCATTTTTCCACCCAATTGTAAACAATCCTCTATGGATGTCACCCCCTAGCAAGGCTATGAGACCACCAACATGAAGAAGAAAACCTCAATATTCTCTCAAAAAACTCTACCCATTCCAAAATCATAAGAAAATCAACCAAGAGACCCCACTGCTAAGTTCTTTCACCAGTCTCTAATTCAAACTAGCTTTGGCACTCACAATACCCACCCCACAAAAAACAAGGAAATACCTCCCTTCTCTTCTCAATGGTCCCTCACTCTAGTTTTTATCAATGCATGCATAGAATTTTCAACCTCTATCCATTTTTAGATTGAACTCCAGTAGCATTTTATTGGTTCTTGGATAATTTTATGATCTTTCTCTTGGAATAAGAAGGTTGTCTTTCAACTCAACTTGGCCTCTAATGCTTCACAACACTCATTCCTTGATCTTATCTATTATTTCCTCCCTTCTCCTATTATTCCCAAGGATCTAACATATTTCTTTCATGTTCTCTTTAGTACCAAAGTATGGCATCTCTCTTTTTTTAGCAAAAACTCTCTTTTTCTCTTCTCTTTGCTTCCCCAAAAGTAGCTCATATTTTTCCATATTAACTTCTTCTCTTGGCATGAGTGAAAGGTGGAAAGAGCATCCTAATATAACTCTTCATAATTCCAATAATGTAGGGAGATCAAGCTTATAGAATGTAGGAGGTGTTTTCCTAGATCTAGGAGATGGTTACATCTATTTCTTAGGTCTCCTATTAAACAATACACTAGGCTCAACATAAATATCACAAAAGAGTGAAGGTTAAAGTTATTGTAAGGTGGGTAGGAAGAGAGACATGGGTAAATAGACATAAAAATATCCATGTTGTGGTATCAAATCCCCTTTAGGTATTCATGCCAAGTCAGTGTTAATTCTTTTATTAACTGTAAAATAACAATGCTTATAAGTATTCAAAATCACCATAGTATGTCTACCTCATGATGTGAATAAGGCATAGTAAAAAAAATATTTATGAAAAGAATTTAAACATAGATAATATACAGTTCAATATTTCCAAAGTTTCAAAACTAGACATTTTACTTGGATATACCGACGTATCATTTTTGTTGCTTTCTAATGGCTCTCATGGGGTGTTTTCATATACGAGGCAACAAGACCAACAAAAAATGAATTACCAGGATGGGTATGACTCAAATATAAAAGGATACCAACTAAATGATGGTACAAAGTGGAATCTACTTTGGGTTTAATATAGGTGGCAACAATTTTGACTCCAAACTAGAAGGGAGAAGGGGTTGGTTTACAATATTCCATGTGAAATAAATGAAGAAGGTCACATGCATACTTATAATGGGAAAGGTAAATTCTTTCCTTGGTTTGCAATACTTGGAATCTTGGAAAATAATGCAAATAACCTAAGTCTTTCATTTAAAATTTCTTCTTAAGGTTAGATTTCACATGGTTTAAAAGTTCGGGTCATTACTAGTGAGAATAAGGTCATCGATATACAGAGAAAGTATTACGATATGGTTACCTACTTTCTTGGTACAAACACTAAGGTGAAAATCACATCTAGAAAATCACATATARACAAGTTTATGCTTCTTATAAAGACAAACACRATACMGAGGGCCCAATTSCTATATTGCTTGTTRAAGATGAAAYTRTTGTGAAAAAATATGTCWGGTGGGTAGAAAAAAGTGATACARTGGTGGGATTTTGTGGTAAKAAAGAAGAACATAAGTGCCAATCACATGGTGAAATTTGGTGAGGGTGTTGYAGGATATGAGATTATTACAAACACTTAAGAATTGTTTGAATGGGCATTATGCAYGTGTTGTTATTGCAAACCCTTTATATGRCAAGMTTCCTCGTTTGGTTATGGTTGTTCATCCAAMATGCAATAGGTTCAATGCAAATTTTGTTCATCAACAATGGGAAAAAATAGAAGACATATGGAAGAAACACATTGAAATTGTTTTGGGACCTATTATTGGCCATTCCTCGGATGGATGTAATAGAAGAAGACAACTTATGTTGTAGGACTATTCTTTAACTACATGCATTAGATATCAAATTCCTTGGGAAGGATGGAGGTTAGCTGGGTTGTATGATGGTTTCAAAGTAACAAGAATTAATGACCGAGATTACTTCCACAATGGAAAAAAGTTAGTGAATCTTTTGTTTAGCGGTAGACGAGATTTGAGGATTGGACAAGAGGTGGTTAATTTTAACCATGTCAAAATGGTTTATAACACTTTTAAAGTGGATGATCACAAGCTTAAAATTGAAGATATAGAGAGGATTGATCGAAAAAATTGGGGTTCAACACAACACATTTCTTCAAGGCATGTTCAAAGGTGTTTGAAGGATATGAGAGGTACATGTGGTTTGAAAGAGAGGACATTAGGTACATAGACCTATATAACAATTGTTGTTGATTATATTGATATTTTTCTGTCTTGTATCTTGACACATACAAATTAGAAGAAAATGATTAAATTTTTCTTGAAGATTGTGTCAAAAATCTAAGTAGGGTACTTTTTTCCCACAGTTTTCAAAACATTATACTTTATTTTTTCCTTTTTATTACTATCTTATAGATTATTTTTAAAGTATTCTTGGTTGTATTGTTGTTGATTTTTTTGTAGTAGTTTGATACTCACTCATACTTTTTGGATTTAGGTTCGGTAAATGTGTCGAATGGTGAATGGTTGGGATAACTCAAGACACAATTATCGGGGTTCAGATATTTCTTATTGCTTTGTTGCAAAGTTGGTTTTGAGGGTTCTTGAAATTTCTGCAATAGCTTCAAAATTGACACTTGTATCCTTGGAATATAAAACTATAAGGATTTTAATGTTTTTGGATGTTATAGTCATGCTTTGTGATGGAGTGGAAAGAAGGCATCATCCTTGTTGAAACTTTGAAAAGGATGAAACAAGTGTTTGCATATCAAATTTTGGTGGCAATGCCCATATTGTATTTTTTTTCAAGTATACATTTGTCAGGTGTTTCAAGTATATAGAGCAAGCCCCCGAGACTTATTATGTATAGAAAGTGGATTCTGAATTTCTAAACTACTTATATTGTGAATCTCTTTTTTGGGTTCATTCATCTTTTGCAAGTTAATTGATAACTAGGGTATTTATTGTTGATTTTTCAATAAGATAGGTTAAGCATGTAGCTCATTCCAATTTTTCATTTGTCTTAACCAAAAAAAATAATGTTGCAACAACCAAGATCATAAGAAGAAAACCATGCATAAGAACACAAGATGTATCCCGGGAAACCCTTCTCAACCAAGGAAGAAAATCCGACCAAAATCCTTTGCTATATTCTTCAAGAGAAAGACCTTCACCACCAACAAGACCTAGCACACAAGAGGGTGTTCAAACCATAAAAGACTAGCACCCAAGAGAGGTGTGCACTTTTCCCAAGAAGATGTACTTGCTGAAATTTCCAAACTCATGTGAATGATGTGATTCCTCAATGGAGAACTTACCTTTAGTTATACTAAATTGAACCTGTCAAGAGAAGTGTCTATTGGCACAACAGGTCTAACCTCACTAGCTTATAATATAATTAATATTAACTAGATTAATTATATTTTACATTAGTTACCGATCACATTAAGTTGGGGCCAACCTGTACCCTTTACATTAAAATTAGGGTTACATGAAGGTCCGACTCTTGAAAAATATAGCAAGGAATCTTGTACACCCACTAGTGCTCATCCACTAGGGGCACATCCATAGGGATATCCATATCTCTAGCTCACTGCATTACACAGATGAACCACTTCTTCACTAGTGCTCAACCACTAGGATCACGTTCACCTGTTCTCGTCCACAGGCATGTCCACTCAAGAGATATTCTTTCCCACTACATTACACATGAGAGTCATCTGGAGTTCCTTGTCAACTCTTCTGCTCAGAGGAGGCTAATACATCATCTTCATTTATGTTCTCCTGATGATGCAACCATCACTTTGGGATTTCACACGTTCACCTTATGCTCAGCCACAAGCACATCCAACTCTGTAGATCACCTTTCTCACTATGTTACATAGGAGAATCATCTAGAGTTCTTCTCAACTCTCTATATGGAGGAGGTCATCTCTACATTCTAGCTCTGCTTCAGATAGGAACCACACACCCTTCTCAAGGGATTTCTCTCAGGTTTGTAAGATGGAGAAATCCTCACATAGTTGTAATGATCCAAATCTCACAGGTTTGTAAGCTGGAGAATGTCTCACATAGCTGCAATCATCAAGACTCCCTCTCAACTAGGGAGGCATTTTCCACCAGGCCAAGTTTCTCACAGAAATACTCGAACTTTGTCCTGGAAAGTGGTTTGGTGAAGATATCTGTGATCTGTTCATGGGTAGGAAGATACTACATGTGTACTATCTTCCTCCGCACCATGTCTCTGATGTAGTGATACTTTATTTCAATGTGTTTCGATATGTCATGAAACATCGGGTTCTCAGAGAGATTTACACAGCTCTGGTTATCACAATGAATAGTGGTAGGATCCATCTCATGATCGAGAAATTCAGTCAAAACTTTTCGAAGCCACAATGCTTCATGAATTGCCACATGGAATGCAATGTACTCTGCCTCTACGGTGCTCAATGCTACAGAGATTTGTTTTCTACTGCACCAGGAAACCATGAAAGATTCTAAAGTGAAGCAACAACTAAAGGTGATTTTTCTATTTACTACGCTTCCTACCCAATCTGTATTTACATATACTTGTAGGCTCAAGTCTACACTGGATGCATATATCGTGCCATAACCAATTGTTCCTCGTAACTATCTCAATACATGTTTTGCAGCTATCCAGTGTGTATGTCTCGGTTGGCTCATAAACTGGCTAAGCACATTTACTGCATAGAAAATGTCTAGTCTGGTGTTATCCAAATACATAATAGATCCAATCAATTGTCAGTATAAGTGTGGATCTACATCTCCTAAATCAGTATCACTCATTTTCTTCAAATCCATTACCATTGGAGTGGACATGGATTTGCATTTTGTCATGCTGAACTTTTTTAGTATCTCCATAATATATTTTCCTTGACTCAGGAAAATCTCATCTGTTCTTTACCATACTTCTAGTCCCAATAAGTAGTGCATCAAGCCCAAATCCTTCATTTCAAATTTTACAGTCAATGCTTGTTTGCATTCATCAATGAATCTCTCTGAATTGGTGAGGAAAAGGTCATCCACATATAGGACCAAAATCAAACACTCATTTCCATCAATATGATAGTATAAGTTTGGACCAACAACACTTTTGTTGAATCCCAAACTCATCAGAAATCCATCCATTTTCTCATACAAAGCACATGGTGCTTTCTTTAGGCCATATAGGGCTTTCTTCAACCTGCATACATGAGATATTTCATTATGTACAATGAATCATTCTGGTTGTTCAATATAAACTTCTTCCTCGATATCACCATTGAGAAAGGTTGTCTTTACATCCATCTGATGTAGCTTCCAACCCATGGAAGCAACTAGTTGATGCAAACCCCCTCCCCTCCTAAGGGATGCACAATCTCCCAGTCTAGGATCAATCAAAAAACAGAGTCTGATTGACTCTTCGTGCCTCTGCTAGACCCAAAACCCACTTACACAGGTTCTTTCTCCAATGGCGCCAGTCGTATGAGACCCATGGGCCTTCCCTTGGGCGTTGATCAGGTCTCAACGCCAAATAGGCTCTAGCTCCTTCCTACTAAGCCATTTCTCCATTGTTCCCTTGGCTATGACCATGCTCTTTGAATGGAAGGCGCGTCGTGACTCTAGGAGGGCTACTACCTTTATTTCCCCGACAATCAAAATTGTGATGACTCAACACCTATGACCCAGATTTGCCTTTGATCAACGGCTGCAATCGATTCGGTGTTTCACATTTCACGATTTCGCTTTTCATGAAATTGAGAGGCTTGTCACCTCGAGTCTCTCGATCCCTAAAATACCGATATTTCGGAGCTCCAGCCTGACGGTCCTGATTTCCCCCATGATCTGATGGCTCAAATCTCGTCGGAGTTTCACATATCGGGATTCCGCATGTCACGAGGGTAAAATACTTTTCACCTTCGTTCTCCCAATATCTGAAGTGTTGAAACTCTTCCTGGACAACCAACGATCTAGATCTCCCCTGGATCCAATGACTTAGATTGCTTTGTGGATTCGGGCTTTGTGAATTCTTGATGCTCTGCTCATTAACTTCTCCACAATGTGATTTAGGAAAATGCTAATCGTTTTCCACGCATCCCATCCAATGGACGGTTTCGATTCTCTAGCATTCAGATCAAACAGTTGAAAATTCTCCTCCTTGTGCTTTATGCCTTCCTCAAACTTAGAGGGTTTTCTAGTTGTTAAAAGGTTTCAAACCTTTTCTCCTTTGACGAGTCCACTCCTTGGATCTCCTTAACACTTCAGGAAAGTGTTATTCCTCCCGAGATTTGGTCTGTGAAGACTCTAACTCCCGTGCACTCTTTGCGTCTCTGGGATTTCAATCTCTCAGATTCCTAGGGATTTCTCGAAGAGAAATTCCTCTCACCCTCTTGGTGTTCTCCTTTCTGGTTCTTTGAATTCTTACAAGTCTCTTTTCCCTTTAGTCAAATATCGGATCTGTGCAATCCTTGCACTAGATATTTACACAAGATTTTTGGTTCTTGCGGGTGACTGTGCACACTTGTCTCAGTCTCTTTGCACTCCTTGCAAAGGGAAAATCTTCTGTGTTTTCTCTTCTGAGCTTGGGAATCGAAGAAGATCCCACTAACGCACTCCTTTCATTCTGTGTGCACACCTTGCACTACCTCTACAAAAGAGAAACAATTTAAACTTAACCTAGCATTTACAGTTTCATTCACTCAAAAAAAAAACACAAACACAAAGAATTGCAAACAATGTTCACACCATACATTAGATCAATTTTTCCTATGTTCTATTCATAAGAGAAAATAGTTACAACTATGATTCAGCACTAAAACTGAAAAACTCAGATTTCTAACTCCTATCCAACTTTTCTAGTTGATTTTCTCATTTTTAGCTAAAAAGACCGACTGCCCTCAACTGGCCTCATTCGGGCGTACAAAACCTCTATTCATTATCGAGAGCTCTTAGGGTTCCCCCTAACTATTTGTCTACTCTAAGACTAGACTAATGACTATCTTGGATCAATCGCATTCCAGAACCATGATGGAAACTCCCACTCCATTCACGATTATCCAAACGTGCCTAAAAGGGTAATTCTGACATTGGGTTCAAGTGTGCCTTTAAAAGATAAATTATGGCGTTGAGTTAAGGTGGATCTCAAATATCTTCTACAACTATCGATGTTGGCTCCTGTACATATTCCTTGATGTTGATGAGTCTTTCTCTGTGTGCTTGCCAATGATGCTCCTACATCATACTCCCCTTGACAAAAATTCATGGACTCCTGTCCATGAGCTCCTGCACCGTTTTTCCATGCTTCTGGATAGAAAATTCATTTTCCCAACTGGAATATTCTATTGGGTTCCCCTTCCACTTGACCAGTCACTCAAAATAGGTCTTCCCCATGGTCTTCTTGCCAATCCTTTGATCAACAATTTTCTCCATTTGTGGATTTTTTGTTGTGGGCATTTGCTTTTCCCACTGGATCTTCATTTTCTCTTATGATCTCTCTGCATCATCTTTCCTATAAGGGTACATGTTTTCAACATTGAATATGGGTGATATGCCCACATCATCTGGTAACTCAATCTCATAGGTGTTTTCATAAAACTTCCTCAAGATCTTACATGGTCCTATCTTCTTCATCTTCAACTTGTTATATGTCCCTCTAGGGAACCTCTCTTTCCTGAGATGTGCCAGAACCTGATCTCCCACTTCAAATTGAAGTTCTCTATGATGTTGATCAATCTTGTGCTTTTACTCCTGGTTAGAACTCTCCAACTGTCCTTTGGTCTGGATATGGAGCCTCTTCATTTCTACAGCAAAATCTTATGCTCCATCGCTCCTGATCTTGCTCTTTTCCAAGTCTCTCAACTCATATACTCCCTTGGGTTGCATTCCATACAATATTTGGAATGGGATCTTTCCATTTCTCTTTTTTGGTGAATCATTGTATGCAAATTCTACTCGCGGAAGAATCTGATCCCACTGGTTATGATGTTCAGTGACCAGACTCCTCAACAAGTTTCCCAAATTTTTGTTTACCACCTCAGTCTGTCCATCTGTCTGAGGGTGATAAGTTAAGCTGAAGGACAATTATGTCCCCAACTTCTTCCATAGTGTTCACCAAAAGTGACCAACAAATTTTGTATCTTTGTCTGAGACAATGCTCCTGGGTAGGCCGTGAAGTCTTACAACTTCTTTGAAAAATAGATTTGCAACATGTGTTGCATCACTAGTCTTCTGGCATGGGATAAAATGTGCCATCTTTGAAAACCTATCCACTACCAAAAATATGGAATCAAATCCCCTTTTCATTCTTGGTAGTCCCAACACAAAATCCATGCTTATTGCATTCCAAGGCCTCTCTGGTATTGGAAATGGTTGATACAATCTAGTGTTCTATCTTTTCCCTTTTGCATGTTGGTAGATTCTACATATGTTTACAAACTTAATCACTTCCGTTCTCATACCTAGCCAATAGTATGAACTTCTCAACTGTGCAAACATTTTATCATGGCCAAAATGTCCAGTCAATCCTCCATGATGCTTTTCTTTCAAAACATTATCCCTCATTGAGCATTTCGGTATGCACAAATGATTTTCCTTGAACAACAATCCCTCTTGGATCATATATTATGTCCACTGGCTTCTATCTCTCAGCACAGGATTCGTACATGCTTCATATGCCTCTTTGAAGTCTGTATCATCACAATACATGTCCTTAAGGTGTTCAAATCCCAAGGTCTTCACCTGGAATTCCTGTAGAATCAAACATATCCTACTTAACGTATAAACAACTTTGTTAGCATTCACAACAATATGTTTTATGAAAAAAGTAAAATTTTTCATAAACTCAACCCATTTTTCATGCCTCTGATTCAATTTCTCTTGCCTGGTTATGAATTGTAAAGCCTGGTTATCGCTATACAAGACGAATTCCTATGGGACGAGATAATGTCTCCACTTCTTCAAGGATTGAATTATGGCATAAAACTCCTTTTCATACGTGGAGTATTTTCTCTTTGTCTTTTTCATCTTCTCACTGAAATAGGCAATAGGTCTATTATCCTGACTTAAAACTACTCCTATTGCAACTCCACTTGCATCACATCTCACCTGAAATGTCTTCTCAAAATTCAGCAAGACCAAGATTGGTTGTTCTATTATTCTCTCCTTTAGTATATTGAAGCTCCTTTCGGCCTCCTCTGTCCATTTAAACAATTTGTGATGCTTCTTAAGTGTATCCATCATAGGTGCACAAATTCCTCTAAAGTCTCTAGTGAACTTTTTATAGAAACTTGATAATCCATGGAAGCTTCTTACCTTAAACATGCTCCTTGGTGACAACCATTCTTTGATTTATTTCACCTTCTCTAGATCCATCTTAAGTTCATTTGAAGAGATCACAAAACCCAAGTAAATGAGTTATGTCTTCATAAAAGAGGACTTCTTCAGATTTATCAACAACTTCTTTTGTTGTAGCCTCCTCATCACTAATGTCAGGTGCCTCAAGTGCTCCTTTTTAGTCCTGCTAAAGACCAGTATATCATCTAGATACACAACCACAAATTTGCCAATGAAATCCTTCATTATCTCATTCATTAACCTCATAAAAGTACTTGGGGCATTTGTTAAGCCAAATGGCATAAAACGCCACTCATACAAACCTTCATTTGTCTTAAAGGCTGTTTTCCACTCATCACCTTCTCTCATCCTAATCTAGTGATATCCACTTTTCAAATCTATCTTAGAAAAGAAATCTGCTCCACTTAAACAGTCCATTAAATCATCCATTCTTGGTAAAAGAAATCTATACCTGATGGTGATATTATTATTGGTTCTTGAGTCGATACACATTCTCCATCCTCCATCCTTCTTTGGACTCAACACATGCACATGGACTCAAGCTCTCTATAAACAAACCCTTGTCTAACAATTCCTGGACTTGGTTCTTCACTTCTTCATTCTCTTAAGGTGTCAATATATATGCTGCTTTGTTTGGCAGGCTTGCTCCTGGTATCAATTCAATATGGTGACTGATACTTCTGATGAGTGGCAATGAGTTAGGCAGCTCATCCACCACTATGTTAGTGAAATTTTCCAGCAATTCCTGAACTTCTTTAGGCAACTCATCCATCGATGTGCTTGTGAGGACAACTTTGGGTTTCCTTACCACAATGAACTACATCTCCCGTTCCTCCTTGAATTCTTTCAGGAGTTCCTTCCCACTCATGAGAAGTATGCTTGTGATGGCTTCCTCTTTCACTTTCTTCTCCTCTATTGGCAGCAACATGTGTTTTCTACCACTCTTCTCTAAGGTGTATGTATTCTTCCTCCCATCATGAATGACACTCATGTCAAATTGCCATGGTCTCCCCAACAAAATATGGCATACATCCATGGGAATTACATCACATAGAATTTCATCTCTATATCCTCTTATCTTAAAATTAACCAATCATTGTTTAGTAACTGTTACGTGGTGTCCTTTTTGCAACCATGAGATTTTGTATGGCCTCGGATGTGCAGTTGTCTCCAACTCCAACTTCTCCACCATCTCTATGGATACTAAGTTATCAGTGCTCCCACTGTCGATTATCACCTTGCATACTCTGTCCTTAGTCTTGCAAGTTGTTCTGAAGAGACTTTTCCTCTTCACGAGTTTCTCAACTTCTGCCTTTGGTTTTAAGAGAACCTTCCTCAACATCAGGGATCTTCCATTCTGAAGATTGATGGAAAATTTAAGGCAATCTTCAGAATAACCAAAAACGAATAACAATATGACCAGTCACACCAATTTCAACAACGCAGGGAAAATCGAAGGCAGTAGAACGCATTTGCTGCCATTCGTGAGCCCGACCAGAACTAAGACAAACAACAGCCAAAAGAAAGGGGTTCCTGAACAAAGCATTCAACACCCCAGCATTATCGCTGAGTAAGGCCGGGGTGAGGAAGGGTGCCATCCACAACGACACGTCGCTGCCGGGAACACGATTGGGTAGCACGCCTAACACCCGAGGGTAAACGCCTGGCCAAACATTAAAATTCGCCTTGAATTAAAATTAAAGAGGATGGGGATTCAGAATGCCAGAATTATAACATGCAAGTGGCCATTTAATTTACCACACAGTCCGACTCAGAATCTGGATTACGGTGTCCGAAGCCTATGATTGAAAGGCAAATGGTCCAAAAATATAAGGCAGACAGAACATAAACCGGGATTAAAATATCCGACACCTGAGATTAAAACGCGAATGGTCATAAAAAGAAAAATACAAGTGCAGACCGAACTTCAGATCGGGCTTAAATATCCGAGCGCCAGTGGTTAAAAACGCAAGGGTCATTAAAAACACACAGTGCCAAAATGCCCAAATTCCCCAACAGAAGACGCACACAGTAAAATCCCCTCCAGTACAGGGATATAAGGCAACT
>JZKD02S1669191.1:364336-409614 GCA_000966675.3 Picea glauca | reverse complement strand
AGAGCCTTTCTTCCCTACATTCGAGGTGTCACAGATAAGATTGCCAAGGTTTTAAGAAGAAAAGAAATTATGACCTCTTTCAAACCCCTAATCACTATCAGACAAAGAATGAAGTGTGTAAAGGACCCTACAAACAACCGACAAGAGAAAGGCATCTACAAAGTGTCATGTTCATGTGGGAAATGTTACATTGGTGAAACTGGACGATCATTCTAGGTAAGGATTAAGGAACACGAAGCAGACATTAGAAGGGAACGTACCCGTACCTCCACCTTAGCATAACACTCCCACAAAACTAGACATCATGTTTGCCTTGAGGATACCAAGATACTAGCAAAAGAGGGTCACTACTACAAAAGACGCTTAAGAGAAGCTATAGAAATAATCAAGCACCCCAACAACATGAACAGAGACGGTGGCCTTGAGGTAAGTAGCTTTTGGCACCCATTAATCAACCAATTAAAGGAACATCCTTTGACGAATCAGGTTTGACACCGACCTTTTCCTTTCCCACTTGTTTTGGTTTAATTTGAATAGGTTTAGGGGTCTATCTAGTCCTAATACTACTATTAAAATTCTTATTAAAAACTTGTCACTACACACTTTTTAATTAAACCCTAATACCCTCACTAGACACTTTACTTATTATTTTAAACCCTAATACCCTCACTAGATATTATTACCACTAACTTATAACACTATCATTTCTATTAACTAAATATAACTAAAACTAAGAGCTTAAATAGAATAACTAAATAGGTAGTCCTCAATATTAATACGCATAGGCTATCCTATGTTATTAAGATAAACCATTAATAACCCCTTACTATTACACTAACACTACTAGATACTTAATTAAAAGTAAAACCTAATTAACTAAACCCTAAAAACAAATAAGTAACTTAAATAACTATGTAAGAGTAATACCTAACAAATTACCTAAAACCTTAAACAATTAATTATTACCACTAACTTATAACACTATTTTAACCCTATTACACTAACACTACTAAATAATTAATTAATAGTAAAACCTAATTAACTAAACCCTAAAAACAAATAAATAACTAAAAGAAAACCACTACTATTAGATAACTAAATAAGAGTAAAAACCTAACAAACCCTAAACAAATAATATAAAGCCTCTTTGAAACCTAGTTTTTATACTTTTACACACTAGCTATTATTCAAAAAACCCTAATTTAAATCCCATTAATATTAATATTAGGTATCTTTTATAAAATTAAATTAAATTATTTTCTGAAATTAAAGACAACCGACGCAATTTAAATAACTTTTAATTGTCCTGCATTTATAGTATTAAATGATGGTGATCAGCTAGCTCTAACTCGACGATTAGTCCTGATGATGAATCCTGTTTCGGATTCGAAATGTCGATGACGAAATGATAACAACTGTGGATTATCCGAAATACATAAATGGATGTTTATACCTGACTATGATCTAGACCTGCTACAGGTAACCATTTAAGGCAATCCTATCCACTACCTATACAAAGGTGTGGCATGTCATTTATCAACCTTACAACACAATAATCCATATAGGATTATTTCAAATAAAAAAATGGGAGGGTCAATGCCTCTCCCTTTCGTCATTGCATGTCTGCATGTTGGCGTGCTAGCACATGTGTTGAGGTGGAGCGATGATCCTGCATCATTATGACCAATAATTAGGTGCAAGGGAGCGTGTGTGGATCATGCACCAAGCCATCTCTTTCAAGGACCTATTTTTCCTCTCTACCACATCATTCCGCTGAGGTGTATAGGCAAAAATATGTTGAATATATATCCCTTAAAGAGTGAAATATTGTTCAAAACAACAGTTCACATATTATTTGTCATCATTTGTGCAGAGAATTTTGATGCACTTCCTAGATTGTTTCTTAACACGAGCCTTGAACTCCTGGAATCTATCAAAAGCTTCTCCTTTCTGGAAAAGAAAGTAGACCTAGGTATATCTAGAAAAGTCATCAATAAAAGTGAGCAAGTAGTGAGCATTGCTAAAACACAAGGATGGAAATGGGCCTACCACATCACTATAAACTAGCTTAAGGACTTTTGAATCCCTCCAATATTTCCCTTTGTCAAACTTGTAACATCCACACTATAATCCCCAATTTAATTAATGCATAATGTAGATATGAATGTGGTTATGGTCAAGTGATGTAATATGAAAATTGTATTTTCTAAATTTTTAATAAATAAAAGGTGATGCCAACTGTTGGGGGACATGGACAAAGATGGGGGATGAGTTTTCCACAAGGGAAGGGAGTATCTAAGAGGGGTCCAAGGGGGAAATTATTTATGAATATTAATCCAAACCTAGTTTCCTGAATTTTATTATCATTGGGGACAACCTTCTATTTGTTTGAGTGTATGAGAGCCCAATCATTGAATACATGTAATAGGGTGGGTGGGAGAAGCGACATCCCATAGTTATTGGGAGCATGTGGATGAAGTACAATCAACATTGGGGAGAGTGGGAGTCAACTTTCTTGGGGAAAAGAGAGGAAATCTATATGGGGAGAACATGTAGTTTTGGATAGTCATGTTTTTTTATGAGCAAGGGGAGAACAAGGAAAAGAACATAATTGGAGTTGTAACAACAATGAAGGGTGAATTCCAGAGTAGTTTTGGAGTTGTTGAATATTGAAGAAACAAGTTTTCAAGCTTGCAGAAGAAACAGGTTGTCATGCCTGAAGAGTGAACTCATGTGTGAGTTGCACTGTAACAATAAGTGATTTTTTTTGTTTTACTGGTAGTTTTCCTAGCGTTGAGTTCCCTTGAGTTCCCAATAGTGAGATTATTGGTAACCTATGCCAAAGAGACCCTGATAAACAAATGGGATGCCTGATTAACTAAGAGCAGTGAAGGGGTATATTCATTGGGTTGGGTAGGTTGAGAGGAAGAGAGCTAGTGAAAATCATGATAAGTGTAGGAAAATATCAGTGGGTTGTGGGACATCTGAGCTATGAGTGGACTGTGAGAGACACCCTCTTTTGTAGATTCTTATCCCTAGCATGGGGGTGGCTCACTGTTGAGGTCTAGAACAACAAGTTTATGGTTGGGTGGAATCTTCGTCCCAAGTAGTTGGTTTCACAACTGTTTTGAAAAGATAACTACTTATCTATGTTGTGTGTTATTTTATGAGCTAAATTGTTGTGTTTTAACTATGTGTATGAGAATGGTTTATATGTTTTTGTGTAGGTTTTTAATTAGTTGCATTCATGTTTAGTTCAACATGTTGTAGTTGCATTTAAATTAATTGTAGTGGAATGGTTAAATTTGTGTGTATTCTTGTAGTTGGTATTCTACATGGTTAGTTAACAGACAATATTGAATTTATGGGTATTTACACAAGTAACAGACCTCAGTTGGACTCTCTTGAGGATTGGATAAGGAAACAAGAAAAATCTAATACAGAGGGCTCTATAATATGAAAATGAGGAAGAAGGAGATAAGAAGTGGTGGTGGAAGTCTATCTGGAAAATCAAGGCTCACTTAAACACAATAATATTTCTCTCGCTAGTACTTGCAAACAAAATTGAACATCGAACAACTATATAAAGAGATCCTAGAAAGGTCTACGAAGATGCATCTTTTGTAAAAAGGGTGATGAAGAAACGTCTCATTTGTTCATATATTGCTCCTTTACTAGAGAGGTCTAGAAGGAAGTTCTAATAATGATAGGAGGAAAAGGGAAGTGGCAGAGGGAGATACAATGGATGCAATATTGGATACTTGGTTCAAGACAAGGCTCTAAATGAACACAAAGACTTACCTTGCACAGTTCTTTGGGCTTTATGGTTGGTAAGAAATGACATGATTTTTCAAAAGAAGGAATTGTTGTCAATTTAGGAAGTGCATCAAATAAAACGTTTCTATGAATGGATATGGAAGATTGGAAAAGAAGTAACCCCCTTGGGATATCAAAAGTCTAACAGTTAATAAATCTTATGCATGTGAACATTTTGATGGAGCATGCCAAGGTGAGGCCCAAAACACTAGGGTACGAGGCATATTGTTCTTCTAGGAGGGACATAAATTAATTGTGAATGTAGGAGTGGGAGGAGGAACAAAAAATTGGGTAGAGTTAAATTCTTTATGGTTGTTAATGAGGTTTGAGGAAGAGGAGAGTGATGCATGTACAAATCATGGGTGACTCCAAAATTGTGATAGATTGGATTAATGGCAAAAACAAATTGTAAAACGTGACTCTGGCCCCTATAATCAACCACATAAACAACATAAAAAAAGATATTTTACAAAAAAAATATTTTTTGCATATCTATATGTTGATGGGTCTTAAATCCATTGAATCAACAGTAGGAACCAAACCCACCATCGAGGCCCAATTAGAAGCTTCAAAATAATTATTAACAACCAAAAAGAAAGAGTTCTTACACAACCATCCACCCATAACTAATTGGTCGATGTCTTTATTTATAATGTAAAGTTCAACTGAAATTAACGGCTAAGTGTAGTTTAAGAAAAACAAAATTCGCCACATGGAATCATCTTCTAAAAATTTGTTTAACAGTCAAATCAAGATATCTATTGAAAAGGGTGACATCTCTCATAGTCCAACCAACTGATAAATAGTTCTTCACAAGTTTGGGCCCATGGGAATATATGTTGTTCCATTGGAGCTGTGTGAATCCATTTGATGTCCATCGCATGCACCTGATACTTCACTAGACTGGAGTTCGACTGCTGTAGCACGGTTCGAGCTCTAATTGGATGCTCCATGAATTGTCGCACTTTCTCTGGTCAGTCATCTTTGCAATCTCTTCGGCCCACAGCGAATCTTTATTGCCATGCAACTTGATTATTTCACACAGGTCAAAAAAGTTGTCAGGGGTGCCGAACTCATGGAGTCCGATATCCTTCATTACTTTGTTAATTTTATCCCAATGCTTCTTGCACCTGCTCCATTGTTCTTGAATTTCTCGATGTGAGTCCTGAGACATATTAAACCAATATTCGGTTGACCGCTTCGTGCGATTAAGAATGCTTTTGTCCAACATCCGGATGTTATGTTCTTCATTGCATCAGCCTTGCTGGACTGCATCAATGTATTCGAGTCTTTCTACTGCTTGTTGCACACTTTCATACCATTGCTCCATGTCCTCACATGTTGTGAGTGCCATGAGAGTGTCCTCCTGAAGTTCAGTTATTTTTCTGTAAAAAGGTGTCATTCATTTGTGAACTGGTTGTAAGCTTCTTTGAACTCTCTTTTCAGATATACTGTGGTTCGGGTAGGTCCCTGATAGTACTCGTCCAGGTGGCGTAAATTTTCTAATTCTTTCAGGGCGGCGACCAGCTCCTTTTCGTCTCTTTTGGCTCTGTCCAGGGTGGCATCGGAGAATGCCTTCCCCATGCCAATAAGTTCATACGTCCAAGCGTCTATTGTGTTTATCAATTTCTCCTCTGTAGTAATCAAAATGGAGTGATCCAACGTGATCCTTATTTTGTTTTTAGTCCTTTGAACGATGGCCTTTCTCTTTCAATTGTAGGATATCGCATAGATATCTGCTACCTATTCTACCGGCTTGGGCATATATTGATCTCCCCATGTGAGTGTGTTTCCTAGGCTACCGGTGGTGTATACTTGTTCGATATCGGGCCCCTGAACTTCCTCGATGTGCCTCAAAGGCCCGGCCTCTACCTGTCGCTTGTCAGGGATATGAGTATTAAGAAAAATAGAGACATTAGGTACGGACTCGTTACTTACTTTCTTATTGGTCGTTGAATCATTGATTTCCTTTTGTGGGGATCCTTCCTTTGACTCATCCAGCTCGGGCTTGTCCTTTGGATTGTTTGCTCCAGTTTCTGAAGCATTGAGTCCCTTCGTTTCGAGGCCATTTTTGACTTCCTTTTCCTTTTGTGAGATCTCCTGGGTTTGGAATTCTGGCTCAGGGGAAGAGGTCTTCTCAGGTCCCTTTTCTTCTAAGACACATACAGGGGTCCTTTGAGATGCCTCCAGGATCTCGTCGTCACTATATACATTTATGAACTTTATCAAAAGGTTAGGCACACTCATTTCTCCTGATACTCGACATGTTTCTGGTTGATTTGTCATGTCTGTCAGTGAATTTTCCAACGGTGTTATGGAATCAGAGTCATATGACCCATTGGTGTTACCAAGGCTTATGAAATTGGGGCCACTTGGCTCCACCAGGCTTTCTCCTGGGCTATCGGTTGGAAGCCTAGGCAACCTGATTAGGTCTGGGTTATCCTACATCTGTTTCATCAACAACTAGACATGTTGATACATGACTTCCCCCATCCCCTATAAAACTTGAACTTCAAGGAAATTCCTGATTTGTATCGAGGATACCTGAGAAACTTCTTCTTGTTCAATGGCTCATTGAGGAGCATTCATTGCTTCGCCCGGTTCATATGCTACCCTTCCTTCTCCGGCACTGAGCATTTCTTGAGCCATTTGCTCCAAGGATGTTGTTTTCTCCTCCCAACTCATGGCCTTGAACCTGGTTGTTTTAGGATCAGCCATCCTTGCCACCACTTCATTCCAGTCTTGAGCATTTTCAGTGAAAATTTCATCTTCAAACCGGTCATGGGCATAAGGCCAACAGGATGATACCTGTGATGCATGTTTGAGGACCAGACCCTTGGGATCGTTCTTGCGAAAATGACCAGTCTGGAATCAAAATTCCAATTGGATTAACCCTTCTTTCTTTTCCTGTGCAGTATCCTTGACCATGTAGAAGCCAATATAAAACCGATAAGGTATGAAGGCCCGCTTCTTGTCATTTAATAAGTGGTGTTATAGCCTTGTAAGATGGTCTGATAACAAATTTCCTTTAACACTAGTCGATCAGAGACATATATGGGTAACAGATGGGGTTCCCCTATGGCACCGAAAACCATGTTGTAGGTCTCACACTCATCTAGATACTAGTGACCTACCTTCGATACAACCTTTTTGACTGCATCTGACAACATTGGGAATTCTTTCTTGAACAACAAATAATAAATGCGTGCAATAAACTGGTCATAGATAAGAGAAAAGGATTTCTTGTACCTTTTTTCCCATAAGATGTCGAAGTATACGTGGACTAGGAGTTCAGAGGAGTGCCAGCTTAAGTTCATTCCAACGAAAACGTTCTTGGACCAGATGACATCCAGTAGATATGAGGCCATGTAGAAGGAAGGGGTTTCTCCCTCTTTCGATGTCTGAGCTTGTCATATGCAAGTGCTCAGTTGCTTAGAGATGATTGCACCCTAGTTAAAACCTGTTCCATAGATGGCTATGGTATAATCTAGGGGAATCCACACCTCCAAAAACTTGGCACAATCTTTCTTCCCATGTAATCGACAAAGGAGGGTCATTAGATAGATGTGAGGCTCTCTCAGGTTGGCTGTCAGATACCAGCCGGAGGTCCGGTTGGTGAAATTTGTATCCTCTCTCCACCAGGATGCCATGATCTGTAATATACGAGATATAAAATGTATGCAAAATAGAAATAAAATGCTAGTAATGGCAGAATAACAACAATATAACCAGAACATTCACCAAAATAACACTGAAATGATATAAGAATAACAATAGAAATAACACTTTGAATCTGAAATCAATGTTCACAGGCCTCTTCGAGGGGGAAACCTCCAAATGAGCAGAGATGTATTCCAATAATATCCAAGCTAGGGTTCTCATACCCTTGACTCCTATTTATACTAAAAAGAAGCATCTAGAGGAAGATCCTTCTAGAAGCGAAAGCTTCTATTAGGTCTTCTTACATCCACCTTATTCTATTTTATCGAAAGGCCTTATTAATATTGACCTTTATTACATCCGAATATACTGTTCTACCTATGTGTGGGCTAGGACCCTAATATGTCCACCCCCTTAAAAACATCCTTGTCCTCAAGGCTTGAGATGAGGAAATTGTTGGAGAATGGTAGTTGCTTCCCATGTGGCGTATGCTGGAGTTGTATCTTTCCACTGGAATGGAACTTCCTTGATGGTTCTCTGATGTAGGCGATGCTCACGCTGGTCCAAAACTTCTTCTGGATGTATCCAAATGGATCCTTTTTCAAATAAATCTGGAAGGTTGGTTTGAATTTGGCACTTAGCTCCAATCACCTTCTTTAAGCATGAAACATGAAAAACAAGATGTAGTTTTGAATGGCTGGGAAGAGATAACTGATAGGCGACTTGTCCCACACGCTTGAGCATGGTATAAGGACGATAAAATTTGGGCACTAGCTTATGACAATTCTCGGCCTTGAGGGAATTTTTCTTGTAAGGTTGCAATTGAAGAAACACTTGATCCCCTTATGCAAATTGACGTTCAAAGCAACCTTGATCTGCTTGTTGCTTCATGTGATTCTGTGCCATGACCAAATTCTCTTTTAGGGTACAGAGAATAGCCTCTCGAGCTGTAAGTGTTAGGTCAACTTCCTGGACCTTCGAGGCAACCGGTAAGTATGAGAGAACTGAAGGTGGATTATGTCCATATACCACTTCAAAAGGAGTCATGTGTGTAGTTGTATGGTATGAAATGTTGTACCACCATTCAGCTAGGGGTAACCATTAAGCCCACTGATTTTTCTTTTTCAAGGCAAAACACCTCAAATATGTTTCCAAACACTTGTTGACAACTTCCACTTGGCCATCAGTCTAGGAATGATAAGTTGTGCTGAGATACAATTCGGTGCCTTGTATCTTGAATAGTTCTTGCCAGAAATTGCTTGTGAAAGTTGGGTTGTGATAAAAAACAATAGAGTGTGGCATGCCATGAAGCTTGAAGACCTGATCCATGAATATTTGACCCACCATGGATGTTGTAAATGTGTGTTGAAGGGTACATACATGAGCATACTTAGAAAGGCGATCAACAACCACCATGATGACGGATTTATTTCTCGATTTGGGTAAGCCAGTAATAAAATCCATAGAGATATCCTTCCAAATAGCAGGTGGAATCGAGAGTGGTTGTAGTGTGCCCGACGATTTGACTGTCTCTCCCTTGTTGCATTGACACACATCATATTTAGCTAAAATATTACGAATGTCCTGTTTCATACCATCCCAGAAAAAGGAACGTTTGACCCTTTCATAGGTTTTGGTGAACCCGGAGTGCCCTGTTGTGGRTGTAGCATGAAGCTTAGAAAGTACCATGGATTTAAGCTTTGATTGTTTACTTAAATACAAACGACCTTTGTATCGAAGTTCCTCATGGAGCCAAGAGTACCCTGGGGAAGTTGGAGCATTGGACTGCAATTGGTGTATCAACTGCAAACTTTTGGGATCTTGTAGCCATTCCTAGCGAATGGCTTGGAGCCAATATGGTACAATGAATGAAAGAGAAAAAAGGGATCCTTCATCATCATGTTTTCAGGAAAGTGCATCCACAAAAACATTGTCTTTACCTTTCTTGTAAATGATCTCATAATCATATCCAAAGCGTTTAGTCACCCATTTTTGTTGTTCTAGGGAGGAAATGTGTTGTTCTAAAAAATACTTGAGGCTTTGATGGTCTGTCTTAATTTGGAAACATTGCCCCAATAGATAAGGATGCCACAAATCCATGGCATGTAGAATATAAAACATTTCCTTTTCATAAATGGATTTGCCCAGATTTCTTTCAGATAGTTGCTTTCTGGTAAAGGCCAAAGGTTGACCCTCTTGCATAAGGACAACACCAATTCCTTTCCTTGAGGCATCACAGTCCAACACAAAGATCTTTGTGAAATTGGGAAGGGAGAGGAATGGAGTGGTGCACATGGCCATCTTCAAGGTTTGAAAATCTTGAGCAGTGGCTGGAGTCCAAGTGAAAGAATTATTTTATAGGACAACAGTGAGAGGTGTTGCAATATTCCCATAATTCTTAAAAAACATGCGATAATACCTTGTTAAGCCTAGAAATCCATGAAAGATCTTAAGAGTCTTTGGGTGAGGCCAGTCTTGCATAGCTTCAATCGTTTTAGTATCCACCCTGACGCCATCTTTGTCAACCAGATGACCCAAGTATTCGACTTCTAGGGCACCAAAAGCACATTTAGACTGTTTCAGGAAAAGTTGGTGCTGAGAGAGTAGATGGAGAACTCAATCCACATGAGCAAGATGGTTTGTCTAGGTTTTTATATAGATGAGGATATCATCAAAGAAAACTAAGACAAAATGGCAAAGAAAAGGATGGAAGACAGGAATGGGGAATTTGTCTTTGATGGTAAGTTTGTTGAGGGCGTGGAAGTCAGGACACATTCGCCAAGAACCTTCTTTATTCAGGACCATGACCATAGGAGATGAGTAGGGGCTCGTACTAGGGCGGATAATGCCTGCATTAAGGAGTTCCTAGACCATTTTCTCAATTTAAGTTTTTGGGGAAAAGGGGTGACGATACAGACGGATATTGGGAGGAAGGCTTACGAGTACAAGGGGAATGGAATGATCATGAACACAACAGGAAGGAGGGAGTCCTTGGGGAGTGGAAAAGATCGATTGATGTTTAGAAAGGATGGCTTGGAGGTATTGCAGTGCCGAGGGTGTCTCTATTGCTTGTATGGCATAGAGTTGGGCGATAACACTAGAATGACCCTTTTTGAGAAATTTTTCCATGCGATGGGAACTAATTATCTCAGGTGAACTGGTGGTGATTCCTTGGAACTTATATTGGTGGCCCTCCTGGTTGAATTGCATGGCTAATTCTTTAAAATCCATGAGAATGGGATCCAAAGTCCTTAGCCAGTCTGCACCCAACACAATGTCACAACCTCCCATGTCAATAGCAAACTTATGGGATTTCAAGTGGTAGTCACCAATTTGGAGATGCACGTTTTCACAATTCCCTCCACATTTCATGGAACCACCATTGGAAATCATGATTTGGAAATTATTGACGGCATGGATGTAGAAATGAGTTTCTTGGGCAATGCAACGATGAATAAAATTATGGGTGTTGCCACTATCAACCAAAATGATGACCTTCTGATGCTTGATGTAACTGATTAGCTTGAGGGTTTGGGGAGCGGAGAAGCCAATGAGAGCATTGAGGGAAATGGCCAGTTCTACTTTAGGAGTGTTTGAGGGAGGGGCTATGTCAGTGGATTCAGGTGACTCAGACACAGAGGGAGTTTCTTCATATTCTTCCGAAATCTCCTGGGATATGGCCATAAAAAGATTTTGTTCTTTACACTTGTGGCCTGGGAAATATTTTTCATCACAGTTATAACAAAGGCCTTTGAGTTGGAATTCAGCCATTTCATCCCTGGTCAATTTTTTGATCTTTAGTGGAGCAGAGGGAGTAGTGGGATTTACAGGTTTAGGGCGAGGGATAAAGGAGGGTTTGCAGTTTTGAGAAGATACAACCTGTTGTGCTTATTTATCTCTTTTGGTAGCCTCCACCCAACTCTAATGCCGAGCCTTGAGGACATGGGCCTGAATCTCATCTTTGAGGCCGATAAAACACTCTCGAAAAATGGTATCAAACATGCCCTCTGTTCTAAAAGCCAAGTGCTCAAAGGTAGCTATAAGTCTTCCGTTGTTCCTAATTGTTTTAGCTTTGTCAAACGAACCAAATGGTTGGTGTCAGTGTCAAATCATTCATAAATCTCTGCCACAAAGTGTGTCCAAGCAATATACCCTTGAAGAGAAGTTTTTTTCCATTGCCACCATTGCCAATGTTCTTGATCTATATGGAGAACACCATACCATAGTTTGGCCAAGTCATCTGTAATGCGGTATAAAGAGAAGTAATGTTCCATTTAGGTTACCCAACTAGTGGGGTCTGAGCCATCAAATTTGGTCACATCCAGCCGTGGAAGGCATAGGTCATGTTGAAAGTGGTGGTTCTACAAGGTATGGGAATGAGAGGAATGGTCACCTTCAGTATGTGGAGGTGAGGAAGAGGAAGGGTTATCTGTAGGGATATGTAGTTTGGTGCAGAGTGTCGAAAAGACTGATTCAAGCTGGGTGGTGAGGTCTTGCTTGATTTACCCCATTGAGGACTGCATGGTTGTATTGATGGCGACAACATTGGCACTGAATTTTTTAACTTCTTGTTGGGTCTCGATGAGACCAGATTACAAGGTGTTGAAGTGAGCTTCCAAGTCTTGGCTACAAGTATGGGCCATGAGGATGGGGAAAATGAAAAGGGGTGGGCACGGTAAAAAGTTTTACTGAAAAATGATATGGATGAATGTGATAAGGGGGAAGAGATGAATCCAATGGAATAGGTCTCAAATAATGGTGAAAAATTTTCCAGGATTTTTTTTTACGAAGTTATACTCCGGTCTGGTCTGAAGAATACTACAGAGAGGAAATGCCCAAATGCTTAACTAGAAATAAATGTGTATTTACTTGGCAAACCAAACACAGTTGCGCGGCAATAGATCTTGTATGTTTTAATTTGTTTATGTTTCTATCCCCAAGGGTTAGGTATTCAAGGGTTTTATAGACAAGGGTTTTCTCTGTGTTATAGCTCTTTGGTATACGTGCGGGGTCCAACAATAGTACTCGGCCCAATATCTCAAGGCACTAACTAAGGAGGATAGACCATACCCTTAGTTGTACTACCCGACTACCTAGGTACTAGAGAGTATCTTAACAAGTGTTATTCTTGGTGACACTATAGCAGTCAGGCGGCTGATCGGTTTATCTAAAGAGGGATTCAGGTAATCTAGGTCGATCCGTACACAAGTGTTGTTTGATGCACTACCACTCGAAGGGGTACCAACAGGGGTTACAAGGGTGTCGAATAGATTTTTTCTTAGGTACCACTTGTATTTCCTGCGTGTATGAATCCCTCAACCGTGGGTTTATGCACGTAACAACAGATCTCTATGGCTTAAAGACATCGGAATACGTCTCTACCCTGAAAAAAAAATTAACCCACATTTTCTGCCGAGAAAAGTGCTCTAATACCACTTGTAATATACCAGATATAAAATGTATGCAAAACAGATATAAAATGCTAGTAATGGCAGAATAACAACAATATAACCATAACATTCACCACAATAACAATGAAATGATATAAGAATAACAACAGAAATAACACTTTGAATCTGAAAGAAATGTTCACGGGCCTCTTTGAGGGGCAACCTCCATATGATCATAGCTATATTACAATAATATCCAAGCTAGGGTTCTCATACCCTCGACTCCTATTTATACTAAAAAGAAGCATCTAGAGGAAGATCCTTCTAGAAGCGTAAGATTCTATTAGGTCTTCTTACATCCACCTTATTCTATTTTATTGAAAGGCCTTATTAATATTGACTTTTATTACATCTGAATATATTGTTCTACCTATGTGTAGGTTAGGACCCTAACATGATCTTGTTGGTGTCGTGCTTCTAATAGAAACTTAGAACAAAATCAATGTTTAATCGTTCCTCTAGCTCCTTGATATTATAGTAATTCTAAACTTCAGTTGGACGGAAAACCCCGACACATTCATCGTTGTCTTCATTAATCAAACACCCATGTGAATTGGTATGATCAATAAGCCATTTCAAGAGTTTGATGTAGGGAAATACCAGAGTCTTTCTTTCCACCATGTGAAAATAAGCCTTGCGTAAATTCAGGATAACTTCATCGTCGAGTCTTCTCGTATCAGGATCGTTGTGCGGGGTATACTCAAGGGGTTCCTCTTTCTTGATTTTCTTAAACAATTCTTCCGAATGAGGGAATATTGTCTTGGTCCCCATGTTCGCCTCTGTGTCTCCAAAGGTCAGGGGCTAGACGAAGGTCTTCTTGGTGACTGTCCTGATGACGGACACCGAATTCAAAGAGAATTCCAATTGCCTTGCAGCTGCTAGGGAGGAACCTTCTCCCACCTCTGGTTCTTGTAGCTTTGGCACTCTGGGGGATTTCTTGGTGGTGGGTTTCTTCGAAGGCATTGTTTTTGCAACTAAAAATGAACCTTTAAACATGTGTACAGAGTGGCAATGGATGAAAACATATGAAATGAAGCATAGAACACCACAAGGTGATACATACCTGTAATGCTTGCCAAAATTGTTGTTTAATACTCACTAGACCTTGGAAGCCTACTCCAAATTGCTAGCCTTGCTCTTCTGGGTGCTCCAAAATTTTTGGCGCATAGAATAGGTTCATACACAATGACTCAAAAGAATATAATGGGAGAGATCCTATTAATCGTATCAACTAGTTAATACGAGTAATGAATGCAATTCAAAACAACCTACCGCCGGATCTATGAAAATAAATTCTAACTCGGTTGATGGAGGAGGTGTAGAGGGAGATCCATTGTATCACCAGGCTTAAACAGTCCTTTTGATTTGCACATGAAACAACAACTAATGCACGATCCAAGAATTAATTAACATTTTAAATGTGTCGCACCTAACGTATCTTAGGGCTAAACGTCCCATCACGTCGTGTTTCTCAGTGGACAGATCGAGGATCGATGATATCCTTATGTATTTTTCGTTTGTGCCCTCCCGAGACAACCCCGACGCCAACGATGTCGATAATGCATAACTAACTTGAGGTACACATGGATCTTGGGAGATAGTAACGACTTTAGGGAAAACCAGATCGCATGTTTAACTATTTAGGCAAGGATACGTGACACTTGAGGATAGATAGCTCGACTGTACATCTTAGTCGGGATCAGGTTTGTTATCAAAACACTTATGTATTAAAAGACAAAATCTTGGAACGCCTGATGCCAAAAGGTGTCGGGGCTCAACAATTAGGGAAAGTTCAAACACATAATTTCTTTAGGGGTTATCATCTTTGTAAATCCTTGATGTCGAAAACATTTCGAAAGTTGACGATTGGTGATATCATTCCTTTACTTCGCACGACGCTTACTCTTTTTGTTTCCTACCCATACTGACAAAGACTGGTCATCAATGATAATCTTGCATTGGCGCCTGTCGTGTAATAGACTCTCATGTGTCGACGTCGATGAAGATCGGGGATTGGCTACTTTGGTATTCTCGAGCATTTTTCCTCACCTCTAATCCTTCCTGATGCCAAATTTCCTAAGCATGTTGAGGAAAAGTTTTGATCGTCGATTCCTTAAGTAAATGTTAGTCCCTTTTAAAGTTAAGATGAAATTCACATGCTCAAGCATATTTTAAATGATTCAACATGAAAACACAAAATGATAAGCACAAGCACCAGTTTCTTACTAAAGCACAATCAGACAGTGTGAAATATCAAGTGGTAACCAAAAAATAAAAAACTGGCATAGACCTTTTTAGGGTGTGTTGAGTGCTCAACAAATGGCAATTCACTGGGCGAAAGCATAATCTTTGTTCCTCCTCCAAGGCTCGGTTGATACGGAAGTTGATCGAGAACTTTGACTGGTTTAAAATCAAAACTTCTTTACCTCTGCATTTGGATTTCTCTGGTTGATGCTTCTGGGTTTGCCTATGGGGTTTTAACCCTTTTCCTCCTTTGTTTCCTTTGACCCTAACTCATGCCCCCTTTTTTATGAAATTTTTAGCAAAGCACTCACTGACATGAAGCCTTTAGTTACCTCTACTCATGTGCTTTGGTGTCACTCCGCTTCCAACGAGTGTCCATAGTCCTGACAGAGATATCTACATATCCTCTCCCACTTTTTACCCTTTTGATAATATCAATTTTATTCAGTGTGATGCCCTGAGCGAGCGTGAGGGGATGATGTCTATTTATTTTGCAAGGTGATATGATTAAAGTAGATCCTTTGCTGGCTTTTTCTTCTAGGTTCATGTAGTCCTTTCCAACTTTCCTTGTTTCCCTTAAGGTCTTACCAAACCACCAAGAAGACACTTCTGACATTTCTCAGGAGCTCCTCATTTGGTGAGGTTTAGATAGAGGACTCCTTAGAGAAGTTACAGATTCTCCTATGCTTCTTGTGTTTGTAAGTGAGCGATGGGTTAGGAACAGAGTTCGCTATGTCGCATGTTTTGAGATCAACCATTGTCCTGCTAAACACAACTTTCAAAATCCTAGAAATCTAGATAGCAAAAGAAAAAAAACAATTTGGCAATTGTGAAAACACTCAGACAAAACATAAAACACTCAAACTTTTTTTATTATTGGAAGTATTGTTTTAGGGATTGGCCATTCATTGGGAGGGCATCAGGTTCCCCCCTCAAATTCTGAAATTGATAAGGGCCTGCCCCAATCTTCTTAGCCACCTGGAAAGGTCCGAGCCATAGATTCTGAAACTTAGAATGCTTCCCTTTTGGTTCATTTGCCCTGTCCCATTTCAGGACTAAGTCTCCTACTTCAAAGTTCTTTTCTTTAGCCATATGCTTATCGAACCATCTTTTCACTATCTTTTGGTGAGCCAGGAACTTTGACTTAGCCTTTTCTCTCTCTTCTTCCAACATGAGCAGCGTGTTGATTCTTTGTTGTATGGTCGATAAAGTTTCCTCGTTGGAATATTGGGCTAATTGAAGAGATGGAAGATAGAGCCCATTTGGGAGGATGAATTCTTTCTCGTAGACCAAAAATTATGGGGAATTCCCTATAGCTTCCTTGGGTGTGACTCTATCGCCCCACAGAGCATTATGGAGTAGGTTATTGCAATTCCTTTGGTTATCTGCAACCGTCCTTTTTAATGTCCTCACTAGGTTCTTGTTAGTTGATTATGCCACACTGTTTCCTTGGGGATAATAATTTGCAGAGTACTTAATTATGATTCCTTTGTCCAGAGAAAACTCCATCAATATTGTGGAAGAAAAATAAGTTGCATTATCAAATACCAAGACAGAAGGGACACTGAACCTTGTGATTAGTTGTTGTTATATGAATTGGATTACTACCTTCTCATTTACGTGGGTCAGAGGAATAGCCTCTGCCCATTTCATGAAATAGTCGGTGGCAGTAAGAATGTACTTGTGCAGTTTTGAAGAGCTCGGTGTAATTTCTCCTATGATATGCAACCCCCATTGCTCAAAAGGCCTAGATACAGTCACATATTGGAGTGGGACTGCTAATCTCTTCTCCTTCCCAATGCTCATTTGACAAGTCTTATAGTTTCTAGCATAGGCGTGAGAGTTTTTGAACAAGGTGGGCAAATAATAGTCGGATCTCGGGATGTTATGAGCAGTGGTGTTTCCTTCGAAATGTCCCCCAGCAGGGCCATCATGGATCTCGTTCAATACTTTGTCTACGTCTTCATGTTCGAGACATCTTAATAGTACCCCATCATAATTAGTCTGGAAGTGTACCGAACTTATAAGGTGATATTGTGTAGATTTTAACCTGAGAGATCTCCTTTCCCTAGGGCTGATATTTTCTGGAAAAGTCCCATGGTGTAGGAGATAAGTTAAATCCTTATACCAAGATTCCTGTCCTAGGGATATGTATGATACTTCACCACACCATAGTGTCATTTCATTCTCCCATTCAAAATCTTCATTTACTTAGTCCTGGGCTTCAACTGCAAGTTTGCACAATCCTTGCCCTTTTACTAATTTGGCAGGTTTTATATCTACATCAAATTCTTGGACTACTTCCATCCAGTTCCCTCTTCTTTCCCCCATTTCTTGTTGGGTGAATAAGGATTGAACTGTTGGATGTGGCACAATTACATTGGTGTGGTTCTTAAGAATGTAAGACCTAAATTTTTTTACTACCTTATATATCGCATAGGCTTGTTTGTCTTTAACAAGATAATTGAGCTCAACTCCTTGAATATTAGTGCTCATGAATGACATCGGGGCCTCATTGTTGTCATCATCCTTCTAATTCAATACTGTAGCTAACGATTGGTTGGAGGAGAACATATAGATATAGAAGTCTCTATTGAAATCGAGACTTCGTAACACCGGGGCCCAGGATATAGCAGTTTTAATATTGTTGAAAGAATATTTTCTTCCATCATCCCACTTAAATTCGACATCCTTGTGAATTGTCTTTTGTAAGGGTTTGATGATTTCTGCGAAATCAGGAGTGAATTTCCTCACAAGATTGATTTTCCCGAAAAAGAACTACATAACTTTATTGTTATGGGGCAGCAAGAGTTGAGCTATGGCCTTAATCCTTTCTGGGTCTATGAAAATGTCTACTTGAGATATAATGTGACCTGGAATCTTACCTTCCTTGACACCGAAGATAGTTTTCTTCGGGTTTAGGGATATATCGTATCTCCTACACCTTTTTTAAATCTGAGTTAAGTGTTGGATGTGATCTGCTCTATTTTTTGAATACATTGTTATGTCATCTAGATACACTACCACACACTTGTTGATTAGTCCCCAGAAAGCTACATCCATGGCCCTTTGGAAGGTCTCTCCTGCATTAATTAACCCAAAAGGCATGCGTTTATAAGCGAAGGTTCCCCACTTGGTTTGGAAGGTGGTTTTTAAATGATCTTCCTCCGAAACCAGGACTTGGTTGTAACCTGAGAAACCGTCTAATAGAGAGAAAATATCCAAGCTAGACACGGGCTGCAAGAGTTGTTCCATTGGTAGGACTGGGTAATTGTCCTTTTCTGAAGCTCTGTTGAGGTTCCTAAATTCTACGCATAGGCAGATCTCTCCCGACTTTTCCCTCACCGGGACAAGATTTTCTACCCATGTGAAATGCCTAACCTGGAAAATGATCTTGGCATCCAAAAGTTTCTTTAATTCCTGATACATGAGAGGTTGCAAGGATGGGTGATGCTTTTGGAGCTTCTGTTGGAAAGGTTTTACTTCAGGTCTTAACGGGATAGTGTGTTGAATGATGCGGGTATCATACATTTTCAGATCTCAATATGACCATGCAACTACATCTTGGTATTGTCTGAACAATTTGACATAAGATTTCCTTTCCTCTTTGGGTATAGTCTTGTCGAGATTCAAATTCTTTGGGTTTTTTGGGTCCCGAGGTTTATAGTTTCATCTAGGGGACAAGAGCTGCCGGTCTTTGTGTTTTTAGGCCCTTTAAATTGCTCTTTTAGATCAAACATATTTTCTAGATTAGCTATACTTTTTGGGATTGTGTGAGACTTTGATTTATCAAAAGGTTGTCCTACCCTAGGATCAGTCTCTATTGATTGTTCTTGGAATACTTGATCATCAATAGCCAAATCTTTGAAATTGTCTTGGTTGGTTAAGAAGTTTACAATCTATTCATCTCCTTCAAAGACTTTCCAATTAGAAATGTTATTAGGCACCGACAGTTTGTAGAGAAACTCCACAGTGAATTGAAAGGCTTCATAATCCTCTAGAGGTGACAGCCTGGAAGAAGTTGTGGCCAAGGAGTCATCTAGAATATTTTTTTCTCCGAGGATCGTTGTAATAATGAAGGCTTCAAAACGCTATATTAACCTATGCACCTCCTATTGATAGTTCTTTAGGTGGGGAGAATTGCAATGAATAATATTCCTTACTTGTCTAACGATAATTTTATAATCCCCAAAAAACTTCAATTCTTTGATATTCAAGTCTATAACTTTCTTTAATCCTTGTACCAAAGTTTCGTATTTGACAGTGTTATTTGTACATTCAAATTCTAGCCTACAAGATAGGAAATGATGTTTACCTTTAGGATAAATGAGGATGCACCTTGTTCCTAACCCTTCTTGAGATTTAGATCCATGAAAATACAAAGTCCAAATTTTTGGGCGACAATCACTCTAGTCCTTTTCCTTATTAATTTCTTGCTCTCCTATCTTTGGTTCTGTAATATCTAGTGCAGGGTCTTGACAGAAGAGTGTGTCTTTTGTTGATATCGATGACTTCTCTTGAAAAACCATTTCATATTTTTGAGTGAGAGGGACATCGGACAAGAGAGGAGCAAAGTTTCTGAAGTGGGAATTGCAGGCATAATTGCCCAACACGGGGAAATCTGTGGATGAGGGTTCGTTCGGGGTTTCTAGATCACTGACCATATGTTTCATATATCTCTCCCTATCGATTTTGATCATGTTCTTATATCCCTTCAGTTATATCCAAAGGTGTGCCCAGTCTATACTAAAGTATCTGTTTATCTTTTCAGACCAATATCGACTTAGTAATAACCCATAGGCCTCTGGAATATCTAGCACAATGATGTCAATCACTTGCACAAACTTGGGGTGTGTCACTATTCTTATCATTACATCTTTGAGTTCTCCCATGACCTTGACTTGGGTTTTGTATAGTTGTATGACATGTTTATCACTCTTGAGAGGAACAAAATTTAATTTTTTGCAAATAGACAAGGGCATAACGTTGGCAAATGCCCCAGAATATACCAAACAATTGTGGAGGTTTCTATTGAAGATTTCAAACGTTAAGAGGAACAATGGGAGAAAAGTTTTTTCCTTCCTATCTTCTGAGAAGGTGTTCATAGTTGGTTTTCTCACCAAATCTATGGGGGATATATTTTTGTCCTGACCATTGACCATAAATTCCTTTTGTTGGGGAATCTTGCATATGTACATAACTGATATATTAGCCTTTAACTTCTTCAGATATTCGACTATGCTGTAATCCAGTTTGGTAAATTCCCAAGTATGAATGCTTATAAGGTTTCTATCGAGAGTGAAAGGTATTCTTGGGTGATCGGGAGTTGCTTTACTCCTTGAGGTATGGGTGGCAGCAGTGTCTTTTGAGACAAGTGGGCCTTTACTACGTATCTGTATCACTGAGACTTATGCAGGCTGCTCTTGAGACTCAAACAGGTCATCGGAAGGAATGAACAGGTCGAGATCCCATATCAGCATAGTTGTATCTTGTGGTGGATCAATCTCTTCCTGGTTCGTAATGTTCATAACTGAACTGCTTGGTTGTTCGGTCAGGGAGACTTCATCTAGAAACCGATTGGCCATCAAATTCATGGCATGCATCCATTGAGGGAAATCTCTTTCGGAGTGGTTTTCCTGATGATAAGTACAGAGAGAATCAGATGCAACATTCCCTAGATCAATATTTAAGTTAGCTGAGGGAGGTTTAATTGCCTTGAACGGTGGGTTTCTTTTAAATAAATGCTTATAGGGCCTCTGACCCTAGTTTCCCTCCCTTGCACTTCTCTTTATGTCTATGATCTCATTTGATAATTTCTTAACCATGCGTTGTAGATATTCTATGTCTCCATTACCTTTGTTGGGAGTTTGTTCAGTTTGATTCCCCAACGGTCTAGTCAAAAGGAGTCCTCTCTTGGGAGGAGGCTAAGCTTCTTTCTTAACTAGAGAGACTTGGCCCTCTTTACACCCTTTCATCTGGAATTATATCGTTTTGGCTTCTTCAAAATTTTGAGCCAGGGTTCGCTTGGAGACTCTTTTTACAAACATAGAAATAGAAGTTGGGAGCGCATTAGCATAGACCTCGATTTGCAATTCATGGGTCAGCTTCACTTTAGGATGAAATTCATTTAAGATGGTCGTGAATCTTTGATTGAAATATTTGACTCTTTCTTTCCAACTCATGGTGGTGGTGAATAACTCGGCCATCAGAGCTCCCATAGTATTTCCCTTTGCAAATTTATCTAGAAAGCATTTTTGGAACTTGGCCCAACTAGTTATAGATCCTACTGGCAGAATAAAATACCACGTGGAAGCTGAATTTTCAAATGTGTAGGGGAAAATCATGCAAACTATGTCTTCATGTTGGACATTCATAATTCTGATTGCGAGTATGAACTTCTTGATATGATCTTCAGGTAGACCTTAAATCTTGGGGTCGAATTTAGGAAGTAGCTTCTCTAAGTGTCGGGGAAGATTGTGTACTCACCCAGGGATGGCCACGACGTATCCATCCAACCAAGGCTGGTTTTTCTAAGGTGGTTTATACCATTTCCTCCTCATGGTTGTTATTACCTTTCATATCCTCGAAATACGAGTTGAACTCTTAATCTTTCAAAAAATAGCCTGGCTTAGAGACGTTGTTGGTTGGCGTCTTAGGGATAAGATTCAGAGGGTGTTTGATTTCAGTGATCATGGATTCTATTAAGTCTTCTACCGTGTGTACAAAAACTTCGTCGGGAGTACTAACCATTGGTCTACTTTGTTATTTTCTTCAAGGGAGTATGGGAGCTAAGGACAACGCAATGATCTATTGAGTGTAGGATCTTGTAATTCTCCTGATTTGATTTACTTCCTCATGAGGAAGAGCATAAGGTATTTCAGGGTGAAAAGGTTCTTCTTTGAGTTGGGGTGAGTTACTCATTTCGGGAGTACTCAGTGTGTGTGGGTTGTCTTGTGAATAAATAATAATGCATGTGGGCTGTTATGAATCTGTAGACTATTTGAAAAACTGTATAAAATATATATTCATCTATTCATTCTTAGGCCCTCCTTCTAGTGCCAATTCTGTTGATGGGTCTTAAATCTCTTGATACAACAGTAGGAACCAAACCTACCACCAAGGCCCAATAAGACTCTGCAGCGTTTAACAATGGAATAGTTCTCCAGATCTTGCGATCCAGCCAAATTATCGATGGTCTTTGTGTTTTCTTGTGAAGGCTCTTCCTTAAGTTAGAACTATTCTCTTCTGTATTTTCTCTTGGATAGGACTAGTATGAGAGATGCAAGCCAATATAAACCAACTTGACAACAAACACAATTAAGTTTTAAACTACTTGGAAGAGGCTGAGCTTGGGATAACCCACTGCTCAAGCATGCAAACGACAATTTTATACCACAGGGATAACACTAATACATTAATCAGGTGAGCATCCAATTACTGTCTGAGAAACTAATTATTAGAAATAAGGCACATATGCAAATAATATAATGGAAAGAAAAATAATTCATTTACCACAATCATTCATCACATATTAACACAACGATTCATCTTCATCATTTAAAGTAAAGAACAACAAAATAGTGCACAAGATAACTTGACAATATATTAAATAGCTCTTACTCATTACAACATCATTCATGAAAAAAGATAGGAAATAGTTCTTGTCCATGTCCAATCACATGCGTTTGATCAAAATGACTTGTCTTTGGTTCCGAAGGACTTCTCAATTCATAGCAGCTTCAAAATAATTCTTAACAACCAAAAAGAAAGAGTTATTACACAACCATCCACCCATAACTAATTGGTCAATGTCTTTATTTATAATGTAAAGTTCAACTGAAATTAACGGCTAAGTGCAGTTTAAGAAAAAAAAATTCGCCACATGGCATCATCTTCTAACAGTTTCTTTAACAGTCAACCCGAGATATCTCTTGAAAAGGGTGACTTCTCTCATACTCTGACCAAGTGATAAACAGTTCTTCACAAGTTTGGGCCCATGGGAATCTGTTTTGTTCCATTGGAGTCGCATGAATCCCTTTGATGTCCATCGCATGCACCCAATACTTCACTAGACTGGAGTTCGACTATTGTAGCATGGTTCAAGCTATAATCGAATGCTCCATGAATTGTCGCACTTTCCCTGGAACTACGTCGGTCAAATTTGCAATCTCTTCGACCCACAATGAATCTTGATTGGCATGCAACTCAACTATTTCACATAGGTCAACAAAGTTGTCTAGGGTGTCGAACTCGAGGAGTCTGATATCCTTCATTACTTTGTTAATTTTATCCCAATGCTTCTTGCATCTACTCCATTGTTGTTGAATTTTTCGATGTGAGTCCTGAGACATCTTAACCCAGTATTCGGATGACCGCTTCATGCGATTAAGACTACTTTTGTCCAACATCTAGATGCTATGTTCTTCGTTGCCTCGACCTTGCTGGATTGCATCAATGTATTTGAGTCTTTCTACTGCTTGTTGCACCCTTTCATACCATTTCTCCATGTCCTTGCATGTTGTGAATGCCATGAGAGTGTCCTCCTGAAGTTAAACTATTTTTTCTATAAAAATGTGTTGTTCTTTTGTGAAATGGTTGTAAGCTTCTTCGAACTCACTTTTCAGATATACTGTGGTTCGGGTGTCTCCGTGATAGTACTCAGCCATGTGGCATACATATTCTAATTCTTTTAGGGTGACGGCCAGCTCCTTTTCATCTCTTTTGGCTCTATACAGGGTGGCATCCGAGAGTGCCTTCCCCATGCTGATAAGTTCAGACGTTTGGGCGTTTGCTTTGTTTATCAAGTTCTCCTTTGTAGTAATCAAAATGGAGTGATCCAACATGATCCTTATTTTCTTTCTAGTCCTTTGAATGATGGCCTTTCTCTTTTGATCATAGGAGATCACATAGATATCTGCTACCTCATCTACCAGCTTGGGTATCTATGGATCGCCTCATGTGAGTGTGTTTCCTAGGCTACCGGTGGTGTATACTTGTTCGAGATCAGGCCCTCAAAATTCCTCATTGTACCTCGAAGGCCCGGCCTCTACCTGTCTCTTGTCATGGATTTGAGTATTGAGTGGAATAGAGACGTTGGGTATAGACTCGTTACTTACTTTCGTATTGGCCATTGAATCGTTGATTTCCTTTTGCAGGGATCCTTGCTTTGACTCATCCGGCTCGAGCTTGTCCTTTCGATTGTCTGCTCTGATTTCTAGCGCATCGGGTCCCTTCGTTTCAAGGCCACTTTCGACTTCATTTTCCTTTTCTAAGACCTCCTATGTTTGGACTTCTGGATCAGGGGAAGAAGTCTTCTCAGGTCCCTTTTCTTCTAGGAAATATACATGGCTCCTTTGAGATGACTTCAGGCTCTTGTCGTCACTATATACATTTATGAACTCGTTCAGAGGGTTAGGCACACTCGTTTCTACTGATACCTGACCTATCTCTAGTTGAGTTGTCATGTATGTCGGTGAATTGGCCGATGGTGTTGTGAATTCAGATTCATCTAACTCATTGGTGTTAGCAAGGTTTATGAAATCGGGGCCTCTTGGCTCCGTCAAGCTTTCTCATTGGCAAGCCTAGGCAACCTGATTAGGTTTAGGTTATCCTGCATCCACTTCATCAACAACTAGACCTGTTGATACATGAATTCTCCCATCCTCTGTACATCTTGAACTTCAGGGACATTCCTGATTTGTACCGGGGATAGCTGAAAAAATTGTGTCACTTCAATGGCTCCTTGAGGAGCATCCATTGCTTCGCCCGGTTTAGATGTTACCCTTCCTTCTCGGGCCTTGAGCATTTCTTGAGCCATTTTCTCCAAGGCTGTTGTTTTCTCCTCCTAGCTCATGGCCTTGAACCTAGTTGTTTTAGGATAAGTCATCCTTGCCACCACCTCATTCTAGTCTTGAGCATTTTCAGTGAAAATTTCATCTTCAAACCGATCATGGGAATAAGGCCAACATGATGATACCTTCTCCTTGAGGAGCGTCCACTGCTTCACCTAGTTCATATGCTACCCTTCCTTCTTAGGCCCTGAGAATTTCTTGAGCCATTTGCTCCTAGGTCATTGTTTTCTCCTCCCAACTCATGGCCTTGAACCTGGTTGTTTTAGGATAAGACATCCTTTCCACCACCTCATTCCAGTCTTGAGAATTTTTGGTGAAAATTTCATCTTCAAACCTGTCATGGGCATAAGGCCAACAGGATGATACCTGCGATGCATGTTATAGGACTAGACCCTTGGGATCCTGCTTGCGAAAACGACCAATCTAGAATCAAAATTCCAATTAGCTTAACCCTTCTTGCTTGGCCTATGTGGTATCCTTGACCATGTCGAAGCCAGTATGAAACCCATCAGGTACCTACTTCTTGTCCTTTACTAAAGTGGTGTTATATCCTTGCAGGATGGTTTGATAACAAATTTCCCTTAACACTAGTCCATCGGGGACATATATGGGTAACATATGGGGTGCCCTTGTGGCATCGAAAACCTTGATGTAGGTCTCGCGCTCATCTAGATAACAGTGACCTACCTTTGATACAACTTTTTTTTCTACATATGACAGTCTTGGGCATTCTTTCTTGAACAACAAAGAATAGATGTGTGCAATAAACTGGTCATAGATAAGAGAATAGGATTTCTTGTACCTTTTTTCCCATAAGATGTCGAAGTATATGTGCACTGGGAGTTCATAGGTGTGCTAGCTTAAGTTCATTCTAGTGAAAACGTTCTTGGCACAAATGACGTCCAACAGATATGAGGCCATGTAGAAGGAAGGGGTTTCTCCCTCTTTCGATGTCTAAGCTTGTCGTATGCAAGTGCTCAACTACTTGGATATGATTGCACCCTAGTTAAAACTTGTTCCAGAGATGGATATGGTATAAGCCAAGGGCATCCATGCCTCTAAAAACCTAGCGTAGTATTTCTCCCCATGCAATCGATAGAGGAGGGCCATTAGATAGATGTAAGGCTCTCTCAAGTTGGTTGTCGGATACCAAGCGGAGATCTGGTTGGTGAACTTTTTATCCTCTCTCCACCAGGACACCATGATCTTGCTGGTGTTGTGCTTCTGATAGAAACTCAGAACAAAATCAGTGTTTAATAATTCCTCTGTCTCCTTAAGCTTATAGTAATTCTGAACTTCAACTGGAAGGAAAACCCCGATGCATTTGTCGTTGTCATCATTAATCAAACACCTTTGTGCATCAGTATGATCAATAAGCCATTTCAAGAGTTCGATGTAGGGAAATACCGGAGTCCTACTTTCCACCATGTGCAAATAAGCCTTGAGGACATTCGAGAGAACTTCATCATCGAGTCTTCTCATATCAGGATCGTTGTGAGGGGTATACTCGAGGGGTTCCTCTTTCTTGATTTTCTTAAACAATTATTCCTAGTGAAGGAATATTGTCTTGGTCCCCATGTTTTCCTTTGTGTCTCCAAAGGATGGGGGCTGGAAGAAGGTCTTCTTGGTGACTGTCCTGATGACGAGCATCGGCTTTAGAGCGAATTCCAATTTCCTTGCAGCTGCTGGGGAGGAACCTTCACCCGCCTCTGGTTCTTATAGGTTTGGTGCTTTGGGGGATTTCCTGGTGATGGGTTTCTTTGGAGGCATGTTTTCTACAACTGAAAATGAACCTTTAAACATGTGTATAGAGTGGCAGTGGATGAAAACATATGAAATGAAGCGTAGAATAGTACAAGGTGATACATACATGTAATGCTTGCTAAAATCGTTGTTTAATACTCACTAGACCTTGGAATCTTGCTCTGGATTGCTAGCCTTTCTCTTTTGGGTGCTTTGAACATCTTGTTGCACAGAATAGGTTCATACACAATCACTCAAAAGAATATAATGAGAGATATCCTATTAGTCATATCGACCAGTTAATATGAGTAATGAATGCAATTCAAAACAACCTACCATCGGATCTCTGCAAGTAAATTCTAACTCGGTTGATGATGGAGGCGCAGAGGGAGATGCATTGTATCAACAAGCTTAAACGGTCCTTTTGATTTGTGCATGAAACAACAACTAATGCACGATCCAGGAATTATTTAACATTTTAAATGTGTAGCACCTAATGTATCTTAGGGCTAAACGTCCCATCACGTCGTGTTTCTCAGTGGACAGATCGGGGATCGATGATATCCTTATGTATTTTCCATTGGTGCCCTCCCAAGACAACCCCGACGCCGACGGGTTTCGTTACACAATGTCGATAATGAAGAAATGATTCGAGGTACACATGGATCTCATGAGATAGTAACGACTTTAGGGAAAACCAGATCTTGTGTTTAACTATTTCGGCAATGATATGTGACACCTGAGGATAGATAGTTCGACCGTACATCTCAGTCAGTATCGAGTTTGTTATCAGAACACTTGTGTATTAAAAGACAAAATCATGGAACGCCCGATGCCGAAAGGTGTCGGGGCTCAGCCATCGGGGAAAGTTCAAGCATGTAGTTTCTTTGTGGGTTATCATCTTCGTAAATCCTCGATGCCAAAAACATTTCGAAAGTTGACGATCGACGATATCATTCCTTTACTTCGCACGACGCTTACTCTTTTCGTTTCGTATTGATACCGACGAAGATTGATCATCGACGATAATCTTGTGTTGGCGCCTTTCGCGTAATAGACTCTCATGTGTCAACAATGAAGATCAGGCATCAGCTACTCTAGTCTTCTCGAGCATTTTCCGTCACCTCTAATCCTTCCCAATGCCAAATTTCCTAAGCGTGTCGGGGAAAAGTTTTGATGGTCGATTCCTTAACTAAATGTTAGTCCCTTTTAAAGTTAAGATGAAATTCTTATGCTCAAGTAGAATTTAAACGACTCAACATGAAAACACAAAATGATAAGCACAGGAAACAATTTCTCACTAAAGCGCAATCAAACAGTGCGAAAGATCAAGTGGTACCCAAAAAGTAAAAAATTGGCATAGACCTTTTTAGGGTGTGTTGAGTGCTAAACACTATAGAGAGCTAAATTTAGATGTTGATTCTCTTTCTAAAGAGCCTCACTCTCATTGTGTAGGGTGCTACAATGTGAAAGGAGTCAAATCTAGAGTACAACTTCAAGCCATAAACAATTCATTGTTTGATTGGTTCCTCCAGCTGAAGGAGGACAATTTCAAATTATGGTAAATCTTTTATTGATTATATGTTTCAAGAAAAGTTTAGTTAATTTCATATGATTTCTTAAATCCTAAAATGGTTTTCTAATGGAATATAATATTTAAGTATGACCGATAAGAGACTCTCATTTTGATAGTGTTATCCGCAACTCCTAGGGATAACTAAGGAGATGATGTCTCAAGGCCCTTAGGCTGCAAACATTGAGTACTGAGAGACAACTTGACCAGTAGTGTCCACTTACATAGAAGGAGACCCGCTTCACCACCACATATTCCATATTCATTGTGAGGGTATCCACCACACCAGCTTGTTTCCCGAAGACATTGGGTCTTTCTCCATGAGGTACAAGCCATGTATTATGGTGAGTGTCATTTCAATATTTGAGGCATTTGAGTTTGTTTCATATATTACTACTTTTGATTATGTAACATTTTCTTGGAATCTATGCTCATTTCCCCATTTCACTTTGGTGGTTGACATTTCTCCCTAGCAAGTGAGTCACCCTTATGGATAGGGTTGCTACTAGGAGATCCTCTTGATGAGTCATTGTACCATTCTCGAACATACTTGTCATTTTCCACACTTCATCTCCCCATCTCCTTACCTTTTGGGATTTTTAGGTGTATTGTCCCAAGAAGAGGTTGTCCTTCATTTCATGGGAAGAAGGGGTTGAAGGCCCAGAGGGGAGATGGAGAACAAAAGATAAAATCCTAATTATGAATTATGGTTTGATCTCTTTCTCTCTTGGAATTGGTAACGAAAATATGCATTTGTTAGTTGTTTCTCTCTTGTTCTTGGTCATTGTTGGTTGAAACCCTAGGAGGAGTATGTTGTATACACCCTCCATTAAGATTCATCTTATTTGCTAAGTTTATAAGTCATTTTGGCAAGGGTTTCTAGGAGAAGTTTGAGTGTGTACACCCTCCTATTTTTCAACCCTAGTTTGATTGGCATACCCTAGGGAGTAAGATGGTTTACACCCATAAGGATAATGTTGACCTAACTTGTGTTTTTAAGACTCCATTCACCCTTATTATAAAGGCACTAATCTAAATTTGTGCATTGGATAAATAAGTTTCTTTCCTTGGTAAATGTAATTTAGTGGTATATCAATCATGTTCAAGTTGTAAGCTTTTCTGCATGTTAATAGCTTGTTAAGGCCACTAGGGTGTCTTGATTGGATTCGTCTACTTAGAGCTATAACTCATTAAAAGATATGACCATTAGGGATGCAAAAAAATCATTCTTTTCTTACTTATAACCTACAATTCAACCATCATAAGTTTCTAATAATCTACTAGCAATGTGCTTCTTTGGGTGGATTACTTGTCGTATAATCTACTAGTCCAAGTCCATCTTTTGGGTGGATTACTTGTAATTTTTGGTGGCTAATTTTTGTTGTTGTAACAACTTGTTTTCTAAAGACATAAGGTTGAAAAATAACTCTACAATACTTGTTTCTTATAGCCTTGTTTCAATGCTAAAGTCTTGTGCTTTAATACTAGAGTTATACTGGTGTTTAGCTAACCAAACTCTTGCATCATCTACGTGACTTTTAGCATCTTTTTAGCACCTCTAATAATCACTTGTTTGTCGTTATTTATCTTCATTGACTGATGCAAATAGTGACAACAAGCTTAACTTTCTTGTCCACCTAAAATATAGCTCGTGCAATTGGCTTTTCTCGTGTCTCAGATAGGTACAAACACTTTCTGCAAGTACTCAAAGACTTGGCAACCTTAAACCACTTCTGAGACGTGTCATCAAAGCCATCTTCAACTCTTCCACTTGACCAATAGGGGCATCCATATCATCATCTCACTTTTTGTCTCATTTCCCCTAGGGTCACACGAGATTTCCCCCTTGAGTTGATCACTTCACCTCTAAAAGTGACAGGAATACCTATTTGAGGTGAGAGTGGGTAGGTGTTCCCTTAGTTGTCACTATCTTGTGGTTTGGGTTGGGTTATTCCCAACCTAAAACTTGTGCAATAACATTTTGGTGTCGCTTCCAGGGAGGATTTTGACTCCTCTCTCATGCCCTAACAACACTTTGGAAATCTTTCCTAAATCCCTTTCCCTAACTTGCCTGGTGACTCCATTTGAGGGAAGTACCACTTTCTTTTTCCCTTTCTTGATGATATCCTCTTGGGGATTGTATGTTGACTCCACCTTCCTGAAATCTATCTTCCCTTATGAATTTTTCCCTAGGGTGACTCAAAAATTCTAAGGTTTAACGAAGAAGTCCTCCTCTCAAGTCTCCCATTGTCTCAAAAAGATCTCTAAAATCCCTTAAACATGGCCACCATTCCCGAATATCCCAATACCATGGCGAAAGAATATAATAAGTGGTTGCCAAAGTTTCCATGACAAAATGTGGTCATTGTTGATGATCATCTCTATGCCATGAGTTGAGACATGGAAAATGAAGAAGTGGAACATGAGGATGTGGCAATGAATCTATTATATTCTTCATTAATTAAATATTCTCAGAGGTGGTTCAGAGGCTTACCAAATAATCACATCGCATCTTACAAAGACTTCACTAAGTTGTTCAAGGAAATATGGATAGAGAAGAAAGACAACATAATTCTTCTAGCTCAGTTCAATAAGATTTAGAAGAAGGAGAATGAGATAGTGAGTGAATTTGACAATAGGTTTGCCAAGTTGTATAGTCAAATCCTGACATATCTAGGCCCTACATATGCAATTGTTCATCTCATTTACATGAATGCATTTGATGGAAATTTGTGTTTCATTCTGAAGGACAAGAGGCCCGCCACATTGGCACAAGACAAAGATTAAAATGCATAGATTAAAATAACCTCCTTGACTCAAAGGTTGATCCTTTTCATTGTCCTCGTGTCAAGGCAGAGAAAAAGACTAAGGCTTCCAGTAGCAATGCTCTTGATCCAATTTCCCACCTAACTCAGAAGATAGATCAGATGAGTACTAAGTTTTTCTAGGAACATAATCAAATCATGGATTGTGTTATCCTATTTTGTGTATAACTAAGAAGATTATGTCTCGAGGCCCTCAGGTTGCAGATATGGAGTGCCGAGAAGACTACACGAACAAAAGTACCCTTTTTGATAGATGGAAATCCTTCTCACCAACAAATATGGTCACATATTTTCAGATGGCATCCACCACATCAGCTGGCTTCCAAAAGGCAATGGGCCTTGCTCCATGAGGTACAAGTCAGTATTATGGTGAGCATCAATTCAATAATTAAGCCAATTGAGTATGTCGTATCTTAGATTGCTATAAATTTCATAATATATGCTTGGACATCATGCCTTTTTCCTTGCTTCACCTTGGTGGTTGACATTCTTCCCTAGTAAGTGGTCTTCCTTGGAGATGGGTTTTATAATAGGAACTCCCTTAAAGAGCCATCGTATAGTTCCTAACCATACTTACCACTTTTCATAATTATTCCCCTCCATTTCCATATCTCTTGGTATTTTAGGGTGTATTAACCCAAGAAATGACTGTCCCTCATTTTGTGGGAAGAAGGGGTTGATGTTGGGTAAAAGATAAAAGCCTTGTATAAACCTTCCAGAGGCTTTGCCCAAGGATCACCTAAGAAAGTAGTAAAACGCTTATCTTTGAGTAAAGGGGACCTACAATATAATAAATAATGCTTAAAAGGTTAGTTGGAGGATAGGAGGTCTCATCACAAGCTGACTTATCACATCCATGAATATCTAGTGGTATGACATTGTCAGCATCTGGTCACCAAACCAGAGTAATGGCTTTTAGTTTCATGGCTAAGAGAAAGGGGGTCTCATCACAAGCCAACCTTCTCATTTACACTAGGTGTTTGTGGGTGACATTGCCATCATCTGGTCACCATGCCAGCACAATTCCCTTCAACCTCTCGTTATGCTATATTGAAAGAAAATAAAAAGAAAGAAAGATAAAAGGAAATTAATGGGATTGGAAAAAGTGCATTGTGGATGAAGGTACCACATACCCTCTACAAAGGCACCAATGAATCAGACACTACGACCCCTTGTATATCATGAGCCTTATGCCCATTGAGTCTTGACCCCAACCACTTCATCCACTCTACATGGCTTAGAGAGGGGTCTCTTGGAAATTCTCCTTGACCTAGGTCAAGATCTACCAAATAAGACACCTCGTCAACCCTCCCATATTCAAGATTGACAAGTCGCATAGTGTCCATGAGAAATTGATTGTTTGATATAGTGATATTTGATGCACATGCTTAGGTGGCTCATTTATTGATTGGATTCACTTATCCTGATGTTATGACTTGAGATTTTTGGAGGGCGTGTTTGTTTGTCTTTGCAAGACCTAGCTGGAGGATAATTTTGGAAGAACAAGCCAAGATTGGGCTTCCATGGGGCTATAAGCCCATTGGTTGGATGTCAAGGGACTGCATGCCAGATGAGAAAGATCAAACTTGGAAGGCCTTGAGATTGACTTGAACGACATGGCCTTGGGAAACATAATTTTTTATCTTTTGAAAGGTCTCTTGATTGGAGTTGGTTTATCTCATTGAGAGGAGTCTTCCCCTACTAGGGAATCCTCTCTCTCCCACTACTTTACTTTTAGTTACAAACCCTAACCTACATCCATTAGGGCTGATCTAACCTAGATAAAATACTAACCATAACTCCTAAACCAACCCTAGACTAGCTCCTAAATTTTGCACAATAACTCCACTAATCATGGCACATATTTTGGGCTAATTGTTGGCATATTTTGATGGTGTAATTTGCTGCTATAAGTGACTAAAAGATACATCCATAAGGCTGCAATGTTCTGCAGAAATATACATGTTTCAACAACTTTTTTTATTCACCTTCAAAGTGCCATTTTTTTGGCCTATATTCATTGCTAATCTTGATGTTGATTTACTAAAGTAGTTTACATCCTTGCATGCTGATTTAGATGCTTTATTTACTAATATAAACGGTCATCTATTGTTGCAAACTAGGGACATCAAGTTTAACTTGTTGATCCATACTAACATATATCATTGTAAGTTGGATTTTCTTCTGTCATGGGTAGGTACAATCATCCGAAGAAGTACTGTACCTTTGGGGAAACAATCACTTGACTTACAAAACATATCTTCCCACATTTTACTCCACTTAGACTTGACAGCTTCACTTCCATCTCTATCCATATCCATCTCACTCCCCCTAGGGTCACCGAGATCACCTCCCTAGAGTGACTTACTCACCCTTAAAGTGTAGGACCTACATCGATGTGATATTGGGTGTAGGATTCTCAAGTCGTAGCACTTTATTTGTGGTTGGGTTGGGCTTTTCCCAACCTACAACTTGCACTATAACATTTTGGCGTTGTTTCCGAGGAAAATTTGGAATCTTCTTCATACACTAATGACACTTTGGTAAGATATCCTAAAGCCTTTCCCTTAGCTTACCTGACGAATCCACCTAAGGGACATTCCCTTTCCATTTTTCTTTATGAGCTCATCTTGAAACTCATATGACGATTTCATCTTCCCAGAATCCTTCTTTCCCCAAATATTTTCCCCTCGGAGGTTCAATATTTCTAAGTTTTACCAAAGAAGACCTCTTCTCAAGTCTCCCATTGCTAAAACCCTTTTCCATAATACCCTTCCTCTTGTTCCAATTTCTAAACCTAGGGCAAGGTACCTCTACAAACCCCTTACCCTAAAAAAATGACAATAGAAGTCAACAAGTGGTTGCCAAAGTTCCATGGAAACATTGTGATAAATTTTGAAGACCATATTTATGCCATGGGTTGGGACATGGAAAATGTAGGTATTGATCATGAGGATGTGTTAGGGTCCTAACCTTCACATAGGTAGAACAATATATTCGGATGTAATAAAGGTCAATATTAATAAGGCCTTTCAATAAAATAGAATAAGGCGGATGTAAGAAGACCTAATAGAAGCTTTTGCTTCTAGAAGGATCTTCCTCTAGATGCTTCTTTTAATAGACATATTTAGTATAAATAGGAGTCGAGGGTATGAGAACCCTAGATTGGATAATATTGTAATAGAGTGCTGATCAACTGGAGGTTGCCCCCTCGAAGAGGCCTGTGAACATTTCTTTCAGAATCAAAGTGTTATTTCTGTTGTTGTTCTTATATCATTTCAGTGCTATTGTGGTGATTGTTCTGGTTATATTGTTGTTATTTTTCCATTACTAGCATTTTATTTATGTTCTGCATAATTTTTATATCTGGCATATTACAAGTGGCATTAGATCACTTTCCTCGGCAGAAAGTGTGGGTTAATTTTTTTTTTAGGGTAGAGACGTATTCTGGTGTCTTTAATCCACAAAGAACTGTCGTTACGCACATAAACCCATGGTTGAGGGATTTATACACGCAGGAAATACAAGTGGTTCTTAAGTGCACATCTATTGTCCACCCTTGTAACCCCTATTGGTACCCCTTTGAGTGGTAGAGAATCAGACAACACCTGTGTACGGATCACCCTAGATTACCTGAAGCCCTCTTTAGATAAATCGATCGGTTTCCTGACTGTTATAGTGTCACCGAGAACAACACTCAAGAGGATACTCTTTAGTACCTGGGTGGTCAGGTAGTATGGTTAAGGGTACGATCTATCCTCCTTAGTTAGTGCCCTGATATATTGGGCCGAGTACTACTGTTGGACCCCACACGTATATCAGAGAGCTATAGCACAGGGAAAACCCTTGTCTATAGAACCCTTGAATACCTAACCCTTGGGGACAGAAACATAAAAAAATTAAAATAGACAAGATCTATTGCCACACAACTGTGGTCGGGTTTCCAAATCACTACACATTTCTTCCTGGTTAAGCATTTGGGCATTTCATCAATATAGTATTCTTAAGACCGAAGTATAGCTCTACAGGTGTAAAAGAAAAAAAAATGAGTCTGGAAAATTTTTCACCATTATTTGAGACCTATTCCATTGGATCCATCTCTTCACCCTTATCACATTCATCCTTATCATTTTTCGAAAAAAAAAATTGACATCGCCCGATCCTTTTCAGTTCCCCCAAAATCCTCATGGTTCATACCCATAGCCAAGACTTGGAAGCTCGCTTCAACACCTTTCTATCTGGTCCCATCGAGACCGAACAAGAAGTGAAACAACTTAGTGCCAATGTTGTCGCCATCCAAAAAATCAAACAAGACCTCACCACCCAGATTGAATCTGTCTTTTTAGAACTCTTCACCAAACTACATATCCCTACAGATAACCCTTCCTCTTCCTCACCTCCAAATACTGAAGGTGACCATTCCTCCCATTCCCATAAATTTCAGAACCATCACATTCAACGTGGCGTATGCCTTCCATGGGTGGATGTGACCAAATTTGAGGGATCGGACCCCACTGGTTGGGTAACCCAAATGGAACATTATTTCTCTTTTTATGGCATTACAGATGACTTGGCCAAACTCCGGTTTGGTGTTCTCCATCTAGATCAAGAATGTTGGCAATGGTGGCAACGGAGAAAAACTTCTCATCAAGGGTATATTGCTTGGACACACTTTGTGGAAGAGATTTATGAATGCTTTGACACTGACACCAACCATTTGGGTCGTTTGACAAAGTTGAAACAATTAGGAATAGTGGAAGACTTTATAGCTTCCTTTGAGCGCCTGGCTTTTAGAACAGAGGGCATGTCTGATGCCTTTTTACGAGAGTGTTTTATCAGCGGCCTCAAGGATGAGATTCAGGCCCATGTCCTCATGGCTCGACCTCAGAGTTGGGTGGAGGCTACTGTTATTGGATAAATCGATAGGTGAAGACACTAACTAATCTCCCTAAATCCACCTAGATCTAAAACAAAACACACTAGAACATGATGCTTTCCTTAAGTTTTAGATATTGAATTTACTAACTAGAGAGGGATGGGTGACATACCATTTAAACGTCACTTCCTCTCGCCATCGCCATCCTAGATCCATTCCAACACTCATACAATGATGAACCTGCAAAAGAACTCAACCAACCAAAGTGATAGCAATAGCATAAACTCAATATAAACCTATGTATGTGATCAAGGAATCATACAATAAAACACAACAAGTTTTATAGGAAAGAATCATATTACTATATCATATTAAATGTGAAAGAGAGATTACAACCATGGCCTTGATGTCGTAAGTTCCCTTCCAAATGTCCTTCATTCCCCACACACTTTCACTCCAAGAATTTTGAGAGCACAGATCTGATAGTATTCATAATCTATCTTGACAAAGGAAAAACTCAAAACCACTCTAACCAAGCTAATAATCCCAAGCCAAATCCAACTTAGCCCTTCTCCATGAGAGATCCTCTCCTTTTATAATATGAAGAGGATAAAGTGAGGTGGTTAAGATGATCCCACTAAATCATGAAAGTGAGTAAGATCCAAACCATTCGGGTGCCACCTCACCATGGAAGTTTCCCCTTCTAGAAGATTCGAGAAAACGCTCGTTTTTCCCACGTGTAAGCATTCTCGCACGCTGCCTATAGAGTAGAATACGAACTCCTCACAACCTAGCTATGATGTAGCTTGCGAGAATCGGGCATTCTCACACCCTAGCTATAATGTAGCCTGCGAACTTCCTTTTTTATAGGTTTTTTACAAAGGAAAATGCAACTTCTTTTCTCAGGAAAAATTCTTCTCCCTTCTCTCTTCAGGAACTTAGGCCATTGACCCCTCTGAAGGAAACAAATAAGTTTACATCATTAACGGTCATAGGGATGATGAAAATAATCTGTAACAGAGAGCCCCCCAAAGTATGAAGTTAGAACAAAGTGATAGCTGAAATACTTTGGCGAGTGTGTGTAGGGAACAAGGAAAAGTGGGTCGGAAACCTGCCAACAAACAAGGAAATACAGTACAATAATATATCATCACTGAGGTAGGAATTCCCATACTTAGAATACAAATGACTCAAAGCATAAATGTCGACATGTGAAGATCCATGTCAAGTAAGACAGGTCATGGCCACCAAACATACATTGTGGATCCATGCCAATATGACTCAAATCTGAACATAGCCACCAAAAATAAACTGTGGATCTATGTGTTAAATACTCAAATTTGAACATAGCCTCTAGACATACATTGTGGATCTATGCACCAATACAATCTGAATATACTCTAACGCAACCTGAATCTGACAGAAAAGATCCAGGGTCTTCATATCCACCACTCTATACTACGAATCTAACCATGTGAATACATGTGCTGGAGTCGAACATGGTAGAAACCACTTGATTACCGGTCAATGATGAGAATTGTTAACAAATGCAAGGGAAATCACCATTAATGTCAATGACTCCCAAGGTACACTAGTACAATCCGAACAAATGTGAATAAATGAGCTGAAGTCAAACACTCAACGAAATCTCTCGATAAGGGACCATTGATGTGAATCCACTGTCAAAAACGAGGAAACCTGCCATTGAGGAATGCAAGTTCCAAGGTACCAATTAGTTTCTAAGTCTAATTCCTGGATAATGAGTTGAATTCGACAGGAAAAAACTCGTCATAGGAAGTCCTTAATGTATCCCCCATCAATGACACAAAACGGGTAACGAGATTTGAAGTAGATCAGAGTAACAAGTGATTCAGGACTGACTCAGGGATGGCCGATGTAATATAAGGCTTTAAGGACTGCAAAAATGGTCGATGCAATAGAAGGCTTTTCGGGTTGGACATCTCTTTGAACATATTGATGACACAACAACTGTCTTGGAAACACTGACTCAACAACAGGGATCACAGACCGATTTTTAATCTTATAAAGGAGTATGATCAAGAAATAAGTGGATTTTCCAACCTAGACACAAGGTCAGTGAAAGGGTGTCATGTTCAAAAGTGACTCGTCCATGGAATACAGGTTTATATATATTTCGTTCCCAATTTCCCCCCCCACCATTTCTGGCGAGTACCTCTTTATTTTTACACAAGCTTGAGGAGGATAACATATGCTTGAAATGTAAGCTCATCCTTCAGATGAGTCCCTCAGAGTATGTTTAACGAACCCTAGGAAGGAGTGGTTCGGTCTCATTTGGGCCTTTTGATGTTTATTTAACGAGTCCAGAGAAAGAAAACTCAAGGGTTTTTCATGTTTAGAGACTGTGAAAAACACTTAAAGAAAACTCAGGTCCCATATGGGCCTTTCAATGTTTGTTTTATGAGTCCAAAGAAAGAAAACTCAAGGGTTTTTCATGTTTATAGAGTCTAAAAAACACTTAAAGAGAAATCCCTCAGTTCCTTTTTCATAAAGTAGTTTGATGAGACCAAAAAAGAGATAAACTATTGCTCAACAGATGTTTTTTTCAAATACTTTAACGAGTGTGAAAATAACAAGGTTGCTCGATAATCTTTTCATGTTTAGAGAGTCTGAAAAGATATTAAAGGGAACTCCAGTGGGTTCCTTTTTCATATAACCTTTACGAGTTCAAAAAAGTGATAAAAGTATACTCGGTTACATTCTCATTGATTTACAAGTATGAGAAATAACAAAGACTAAGCTTGGTAACTTATTCTCATGTATTTACGAGCATGAGAAAGAACAAAGATTAAGCTCAGGATTGTTTTTATTTTTATGCAAGATTTAAAACAAAACAAAACTATGCTTGGACCTGGTTTCATTTTTACACAATCTTGAACCAGAGGAAACTATGTTTGAGGTAAGTGGTTTCATTTTTACACAAGCTTGAACCATAGAAAACTATGCTTGGACTTCCCAATGCATAACACATGGATGGTTGGTACATAGTCCCCAGCTTAAGAAACTAGCGGATCTACTTCAACATGAAGTCCAGAGGCTGGAAGTATTTCCCCCCAAGCTTTGTTTCATCCAACGACAAAGGCGAAGGAAATTAAGCTTCAAATACTAGATGAAGGACTTGACTCAAATAGAGAGGGGGAAAACTATTTCATTTTTTAATGAGCTTGACATAGAAACAAGAACTATGCTCATAACCTCTATTTTAGTTTTTAACGAGGTTGCCACAAAGAAGAAAAAAAATATCCTCGTAAGTGGTTTCATTTTTTAACGAGCTTGAAATAAAAAAACCATGCTTAAAGACCTCTGTTTCATTTTTTAACGAGGTTTCCTCAAATACACAAAAAATATCCTTGTAAGTCTCTCTTCTTGATCATGGATTCCAAGAGGACAATGCTCCAGAATGACACCATCTCAAGCGACAAAACTCGATCATGGATTTCAAGAGGTCTTCATTGGAAGGAAGAAACACACTCTGGAAGGACACCATGTTGAGGGTCATGACAGGAGTAAAGATATCAGGGTCTAACTACCCTATCGAAGAGATCACCATGTCAACTACTGGATCTAAGTCATCAGAAGTTGAATCCATGGGCGAAAACGCCACATAATTGACCTATGGAGGGGGCGATACCATCTGCATATAAGAACCATTTAGGGAGGCAATCTAGTCGGGGTCAATGAATGAAAGTTGATCAACAGTCACAACTCGTCCATCGTGAGGGAAAGATATCACACAAAAAAGAGTAGACACAATAGCTTTCATGGCATAGACATAATCTCTCCCAAGGAGTAAAGCAAAATCCAAGGGGTCTTGGACTACCATGACTTCAATAAAGACAGTTTTCCCTCCCAAAGTTACAAGAAACTAAGGAAGGGTCCCTAAAGGTTGATTGGTTCTTATGTTAAAAGCTAACAGATTCTGTGTAACCAGTGCAAGTGGAGGATAACCCAAAGCTTTCCAAGCAAAAGAGGACAAAATACTAACAGATGCACCTTCATCTATCAGTGTCTGAGGAACATCTCGACCACAAACCTGTACTGTAATCTAGAAAGGAATGTGATAGGGAAGACGAGGTCTAGTTAGCACACCCCAATCAAAACGGATGGCCTCATTACTTGGAGGGGGTCCTACAGGAGAAGGAGGAATACCCCTCAGCACGGGAGATTTTGTATCAACGAGAAAAACATGGGAAGTATCAGGTTTACTCTCTAGCGAGAGAGTAGGATCGACTGACAGAGAGATCAGATCGACCACTTGGGTTTCATCCTCCAAGGGGAGAATGGGGTAGACAAGTGGAAATAGATCAACCTCTTGGGCTTCACTCTCTAATGAGAGAGTGGGATCGACCAAGGATGAGATCAGATTAACCACTTTGTTAACACTCTCTAAAGGGAGAGTGGGATCGACTGAAGATGGGATTGGATCGACCACGTTGTCAATTGGTTCAATTAAGGACGTGACCATATTGACGACATGATCAACCGAATTGATCGGTGAAGGGACCGGAGTGATCATTCCATCAACTATAGGGGGGTCAAGAGTAAGCTTGCGCTAAGTGGCTGGAAGTTGGGGCTATGAAATAGGCATGTCTTCCAGGAATTTTGAGGATTCTTTCATATGAGGGAAAAGGTGAGTTAGATGACTCCCTTTGCATAACATACATGGGAACTTGACTATACTTTTCTTCTTCTCAACAGTATCTTGACTAGTTGACGGGAGGTCATCAACATGTTTAGAGGCTGATGACACAAGTTGGTGAGGGTGTGTAGACAAAGATTCTATAACCTTGGATAGACTAGGGAAATCCTTAAGAAGATGGCTACCCTTCCAAAGCCTACAAGGGTACTTGGGTTTACGAGTTGTTTGGGTGATCTTGACATCATCAACACTCCCAACACGATTAACAGTAACTAGTTGTTTTCCAACATGTTTTACAGTGGTTGGAGGTTTTGACCCTTGTTTATCTTTCTTCTTCTTAATATTTATTTTCTTCTTCTTCTTATTCACTGGGTTACTAACTTCAGAACTTTCACTCGACGACGAAGATGAAATGGAAGGCGACCTTGAAAGCGAAGAAGGTGAAGAAGACCTTACCGGTGAAGAAGGTCAAGGATCAACATGAGGTTGATTCTCTTGGGGGGAAGTTCTTATGACCGAAGCACTTACTACATTCGAGATTACCTAAGTGGAAAACAACCATACCGGTAATCCAATTGTGAGACCTAGAAGGCTCAAAGTAGCGATGTGAAGAGGACCAATGTTTCCGTAAGAAGGAAAAACAAAAGTTTCCCCTGGAGCAGAGGTTCCTTCATTGGTCATTTTGGGAACTGACGCCATTAAATAAATATCCAATCTAGAGTCCTCTAGGGAAAATAAATAGCACATGCTAAAAATCTAATAAGCAAGCAAGCAAGCAAACAAAACCTTCTCAAAATGAACGCACTAGTTCGTGATGAAATCCAACATCACGGGAAAAAAGTAAGAAGGGGCTAAGATAGAAAGCGTGGAAAAGTTACGTTGACGACTTGCTTAACAAACTTAAACTGTGGTGCAAGCTCCCACACATAATCATGGGTATACCCTCCAAGGAGCCCGAGTGAGTTTGGCCAACTTCAATTCCAAGTACCATGAAGACTTGCCCCTCCACAATCACCTTGTGTAAAGACCCTAAAGAGATAGGCCACTAAGGTTACCACAAACAACAATGATGCTTAAGGAAACAATCGACAGTCTGATCCACATGCAAGGGTAGGGTATCTAGCCCGAAATCAACTTGAGAGGCTTCCACTCATCATTGTGGGTATACCTTCAAGTGACTCCCATAATATGTGCAATCTCTACACCAAGACCAACAAAGCAGGGTGAGTAACTCTGCCAGTCTCAATGCGACCTTGTGATTGACCCTTGTGTTAGAAGGGCTTCCCAGGACAAAATGTAGTAAGTGGATTTAACTCTCCTTATCACAAGATACTATGTTTGTTTGCAACTTTGGAAAGTTATCTTTCAAACCTATTCCAAAGCCCTACGACTAATCTAATGTAGGTTTGCTACCAGAAAAGATAAAAATGTCTAATCAATTTTTATAAGCGCTTTATTTTATGGCTGTTGTTACTCAAAAAGAAAATGGCGTGGACAATATGGTGTTTTGACCGACTCAAAAGTTATGCAAAGAGATGAAGATGCAATATTTTCATTTTGATGAAAGCTATGCTATGATAAGAAGAAAAAATGTATCATTCCCATATGCGTGATGTCCCAAAATTCATTAAACTCATCAATATAAAGATTCTCAAGAAATAAGAAGAAGGTATTGTACACCAATGCACGATTCATGGCCAAAAAATGGTTGGAATTTAAGACCAAAAAATGCCAAGAATCATGAAATTTTGCTACTTCAAATGCAAGGATGCCCCCAATCTAATATAAAGAAAGACATTAAATCTTTTTGTTTCAAAAATTTCACTAAAAGAAATAATGAACTTTCTTAAAACAAAGAAACTCAAACTAAAAGTTTTCTTTTAAAGCGAACTATTAAGAAGAACTCTGATCTTTCCCTAAACAATTCTAAAGAAAACAAATGCTTTGTAATCGAAAGAAAATCAAAGAAAGAGACTAATCCTTCAAAACCAAAAAAAGAAAAGATGGCTAAAAGAAACTCAAAGAATGTCAAGCAGACTACAAACAGATCAATATAGGCTCCAAAAGTTCAATCTAGCTAATCAAAGAAAAACTGGGTCATCAAAATATGACAAGACCCAATCCAAAAAAGTTTACAAACAAGTTCTCAACCTAGTAGTAGAGTACAGTGTGATAATTAGGTATTCTCGTAGGCTAGACACTGGTAGGGTGAGAAAATTAGGTATTCTCACAGGCTAGACACTAGTAGGGTGTGAGAAGTTCGCACTGGATCTAACAGCAGGGTGCAAAAATAAATGGTTTCCACAGGCTGTAGATAGGTATAGTGCGAGAATGTCTGTAATCAAAGAAAATTTTGAAAAAGGATAGGAAATCTAAGTGAACCTCTAGATCCAGAAAGTCTGGATGGATGTCCCACAGACTTAGAAACCAGAAAAAAAGAAATCAAAGGAAGGGAAGCTAGACTAACTAGAAAACAATTTGTTCCCCAGTATGGTCCCTAATTTTTTTATTGGATAAATCAGTAGGTGCGGACACTAACTGATCTCCTTAGATCCACCTAGATCTAGAACAAAACACACCAGAACATGACGATTTCCTTAAGTTTTAGATATTGAATTTACTAACTAGAGAGGGATGGGTGACATACCATTTAAATGCTGCTTCCTCTCTCCATCGCCATCCTAGCTCCATTCCAACGCTCATACAATGATGAACCTGCAAAAGAACGCAACCAACCAAAGTGATAGCAATAACATAAACTCAATATAAACCTATGTATGTGATCAAGGAATCATACAATAAAACACAACAAACTTTATAGGAAAGAATCATATTACTGTATCATATTAAATGTGAAAGAGAGATTACAACCATGGCCTTGATGTGGTAAGGTCCCTTCCAACTATCCTTCATTCCCCACACACTTTCACTCCAAGAATTTTGAGAGCACAGATATGATAGTATTCACAATCTATATTGACAAAGGAAAAACTCAAAACCACTCTAACCAAGCTAATAATCCCAAGCCAAATCCAACTTATCCCTTCTCCATGAGAGATCCTCTCCTTTTATAATATGAAGAGGATAAAGTGAGGAGGTTAGGATGATCCCACTAAATCATGAAAGCGAGTAACATCCAAACCATTCGGATGCCACCTCACCATGGAAGTTTCCCCTTCTAGAAGATTCGAGAAAACACTCATTTTTCCCACGTGTAAGCATTCTCACACCCTGCCTATAGAGCATACTGCGAACTCCTCATGACCTAGCTATGATGCAGCCTGTGAGAATTAGGCATTCTCACAACCTAGCTATTATGCAACCTGTGAACTTCATTTTTATAGGGTTTTTACAAAGGAAAATGAAACTTCTTTTCTCAGGAAAAGTTCTTCTCCCTTCTCTCTTCAGGAACTTAGGCCACTAACCCCTCTGAAGGAAAAATATAGGTTTACATCATTAACGGTCATAGGGATGACAAAAATAATGTGTAATAGCTACTAAAAGAGCTAAAGAAGCACAACAAGTTGTATCTTCTCAAAACCAAAAAACTTCCTTTATCCCTTGCCCTAAACCAGTCAATCCCACTACTCCCTCTACTCCACTAAAGATCCAAAAATTGACCAGGGCTAAAATGGCTGAATGCCAACTCAAAGGCCTTTGTTATAACTATGATGAAAAATATTTCTCGGGCCACAAGTGTACATAACAAAATATTTTTATGGCCATCTCAGAGGATATTTCAGAAGAGGATGTAGAAAGTCCCCTTGTGTCTGAGTCACCTGAATCCATTGACATAACCCCTCCCTCATACCCTCCCGAAGTAGAACCAATCATTTCCCTCAATTATCTCACTGGCTTCTCCGCTCGCCAAACCCTCAAGCTAATTGGTTACATCAAGCATCGGAAGGTCATCATTCTGGTTGATAGTGGCAGCACCAATAATTTTATTCATCGCCACATTTCCGAAGAAACTCATTGCTACATCCATGCCATCAATAATTTCCAAATCATGATTGCCAATGGTGGTTCCATGAAATGTGGAGGACGTTGTGAAAATGTGCATCTCCAAATTAGGGACTACCACCTGAAATTCCATATGTTTTCTATCAATATGGGAGGTTGTGACATTCTATTGGGTGCAGACTGGCTAAGGACTTTGGGTCCCATTCTCATGGATTTTAAAGACATAACCATGCAATTCGACCAGGAGGGCCACCAATATAAGTTCCAAGGCATCATTATTGGATCACCTGAGATCATTAGTTCCCATCGCATGGAAAAGTTGCTCAAAAAAGGTCATTCTGGTGTTATCGCCCAAATCCATGCCATACAAGCAACAAAGAAACCCTCAGTCCCTCAAGACCTCCAAGCCATCCTTTCTAAACATCAATTGGTATTTTCCACTCCCCAAGGACTCCGTCCTTCCCCTGATGTTCATGATCATTCCATTCCCCTTTTACCCGGAAGCCTTCCTCCCAATATCCATCCATATCGTCACCCCTTTTCCCAAAAGAATGAATTAGAGAAAATGGTCCAGGAACTCCTTAGTGCAAGTGTTATCT